>WBNH01009943.1:643555-952952 GCA_013401255.1 Urocolius indicus | reverse complement strand
GACGGGGGGGGGGGGGGGAGAGGGGGGGGGGGGGGGGGGGGGGGGGGGGGGGGGGGGGGGGGGGTGGGGGGGGGGGGGGGAGAAACAGAGAGAGAGAAGAAGAAAGGATAAATAAATAAATGGAGGAGGGAAGGGAAAGAGAGTCCAGGAGCACCCCGAGCCGGCACGGACAAAGGGCCGCCGCTGCAGCCGCCCCCTGCCCCGACCCAAATCGTCTCGGCTCGGCCGGGCACGGAGCGGCCGCCCTTTGTTCGCCGCGGTAGCGGGGGTCGGTCCCCGCCGCTCGCTCGCCCGCCCGCGAGGCGCCGGTACCTGCGTCCGCTGCCCGCGGTGCCTGCGCGTCCCTGCGCCCCTGCGGCGCGTCCGGCGGAGCGGTGCGGAGCGACTAGCAGCGCCGAGCGGGAGGAAACGGTAATTTATAAGCGCTTTCTTCCTGACCTCTCGTGTCTGTTGTCTAATGAGGGAGCTTTGAGCATCACCCATCCTGCTGAGTGGAAAAACACCGGCACGGCCTCTTCTNCGGGCCGCCCGCCTTCCCCTGCGGGCAGCGGGGCCGCCCGCGAGCCGGCCCGGAGGGAGCCGGCCCTCGTCCCGCGGCTGCGGGGAGCGGAGCGGAGCGGAGAGCTGTGCCGCTGCTTGCCGCGGCTCTCCGCTCTTGATTTGTTTTTTTGGTTTCTGTACATTTATTTTTGTAATTTACACAAAGAGCAGACAAAGCATCCTACGGCGTTGGCACCGGCGCCGCCCGTCCCCGCGCCCGGGACCTGCGTCTGCTCCTCCGCGGCTACGTTACCTCCCACCCAGGGAAGGCGGCGAGGGTTCGGACTCTGGACTCGGGGCCGCTCAAACGAGCTTTTGGTGCATTTGGGCTCGGCAGTCGTCTCTTGCTGGAGGAAGCAGAAGGGAAAGTGGCAGGTGACTGGGAGACTGCGATCTCCCTGCTCTTCTCAGTCTCCTCCCGCAAGAGCAGTCACCGACACCGATCAGCCCCGTTCACAGCTGGAGAAGAAAGTACGTCCGGGACGATCGGCAGGAGAGACGAGCACGACAATGTTTTATCCTGCACTGGGTTTCATTGCACCAAAAGCCACCGGGTAGATGACTCAAACATGTCTCTGCTCTCCTGCCCACATCTCCGCTAGTTCTGTTAATGAAAGGATACAGCATCATGCAGACTCACTAGGCATTTCCATATAACCCCTGCTGAAGACTTAGTAAGATCCTCTGTGCTGCAAAATACCATTTGCATTGTGGCAGCAGAGCAGGGAGGGAAAGGAGTTTTTTGACCATCAGTATTTGACAGAAATCCCGCAGTGCTAACCTTGTATTGGGAACAGCAGAGATGGACCGAAGAACAATCGGTCCCCACAGCCCTGCTCTCCCAGGCTTTCACAGACACAAGACTCTACCTTCCTACATCACTAACAAGGATGACAGTCACTGGGCAGCACACGTTTGGAGCACATCACCTGTGCCCAGACTGCCGGGGGGAATCACAGTCCATCACAACAGCCTCAAGGGAGGTCTCTAGAAAAGGCTGAATTCCTTGTCTGGTCGATGCAAAAGCACAGAGAGCTCCACCTCTCCTGCACACTCGTTGCTGGCAGTACAGTCTGCCAAACATAGTGTGCCACAGTCACACAAGCCATTTTCCCTGACATCAGTGCACTCGCTGGTTTTTCAGTATCTGAGCTGATTTACAAAGTAAGTCTCTTAATCGAGAAATGAATACAGGTATAGGATACATGCATCTAATTGATGGCATATCCCCGCTAAACAGCCTGATTTAACTAATAACACGACGCAGCGCATGCTGCCACCTACGTCTTCTGATTCAGGTTTCTTGTGTACTGCAGCTTCGGATTCGTAGGCATCCTTCACTGCAAGCAGCTGGCATTCAGTGAGACTTCACCAGGGACCGCAAACACAAGCGGCTCTAGCCGCAGCAGGGAACTAAGCAAAACCTTTCTCACCAGCGCAGCCATTCGTTCTGTTGCAGGGAAGATGCCTCGATGCAGATTAGGAGCCGGCAGTGACATCGGTGAAATGTAAGTAGCGGCTGGGGATCCTGCCAGCACAGCTGTACCACTGACAGCAGTGGAATATTTTGCTCAAGTTCTCTAGAGGAATGAAAGCCTCTATTTTGTCTCTGGCTGTCTGTTGTTGAGCTTGTTCCTCACTTATTAAAAGTCAGCCACACAAAGCACATGGTTGGTCTCTGTGTTTAAAGGAAAAAAAAAAATAAAGTTTGAGGTAAAAAAAAACCCAACAGCCAAAGCTCTTTTGAAGTCAGAGGCACTTAAACAGTACCTGGAACTAAGTGGAATAATAATAATAATAATTAGCCCTTTTTGTGTCATAAATATGGGCATCGCTGACTGCTGTTTCACTATAACACGGCACAACTTCAGAGAATGTGCCTGATGAATGTCTGGGGGAACTCTGCCTTCAGCTGCAGCAGCATACGGCAGCGCTAATGCCTCTGGCTCCTCTGCCTCTCTTACGTAACTGTAATCACAAGTCAGAGCCCAAATTACAAAGCATGTGTGTAATATTAAGCACATAAATGGTCCCTGAAATTACTATCCTTTTCCTGTAAGTCTGGCTTTAATCTAGTAGTATTTTTACTTCTGCAGTCCTACTGGTTTCAATATGCGCTGGTGCCGTTGGAAGTGTAATCAAGCCTAACCCCTTAAAAACCTCACCTTGACCCAAACTTAACAAAAAGAGGTCAAAATCACTCTGGTAACAGGTAAGTGTCGTTCAGATGACTTGTATACCCAATCTCAAGTGTATGCGGTATTCAGATGCTGTAGAAAGCAGAACAGAATGTGCCTGTGGCTGCTTTGCAGACAGACCAGCCAGAGCAGCAGGATTTTGCACCCCAGCCCAAGGCAAGCGTTAGCAAACACCTTCCTTTCCATTTTCCCTCTTCCTTGGAGACTATTTTGGCCATTAACATGCTAAACTGCTTCCTGGAATGTTAAGGTGTTGAATGCTGATACAGTGAGCACCTCTTGTATCTGTTTAATCCAATAACATAACTCTTTCTTTAATCTCCATGTCTGGGTCACAGGGTTTAAAAAAGACACTGGGACAAATCCCCAGCTTGCCTGCAACGTGTGGAAATCTACCAAGAAGGCATGAAAGTCAGAAGAGACTCACTGTGTTTGCATCCTGTAAAAAAGGTCTCGAGGGGCAGGGATGCAAGTGCCTAATTTTGCAGATGGATGCATATTAACACAAGTTAGATCATGTTTCTGTCAGGTGAGGTGCATGGAGGAAGGGATATCACACTGAGATCCAAAGCACGCTCCTCAGCAATTTCTCATTCATTTAAAAACCAAAATGGATAGAATATTCCTTGCTTTTTCAGGAGAAAAACTTGTTTCTTTTCATTGTATGGCTGCTAAAGGGAAGACGATGTTTCATGAACTCAGGACCAAGGCAGAGCAAGAACAAGGAGAGAGCTTTGCAGGGACTGGGAACATTTTACACATAAACACTAAAACAACAAAAGGGTAAATTTATCCAGGCACCAAGACCAGCAGAAATCTAGGAGACAAATGAACAGCATTGTCTGTAAAGAAAGGTATAAACAAGAATGACAAAAAGATGGTCTGAATTAGTCCATCTCATTAACAATTTTCCAAACACAAATTCCATATACAAAGCTATGTGTGGTCAGCCTTTGGGGTTCCCCTGTATAGCAAAGGATCATGAGACTGAAAAAGGGAGGCAGATTTTGTAAGGGATTTGCACATCATGCAGTGACTCTGGATTGAAGATTTTAATCATTACTAAATCAAGGAATAAAATGGATACTATTGCTATTACATAGCTGGATATCCCACTAATCCATGAAATCCACTAAGTTGCTGTAGTTTTAGTGTGTTTATTTTAGATGAAATTATGGCCCAGGCAGTTCATTTTTCTTAGTTTACCCATTTAAATCATATACAAATAAGATATCAAACAGAAATCAAAACATGACTGGTGTTTTTGGTATAATCCTCATTGTGTGAACCTGCTGGTGATGGAGCCCCACACTGTTTACAAGTCCAACACAAGTGCAACAAAAACCCACAGAGCTTCTTGAAAAGTAGCCTCATTGGCACTAAATTCTCTGATTTTGATGATAGAGGTGGCCAATTTTGCTTATATGTGAGACTGCTTAGCCATTATGGGATTCCCTGTACTGGTCTTTTCCTTACCTCAAGCTAATTACAAATTAACTTGAGGCACTTAGCAAGGCTGAAGGGCTGGAGTGGGCCCTTTCCAAACAATAGCTGAGTTTAGAAATCCCTGTTCCTTCACAGGGGCTGATTCTTAAAGTGAGGGGCAAACCCAGAGGAACTAGATAGCCTGGAACCAAAATTGTCACTTTGGCTTTGGGAAAAGCGAGGTGTCTCAAGCTAATTAACAGTCAGCTACCTAGAATTCAAAAACTCTAGATTTTAGGGACATGGTTATGGGACATGGTGGGCTTGGCACTGTTAGATTAGTGGTTGGACTTGATCATAAAGGTTATTTCCAACCGATTCTGTGATTCTATGATCCAAAGGTTTTCACCGGGATTTTCAAGAGCTCCTGCACATTTTAAAGTCCTCAAAAGGCATATAAGAAAGACATAGGTATTGCTAAAGAATGTCTCCAAACTGAAAGCCAGCCAGTTTCATAAAAATGGGCTAAAACCAGTAACAGGTACCCTGTCTCCTGCTGGAGGCTGTACAAACTTTATGTTTTGCATTTTTGAAGTCTCTTCTAAAGCTGTTCTTTTCTTAATTGTTGCTGTTGGGAGGAACAGTAAAAACAACTATACTTGCTTTCATTTTCAATTCATGTCCAGTCATTTGGGATCAAACTTGAAAAGAAAAATAGATATTCAGAAAGGATTTTGAACGATGACTGTTTCCCTTTAAGATTAATGATAAACATACTTGTGTGTTCAAGGGAGAACAGATCCAGTGTTATGTAAGAGGATAAAGAAACAAAATCCTTTTTCCTTAAATTAAAATAACCAGTGTGTATGTGTGGATTTTAGACAATCACTGAAAATTCAGGAAACCCATTTTCTTTCACAACTGCATTCCTCATGCTAAAATCGATGTCTTCCAACTTTTAAACAGAATCACAACAATTAAAGACAATGAAGATTTGTTTGTTCTGTTTGACCATACTTTGCCAACAGAGGATTGTTCCCTGAGGGAAATTCTACAACACTTGCCCTGTGCAGAAGCTCAAATTTGTGCTCATCTTTTTATTTTATGTGGCATTAGTAAATCCAGTTATTGCATTGCCTAGTTTTTAATCCGCTTACCTAGTACTGGATGTATGGTAACTTATCTCTTTTAATCATTTTTTTTTTTGCCTGAACCATTACGTAACAATTCTTATCAAATCTTCCAATGCCTGCCTAAATTTGCCCAAAATGTGACAAGATTGATAGGTAATGGGTTTTTTTTAATGTTGGCATTGTTCTCTACTGGCCCAATCATATAAAATTTGCAAAAAAAACCTACAAAAGAAAACAACCTGCATCTTTCACTTCTGCATTTTGCAAGAGCACTCATACCAGAAGTTCTGCATCAGAATTCGATACATAAAGTTCCTCTATATCACATGAACTTAATTTTTCAAAAGAAGGCAAATGATACTATTAATAACCAGAATCCAAGCCCTGAAAAGGCAAAGTCTCTGAACTACTTGCAGCAAAATAATGTCATCTTGTTGGATCTAATTCTGGAGTCATTATTTGACACAATGCAGAACAGTTTAAGATTTGCACAGAAAGGCACTAAGTTAAGGTGACAGTCACTCTTGCATGGAAGAAGCACGTGTGTGCCTCGCTGAGCTACTCACAGCTTTGTCTGCAGACCAAAGTAAATCCTGCTTATTTGGCATGTCCTTGCACATGTCCACACTTATTGTTTTCAGTCCTGCTAGTGCTACTCCAGTAGCACAAGTAGTGCCTTGAAATGACACACATTTAGACCATACCTGTTACCCTGCTAATATCATACCCCATCATGCTGCAGCTAAATATTCTGCTGCTGCATGGTCATCAGAGAGATTTTCTTGGCCTCATGAGCAGAACAGCTGCTGCAAAGCAGAGATAGTTACACAGGTACTGCAAAGGTGATGTGAAAACTGGGAAGCCACAGGAGATACTAGGATGGGGAAGAAGTTATGTCAGACCCACTCTAAAAGCAATAAAAGGTCAGCAGGGTCTGAAGCTGCCATGAAGAACCACTTGCACTTTCATTTGGAGCTGGTCACTGAGCTGGGCAAGCTTAGCCTGAGCACATCAGCAGGTGACAGTGGGCATTGCCATGGAAAATAGTGCAGAAGTGATGGTGGTGAGCTCACTGGTACAGCCAAGCCCTCTCAACTTAGGTGACTGATCCAGACAAAGCAATGGATTAAACTCATTGAAAAGGAAGAAAAGTGCTCACTGGAGTTAATCCATACATGCTCATGTTTCTTTTTGCTTGTCAATGCATCCTTCAGTTTCCTTCTCTAAGTGATGATGAAACACTTTTGAAGACGAGTGTGTAAAAAATTATTTCAAAGTACCTAGTTTATTCTGAGAAATTGTATTGGCAGCTGTAGACAAACACAAAGAGAAAATAGCGTAAGAAAAAAAAAACATTCTCAAATTTATGCTTTTACCAGCTCAAACAGATAGAATTTCTAGCTAGGTGAATTAATGCATTGCAAGCAGAGAGAGAAAAGGCATCAAATGCTTGAGTGTCTAGAAAAAATTAGAAAAGTTCAGTCAAACCCTGCAAGTTATCCAGTAACTGCTCATCCAGCTACGTGATTTGGACAAGACTGGAAAGCAAACATGTAACAGAAACTTAAAAACACAGCGCTTTGGTTTCCTGGACTTCCAGTTCAAATGCAAAACAAATTGCATCTGGTGGCAAGGGAGGCAGGGTTGGCTTTGGGAGCTTGGCTTTTAACCAGCCCAGTGATGTGGCAGCATCCTCTGTACTACCCACTTATGGTGGTTCAGACAGCTCCTGGCATGTCCGTGCCTGCCGTTCTTTGGCACAGCCTGGGCACAAACACTTCAAGCATTGCCCATGTGCTCCGAGGAGGATGCCTCAGCTTTCACCTCCTCATGGCGTGTCACTCCGGAGGGCAGCATGACATTGCTGAGGAGAGGCCAGCGGCCTGCGGGCTTGGGTGACCTTGAGCTTTCCTGAGCAGTTACCTTTTCTGGGCCTTTGGCATGCTCTCAAGTGATCTTTCAGCCAGGACCTCTGCTGCCTAAAATAAATTCAGTAATATTTACTGCGGCATCCCTGCACTTCTCTTTTGGGATACCTCTCTGTCAATCTGGGCAGA
This sequence comes from Urocolius indicus, assembly GCA_013401255.1. Lineage (NCBI taxonomy): Eukaryota > Metazoa > Chordata > Aves > Coliiformes > Coliidae > Urocolius > Urocolius indicus. The sequence goes on along the minus strand of WBNH01009943.1, from coordinate 945,599 downwards.
TACAGGTTTTTGTAAGTTTACTTGGGTTCTTCTTGGGCAGTGAGCTCCTGAGCTGGCCTGAGGCCAAGGTGACTCAATTGTTGTTGTTGCGAGGAAAGGCAGTATTTTAGAAGATTTTTCTTGCCTGTCCCTTATATGCTAATGGTGTGCATGTCTGCCATATTGTTTAGAGGTGGCCTTGACAACTGTATTTTTACAAGACATTCCCTCCCTTCCTCTTGAAGGACTGACTCATTTAGGAAGAAGAGAAGATGAAGGAAAAGGAATTTCTTTGACCTTTTTCCAAGCCTTCAGTGTGAGACCTGTGGCAGAAGGGGCTGACAGTGAGAGACCGAGCTGTGAGGCAGAACACCCTGGAAGCCACACTGCTCTGGAGCAGGCAAAAACAGGTGCTAAGGAGACAAAAGTGCCCCAAACCCCATACACTGGCAGCCTCACACTGCCTGGACAATGCACATGTGTTGTATTCCCAACCTTCATCTAAAAGACCCTGCATACCTTCATCAAGTCTCTCCTCTGTGCAAACGCAGACAGAAATAAGAAGAGTTGACAGGATGAATGGACACAACACAGGATTCAGCAGAAGCCACCACATCGTGTCTGTCTCCTTACTGGTTTTAGAAGTACCTTCCTTTCTGAAGGCTGTAATTTGCTGTCCCTTAAAAAAAGTCCCTTGGCTTGCAATTAATAATATTTGCTAACAGTTTATTTTAAATGCCTATTTAAGCAAAGTAGCATGAAATCACAAATATACATTAATTGAAAGCAATACACACAGCATGAGCTTCTAAGGTCTCCTTCAAGCCACCCAGGACTCTCAGTTACCTCAGGCTCAGGTTTGTGGGATACACAGGAGCCCCTTTGTTCCACTTAGCCCTGCAGCTACTATGTCAAACACAACACAAGCTGGTAATAATAAGGGGATTTGCCTCACTGAGATCCACCAGCACAGGAGACCATAACTGGATCCTTCCAATCTGTCAACCATGCATTCATCTAGGACTGCCTCTGTAATGAGCATGTTTTCTCTGCCATATACCTACTAAGGGTCTTATGAATGAAGAACATAAAGTTCTAGCTGAGTCTAGACTATGGCCAGGTGCCCTTATCCTGCTCAGCAAGCAATAGCAACCCAGCATTGCATCCTTGCAGAGAGCAGCTGCTACCTGTCTCTCCCAGCCTAAGCCATCCCACTTTGTTGTCTCTTCACAGGAGGATGTGGAGAAGGGAGGGGGTGGAATAGGCTCAGTACAAAACACAAGAAATACAAATTTGTGCCTCTAAATCTGTTTGTTCAATGCTAATTAGCTCTAATTTATATAAAAACTCAATCTTAACACTTGCTGATTGTTAAATGGCCCACAAACAGTTAATATTTTGTGCGCAGTTGATCACAGGCTGCCTGTAGCACTTAACAATTCTCTCTTACTGTCTGTGACAGCCAAAGACCTAACATCTTTTTATTTTCACTCCTGTCTGTTTGCTTGTCAGGCTCATGTAGTTCATGAAGAAGAGTTTGAGAACTTGCTCCCAGGCTCCTGTGTTTCCTTGGGAAGCACACCCCAGGTGACCCATGGGATGTGATGACCCACTTGGGATGACCTGAGCCCTCACAAAGACATCTTTGGTCCATGTTGCCAGTGGGAAGATCAGTGGCATGGCTGGGACAGGTGGCAGAGGTGTTGTGTGGTCAGGCTGGATTTTAGCAGTGACCAGGCATTGTCTGGAGCAGCCAGGCCCGGGGATTGCCTGGTGACAGAGCTGAGTAGATCACAGAGCAGAGGCACACAGTGGAGGGTGTGGTGGACTCCAGGGAGCTTCTCCTCCCAGTTCCTGCAGAGGTCCTGTGAAGGCATGTGGAAGGGTGTATGGCATTTATGGAGACAAATCCACTGACCTGTCAGTGCTCAGGGCACAGACAACATCTCCAACCAGAGCAGTGGACACTGTCACATGCCGACTCCATCTGCCTTAAACTCATGTTTTTCCTCAATCTAAATTCATGCCACCCTATAGCTCTTGACAGCTTTGCCAATGCCTACTAAGAGACTAAGCTCTCAGTGCTCCCAGTAAGATACAGGCATATTTCTGCCGTTCTCCAGCAGCATCATAACTATTTGCTCCAAACATGAAGATATTTTTAAAAGAGTAAAACCATGAATTATTTCAAACTTGCCTCAGGATGAATTTTCAAGGATACTGTAGAGACTGTTTTCACAACAAAACGGGAGCTCTTCTGCTGCATTGTTCCTGTTACTTTCTCGAGAAGAGGCTGGGGTGTTTTAAAACATTAGCAGATACCTGGAATGGGAATTTGTTTCCATTGAATCTTGTGGAAGCTATTGTTGTTGTTGTCTAATCTGACCGAAAGTTCAATTTGGAAATTTTTATTAAAACTTGCTTTCAGGTATAGGTAATTAGCTTAACAAAATAGCAGATAGGATCTCTGCTGTGTTTGTAATGCCTGCTGCTCTGATTCCTACCTGGTGGGAAACTGCTTTGGAGGAACATAGCTACATCTTTGTAGCTGTTTACATCACATTTCTGACAGAACTCCACCCTGCTTTCTCCATTTGTACTTTGTTTTTCATGAATAAAGGTCATGGCATTGGCATCACAAAAAAATATTGTTGCTGTAGAAGGAATTCAGCTGTCCCCTCTGAGTTATAAAACAAATCACATGGCAGGACAGTAACTCACTCAGATGCCGGCAGGGCACAAATCAGAGGTGGAAGAGAAGCCCAAGACCCACGGGGTTCTCTGCAGACCTCCAGCATCCTGCAAGTCAGATGTTTTCCTGCCTGGGCCAAGCCACTGCATACTGCATAGTTTGTAATATTTTGCACAACCTAGTTTTAAACATACCCCAGCTGTTTACAGTGGGTCTGTGGTGGGTACTTGCCGACAGGTCACACTGCTGGAATTTGTCTTCTAACACAGGGAATTTTCTTTGCATCTATGTCATACCATTAATCCAACACCTTCCAGCAATTGTTGTTGGGCATGGGGATCTGGTTAGAAGACACCAGACCCCTCTTTGGTGTGCTGTACAAGGAAACGCTATGGTGAGGACACCTTGGCATTACTGTTACAGCCAACAAGCAAAAGCTCAGCATCAAAAGTACTGGGAACACTTTTAACATACTGTCTTTAAGAACACTACTCAAGCAATCCCCAATTCACAGAATTCAGTAGGAAGTTTATTGGAAAAGAAACTCTAAGTTAAGCAAATCTTCAACTTTCCTTCCCAGAATCACATCAATACAACTGAGTAGTAAACAAAATTCTACAGAAATCGTTGGGGATTTTGTTGGTAAACAGCCTAGATGTGAATACTTTGTTTTTTCTCAGCTGAAGTCTCATAAAAGATATGTTTGAAACTGAGAATTGTCTGAAAAACAATAAATGCTGGTTTTTACACTGCATTTTAGTGTAACCCCAGAAATTATAGCTTAAGGTATTCAGATCTTTCTTATTGCAAAGCCCTCAGGATTCACGTGGCAGTAACCAGTAATCAGATGAAATGGAAGCAATTAATAAAGTGTTTCATCATTAGAAAAATTTCCAACACCGGAAGATCTTTCAAATAAGCCAGCAGGTTTTGCACATCCTCTGGCATTTGAGATTTTGTCAGTAATGAAAGCTAAATGAACAGTGAATACGAGTCCAAAGCTTAAAACAACGACACACAGTGTGCACAGAAATAGTATTTTAAAGGAGCTGTTAAAATTGAAACAAAATGGTTTCTTTATAAAGCAATCTCCTCTTGATTATTAACTGAATAAAAGTGGCCTTGAGAATAAAGAAGTTTTCAAATATAAGACCATCACACTCTTATTTTCCTTTAGCATTGACTAAGAAGTGGTTGAAGTTACATCCCCATTTAAAGTTTCTACACCTCTTACCACTTTGCAGTGTATTTCCTCCACGAAGTTTCGTAACTTCTGCTATCTATATAGGCCTGGGAAGCCTGTAGAGCACATCTATGCTCTATAGGAAGTGGGTTTGACGTTGCTCTAGCAACCTTAAATCAGCAATGAGTAAGCAGAGGCGCTGCTCAGCAGAGAAATAACATCAAACTCTTGACTATATCCTCACAATTATTAAAAATGGAGGCAGCGGTTATGATGATCAAGCCTAATACCCTTGATGGAAATTGCAATTCCATCTCTTTTATTCCTCCCCTACGTTTGAATTTGATAAAATTTCTAGCCCTGGTGCTGCTTGTTGCCTGCTTGTTGCAGTGCACTCACGATGACTGGGGAACTGTTCTTTCCTTTGCTCACAGTGTCCCCAGATATGAACTAAGAGTAGATAATATGCCTTGTGACTCTGTGGTGATGTAAGAGGAAAAGAGTTTCATCCACTGGAGAATCCAAGTCTTCTTTTACTCCACTTCAGAGCTGACTGTATTTCGGGAGAAATAAATTAATCCTCTTTTATTTTTTTTAAGTTTTAATGCGAAGTTCCTTTCATGCTCCCTTGTAAAGCACCTGGGGATCATCCGATGAAAAGTCCTACAGAAACACAAGGTATCCCTGCTGCTTGGGTTGCAAAGCTCAAGCTCAAGCTCTGAAAAGAAAAGTGTGCTTAGAACAAAGAGGTTTTGAACACAAAAACAAATCATGGCAATGCGTGCTGACACTTCATCTGCCTGCTGCCGTTTACATTTTTCAAATGCACATGGAGTATTGTCGAGGACTTTGGCTACCTTTGTCTGTCACTGATGCAAGTCTGTTTAAGCTTTCTTCAAAACAATTCCCTGCTGCCACTTCGGTATGTTTTGCTGTTACTTTTTGTTTGCTATTCATCTTTGAATTGTTTCTGTCTGCAAGCATCTTTCTGATATTGAATATTTCCAGCAGTTTTCTAAGGGCATTGAAAAAACATCTAAAACTCCCTCCTGCATCACTCTTATATAGTCAACCTACATCCTTCCAATTTCAGGCCTTGTTTTAAGTCTACAGGAGAAAGGCTTTGCCATCTTTTATAAAGTTTGGTTGAATTTTTTTTCCCTTTGGTTTTGATTTTGTTCAGTTTTCTGGACAGATTTCACACAGCTTGCCACCACAGCTCTAGTGGACAACAAAAAAAAATATGGGAACTTCTCCAAAGTACGTGTTTGCAAGGAGTACTATGCCAGGAACATCGTTACTGGAGTCCCAGTAACTAATCCAGAACTGATGCTGTAATTTTTATGTGTACCAGGGGCACTGAAATCCATGCTGAAACACTTGGCAAGTCTGCCCTTAAAAAAGGATATATTCTATTGATTTTGGCTATGATTGACCACAACATTCCTTGGTTTTGAGGTAGTATCTCTCAAGGGGGAGGGTTTGAGATGCCAGTTGTTGTCATATGTTTTCCTGTCTCACCCTATCTCCAAGCCCAGCTAATCTGATGATATCCAACTGTCCTAATGAGCTGCATCTACTTCTACACTGGAGTGTTGACAGCTGCCTGTCCTATTGCCAACAAAAACTTCTGAGACGACTGTATCTCATTCCTGCAAGTACGTAAATTGCTTCGTTTCCAGCCCAAATATGAGACATAATGATACTTCTTTTCATTGATCCAGGTCTAAAAAAAGGTGTGTCAAGAATGCACTCAATCATTTCCTCACGTGTAGTTTAATCCCTGAGCTGGAAATGAAGTTTCTATCTACTGGTTACAGATCAAAAACCAAGGGCTTATGTCTCTGACAGCAGAGGTACTGTCACATGGGCTAAGGTCAGTGAGAAGGACATGTTCCTCCAATTAATGCTGGCATATGTTTACTTATATTTTTACACATTGGTAATTCTTCCATTTGCTGCTTTTGGATTGAGAGCATATGACAAGAACTTCAGCTTGTCCTTACTCAGATAGGATTTAAAGTCCCTAGATCTTTACCAAGACCTAGCCTACCTCATACACATGGGATTTGCTTCCTTTCTCACAGAGAATGCCCAAAGCTAATGGACACAAAGGCTTATCAACCATTCCTTTTTCTCTGCAGATCCAGAGCACTGAAACTGGGTAAGATCAGGGTCCTAGCAAGCTATTAAAAACTAGTTCTTCTAAAGACAAAACTATCTAAAACAGAGACTGAATTAGCAGGATAAATTTTGTCTTGGATGACTTCAGTATACAACATTCCTCAGACAAAGATAGAGAAGACACACACAGAAATGCTGATCCTGATCCAAATGTGGTCAGAATAAACAGAACCAACACCTCATCTGACAGACAATCAGGGCAACTCGTCTCTGGGCAGAAAAGAGAGTTTTCCTTCCTCAAACAAAAATTCACATCTACCCTCTGCCCCTCATAACTTTTACAACTTGCCAGATTCCAGGAATCATGGAAAATACTACTGAGCCAGAGGGAAAGAAGCAGAAAAACTAGGGGAAGCACATCTAGTCCTGACAGACTCGTGTAGCAGCCCAGATCACCATTGTGGCCTCGCCCATGCCAGCCTTTTGCACTCTTGTTTTCACAGCTGAAATTAGGACTCATTTCTTCAGTTTTTCCTCAGTTAAGTTCCTTACATACATCCTAGCAGAAAAACTCAGGACTCTTATTAAGATCAGTCTGGGAAGGGAGAAAAAGAGTTTGTTATTGTTTTAAAGTTTTTCCTTTTTTTGTTTTTAATTCTTGGGATGTTCTCAAACATTACAATGGTGGAGACCATATAAGTAGCTAGATTAGAGCAACAGACATAACAGTGGTATTGGATACAGATATAGCAGCCATTGCCAGTTCCATGGAAAGAGAGGACAAATGAACAAACATGAACCATAACATCTGAAACCAACAGGCTTGGAAAAGCCTCTTTATTTAAGGAATAAGCCACTGCAAGATGACAGTGCTAGATCTGACCAATTCTGACTTTTTCTCAGGAGCATAATAGGCATTGAGGAAGAAAAGGATGTTTAAGGATGGATAAATTCAGGAACTTTCTACACTATCAGCTTCTAGTCATTAAGCTCTAGGGACAAACATAAGGGTTTGTTGTTTGGTAGGGCTTATATTTGTTTTTATTTGAAATCTGTAATTTTCCCTAAGAATTTTTTCCAGATGTTTTTTGTGCTGAAAAATTGCATGCAGTCCCAGGATGACGTACAACTTGAATACAAAGATAGTCAAAATATCCTGATAGCTCTATCTCTCAATATTTCTTGTGTATAAGATGGCCTCACCTCTACAGCACCTTCTCCCCTGTTAGTAAATCTAACATGCCATCAAGGAAAAAGCAAGGAAGACTCCAGAAGAAAATGATAAACATGTTGACTGAATGTCAGTGCATCTATACTAGAAATCTTATCCCAGTCTATGGGGCCAGAATAATATTTTCAGTGCGTGGTGTTATTTAAGAAGATGTTTCTGAACAAACACAGGCTCTGCTACTCTAGTGAGAAAGGAATTGGCTTCTTTAGAATTATTAAAAACATACTAAATAAGAGGCTTTCTGTATTTCCTCACAGCTGAAGACCAATCATTGCAGCACAATTAGACAAGCTAGAGGCTGAAAGCAGATAAATTCCCTGATTTATCCTGAGTTTCTTACATTAAAGCCAGTGTGTGCAAAATATGTCTGTGAAGTGCAAGATACTGAATATCTCTGTCTGCCTCAGCAATATTTTGAGCTTTACATTGAGCTGAGTGCTCAAATCCTGGAAGGTGGCATTGGGAGGCCAATCCCTTGGGACATCCTTGGTGTCAAATTCTTCGAGGATACTTGAATAGACTGCGCAAAGGGATCGCTTAATTTGTCACAGGGAGGTGACATTTACCTTCTATAGAGCACCAAGAAGACTGCACATTATAAAACTGTGCTCAATTTTGGTTTCCTCAGCAAAAGACCAGTACTATAGAATAAATCCATAACTGCAGTAGTTTTAAGAGACTTGAAGTATTGATTCAAGATGGGGATGCCTAAAATTAAGAGTGAAATGCTGGCATCATGAAAATCAGGAAGAAAATCTCTTAGTGACTGCTTTGGGACTGTATCCATACAGTTTATCCAGACAAAGACAGTGTAAACACCAGAGGCTCAATTGTCCCTGAGCTAACAGTGCTCGGTTGTTTAAGCTCAGGAAACGGCCCACCCTTTTCCCACCTTTGTACACCCAGGCAGGGGTCAGACATAGTGTAGCTGCCATAAGGGCAAGACTGATTCAAGTCAATGTCTGGCATAGGGTGACCAAGGCAAGGAGATAGCAGAGCTGCTTCTCTGGAGATCTGCATATGATTGCAGAGGTGGCCACAAAAGGGGGGAAATTTATGCTCAATCTGTTAAAATTCCCTGTGGTTGAATAGATCCATGCCACTAGGTATCTTGGAGAAACTGGCTTAAACCACTGCTCACACACTTTTCTTTCTTATAGTTAATACTCAGGTGTAAAGAAAGGTTTCAACAGTGACCCTCATAAGGAGAAGGAGTTCAAGGAAGCAAAAGTACCACTGACATCAACACAACACATCCCATCTCCTTCCACTATCTTTTGCCACTGTAACAGCATCCTAAAGTTGTTTTTAATTCAGGACTGAGATGATTTCACCCTCTGTGTTCATTATCTGAGTAAGCAAGTACATACTTCTCTTGTTCTTCATATTTCTGTTGATTATTCACCTTTGGTAATGGAACATGTAATAGGAGAAGGAAGGCATGAGTTCACTGCCAGGGAGTGCCTCCGCAGGCAAAACGAAATGAAGGTACAAAAATCAAAAGCTGTGATGGAAGAGAAAATTTTTCTTTTTTTTCTTATCTGAAAAGGCAAGACAGTTGCCCAGCCCTCTACATGAGCTCTCCACAGATTAAGTGTTGTGAAGCCCTCATCTTGGGAGTAGCAGGAGGAGGCACTGAGAGCTGAATTTCCATGCTGCACAGACGTGCACACATGTAATCCAGCTGTGATTTTCTTAATATGCAAAGATCCTAAAGTCAGCTCTGATTTGACTCATCAGTTCCAGCTAATTTTCAAGCTAAGGGCTCTAATAAGCAGATTCAAGAGCATCTGGGCAAATTTAGCGCCAACCAATTTGCCTCTAGAACACCCTTTGAATACATTTGCATAGTCTATGTTCTCAAAGCTACAAAAAAAACACACTTTGCCAGCTGCTGGCTGGGCCTCTCAGCCTGGCACACTGCTGTCACTGCTGAGTGTCTACTAAAGCCTTGACAAAGTGCTCACAAGTCATTCACCTTTCCTTTAGTTGATATTCAGCACCCCAGTATAATGGTGTGTGACAAATATCTGGAATAACAACGCTTTAACCACTGGACAAGCAGTATGTAGGCAGAGGGCTCATTGCCCCACGTCACCGTGCTGCGACCTTGACCTAATGATAGGATATCTGAGAGTAAGAATGTAGAGCAATTGCTACCACCCGGACTTGGCCTCCCCACTGCAGCACAGTGCCAAATTTGATAGTCTCTTTGGTGATCCAGGCACAAGCCCATTAAGACAAGTTTATTTTAAAGTGGTCAGGTAGCATCTGATGGCTGGTGGGAATCTTTCAGCCTTCCCAAAACAGGCAGTGCCATAATGAACAATCTACAGATGCAAATGTCAGTGGATTTATTTGCAATTGCCTGTGCTAGAGTCTTCCTGAACTTTGAGTACTTGCTGTTTGGTCTAATTATAGTCCTTATAGCAATTCATTGCTTAGAGCATATTGGGATCTAGGAATCCTGGTCAGATTCAGAATCCCTTTGTGCCAGGTGCTGCACAAAATGAATGCCAGTTCTGGCAGCTCCTATGAGCTAAGGTCCTGCAAACTGTTCCCCATGTGCTGAACTTTCTGTACAGCTGTAACTTCACTTGGTTCAGTCTGATCTGTGCAGATATGCGGCTCTATTGTGTTCCAGCTCATTTTCTATTTGACACCTATTGAACTCTCTGCAACTGCTTAAAAGCATAAAGTAAATGACATGCACAAATGTTTGTAGACTATGGGATTTAATAAAGATCAGCATCAACATAGGCAGAGGAAAACTTGAGAGAGAGGAGAGATAATAATAAAGAGAACATGTGATTACATAGACTAGTTACATATATAATTTGTGGGCTTTGTGGTTTGGGAATTCTGTTTGTTTTCTTAATGTAAATGAGCAAGAGAATGTAAAGAATCTCTGCCACCTACTGAAAGGGAGAACTGCAATGTTGTAGGCCTCAGAGCATTTGTAAGTCCTTCCTTGTTCAGCAGAACACTTGGCCATGTTTTACACTCTAAGAGGAGAATATAAAATAGCACGTTTTCTGCAAGAATTTAGAGCTGCTTGCCTGCAAGGTGCAAACCCAAATAAACATGCTGTCCCCAAATACTCCTGCTGCATGGGGAACATAAGGAGGGAGGACTCCTGTGAAGTTTGGGGGTGTTTTTTCTCTCAATATTTGTGAACTCTTTTCTGCGTTACTTGACCGACTCTAGCCAAAAGCCACCTTTGGGAATGTTCTGTATTCAGAGTCTAATTTAGACATACCCGATTTAGATGCAAGTTCTCACCATGCATCACTTGCAGAACAAGTTTCTTTGTAAGCTGTTGACAGAAAATGTTTATAGTCCTATTATACTCGAGTAAAAAATGTGAACTGAGTAATGGATGTAATATCTTTTCCTTCAGTTTATTTCCCCGTTGTGCAAAGTTTTGTCCCGATTTTTTAAACAAATCCACTCTGTCTTGACTCATGTTTTTTATTGTCCATGAACTGTTTGACACACTGAAGTTTGAAGAGTTTGCAGAGTGCGTCTGCTTTGGAGTGACAATATTTCCAGGGAACTAGGATTCCTAAACCCAATTATGTTAATCAGAAATGTGTTGTAACTTCTCTGCTTTGGGAACATTGAGATAACAGGTCACCTTAAAGTTTCTGACACTTTGAATTTTGACTACTGACTACTTGCAACAATCTACACATCGAGTATCAGCTATTTGTTGCTCTTGACAAACAGAGTAAAAAAGGTGAAACTCTGAATGATACTTTATCAGCTCTCTGCAGGTCTAAAAGTCTTATTTAACAAAGAGTTTCTATACTTGCTGAAGTTAAGCATACACTGAAGATAAGCAGAAGTCTGAAAGTCTTGCTTAATTCTCACTCGGGTTCGCTTTTATAGGTTTTGCTTAATCTGAGCTACAGCTAACAGCTGCGTAGTGATACCAAGTGTCACAAGTGGGACTCCAGGGAGGGCGTGGAGGCTATTTTTGGCCCACTTAAATTGATTGCTATTCAAGTTTTGTGTCAATTACAACATGTTCAAAGATACAGAGACTCTACAAACAGGCCCAAGTTATCTTCTTGGTTTGATGATCCCTCACTTTCTATATAGGTTTCTAGAACTCTTCAGCTTTTGACCTGGCCTGGTGGCTTTCTTTTCACCCCATCGTGCCAGGCTGGCTTGATCGCACTGAATATTGATATGTGAAAGCAACAAGCCTTTGCTTTATATAACATGAGTCTTGTTTTCTCTTCCTGGCATCGGATTATTATGACGTCTGCAGGGAGGGTTCACTTTTAATCTACATGTTATTGCAATGTGTCTCAACCAAGATAGAGACATGCCCCAGCAGGACAAGGTGCTGTGAAAGTTCAGGTCGTTGCTGTTACCTTCCAGCAAAGGAAATTATTTTTCAACCACCCATGTTGAATTGCTAGTGGCCAACACAGAAACAAACCTTTTGTTGAGTAAAGAAGCTACTGGGTCGTTAATATTTACAACACCTGAGGTGCAGTCCAGCAAATCAAAGGCTGAATCCTGAATTTCCAGCTGGAGGCTTGATCTTGTTAAGCTTGACTTGCCAAAGAAATCTTCCTTCATGATATTAATCCTACTGATTTGAACACAAACTCAGTCCTTTCCCTACTGAAATTCCGCCTGAATAGAGTGAGGTGAAGCCAAAATTTTGTGGATTACACTAGTGAAAGAATATGCTATGAAAGGGCATTATGGGCTTTGAGAGGAACAGAACAGAGCACAGTACATGATTATAAATCACAGGATCATGCTCTAAACCAAATACAGGGTCTTTACAAGCTTTTCTGTGAAATGAGGGGGAAGGAGAATGTTCAAAGGCTAAGTCAATGCTGTATTGCAACACACCTTTGTCGTGACTTTTGGTTGATGGTTCTCCCAACATACCTGCCTGTGGATAAACCACGCTTTCCAAATGCTTTTATGATCTTCACATACAGCCCTTGCTGTTTCCAACAAAAGCAAATGAAGCTCCTAGATCTTGAGGAAAGACACTTAGATTATGACAACCTGCTGACACACATGATAAAAGTGGGGTTTTTTTTTCAACTCAAAATAACTAGAATACCCCAATGAAATATTCTTTCTCACATAACATACTGTTTTCTCATTATGTGTGTTGACATTTTTCAGACTGATCTTAGCTAGATATTTTGTTCCGGAGTCCCCATTTAGTGGAACATTTAAACAATAACACTTTGAAACATGCTCTGTCTCTCTTTTGAAGTCCATTCAGGCTCTGCCCTAAGGTCAGCAGGCACATTCCAACAATGATGCACAGACCATCTGCTGTACAAGTTTAAATCCCACTGGTTCTATACCTAGAGGTACTAACATGTTGCGCAAACTTGCACTGAAAAACAAACTGTCAGTTCAGACGGGGTTTGGATGTATTCCTCTAGTTCTCTAATGCTCCCACTGGAGGGCCTGTGCACAGTAACCTTTGAGTGTGATTTCTGGGGACTACAAATTAATTAGATAAAGAATAAGAAACAACATTAAGTTGTTGCATCCAAACCTTATTTTTCCTTTGCCCATCTACATCCTGGCCCTCTGATTGCCAGAGCTTGCTGTCTGGAAACTTGCTTAGATGCCTTCTTATTCCAGCTTTTTTACTTAGGTAGGCTCTGGCTAAGTTACCCTAAATAGTGGTCCACGACTTTGCGTCAATTGCTGAATAAGGGAAAACCAGGATGGTGTAATATGAAAAATAAGTTTTTAAAGATAATGCCAATAATTTAAATGATCAGTGACCCTTTACTTGGGTAGGAATCTGGCATCAAAAACATGTCAAAGATCTCTGCCAAAATATGTTTTTGTCTATATATTTTATCCATTGTGCTTTAATGTTAACTACTCATTATTAAACTTAACAATGCATTGGCTAAGGTTAATATATTTCAGACACAAGCACTGTTGGTCTTATTGATGCTATGTAAACACAGAGGAAGGAGTGGTCCCTGCCCTTGGGAGTTTGAAATCTAAACTCGGACAATACACTTCAAACATATGGTATATCCTGCAGGATGAATTACCAAACTTCAATCAGCATTAGCCTTAACAATTAATTTATGTTGCACATATGTTCTACATTTGGGGGCATTAGCCCTGATATGCCCCTTGAAAGCAATGTGAGTGTATGTACGTGCTGACCTTTTAATGATGGCAGAAGGACATGGCAACAAGCAGGAAGAGGCCAGGTGAGACTTGTGGGATGGGGCATGGCAGGAGGGTGGGCATGGCATAGGGACATAAATAGGGTGCAAAAGAGGGAGATTTGTCTTGAAGCATAAGGAGAACAGCCAAAGCAGAGCAATTTTTTCAAGGCAGCTCTAGCACTAGTTGAACACCAAAATAAGTGGGCACATTTCCACTTTTAACTATCTGTCACTTATTTAGTTGCTTCCTTGGAAACTGAGCTCTCCAGAAAATCTGTCCTCAACGGTGGGTGCTGAGCACTAGACAATCTGGCCTGTTCATTTTCTCAGTATGTGGCTCATCTGTTCTAAGGAACAAGTCCTTCTGGAAATGTAAAAAATGATTTAAAAAAAAAAAAGGCATAAAGAAGTGTTGGATACAGAATTGCACACCAGCTGCCTCATGGGCTAATGATCAAGAAAGACAGAACAATCAAAATATCATAAATCAGACAAAGTCAAACATCTAGCCACCAAGACCCATTACAAACATTGTCCAGGAAAGGTGATAGACATGGATTAAAGCTTTGAGTAGGAATAGGAGATAGAAATCGGCTGAGTTACTTCACCTCCTAGATCAAAATGTTCTATCTGTCAAAAAAAAAAAAAAGTTAAATAGGAATATCGGCCCCACTCCCCTAAGCCAGAAAACTGTAAACGTTATTTAGGATCAAAATGTGGCCTCAAACAGAAACAGCAGCCCATGAGGCTGAAGGGAGATCCTCTGAGGCTTTCTGCCTCCACCAAACAGAGTTGAAAATAGCATAATGGAGCATGAAGAGACACAAAGCTAAAGAGCATTATGTGGGACATGCTCCCATGCATGCAGAAGTCCAGCCTACAGCTATGGAAGGACATAAATCCCTCATTAGTCAGCCATGCCTCAAGATGGAGTGTGACGTAGCATTACTAGTGCCAAGTCAACCTTTTAGTTAGAACTCTTCAGACCTTGCTGTCACCTCAGAGCCCCCTGAATCAAGACAGCCACCTTCTGCATAATCCACCTTTCTCTTTGCGTCACCTCTGAACTTGTCCTTGCTTCTCCCTGGTGGGATCCCGTAAGAGGATTGGGTGGGCCAGGAGGGAGCAATTCCATTGTTTGAGCACAAAAAGCAGCATTCATTAGTAGGCAGGCATCTCAGAACCAGTCATGGAAAAAAGAAAACAGGATGGATTTGCCATTAAATCGGATATTCTTGGGGGCTTTCCTCAACACAGCTCTGTCTTTTAAGCTAACAGAAGCAAATAAGAGACCTGCCCAATAATTCCTGAGTTCCATTCCCAGCTCTGACACTAACACTGAAGCCAATATAATCCTCTTGTTCCTTACAATAAGGCCTGAATCTTCCACTGCTGTAAATTAACCTAATTCCTTTCACCCAAATTAGTGTTATTCCATTTGAAGATTTGGTTCAGAAATCAGGGCCCTGCAGAAATACTGAGGAAGATCTGGTCTCCAGAAAAGTTTACACTTCAAAACAGCAAGATATGTACTAGTGAGCTGTTCTCATGACATTTTAGGCCCATTGAGTGGTTATCTCTTGACAGTACGTGTTCCTCTGGGATCCAGGCTTACAGGTGATGGATATCTCTCAAGGATAATTAACTGTCTTCAGTTGCTGCTGCCAGAGAAGGGAGGCAACTTCGCAGTGCTCACTGTACAGCCACAGATTATGGAGGAGCTGCCAGAGACTTGCTTGGTTCTTGATCCAGTTCAAGAGGGCCAAGTCAGGAGCTAGTAATTACCCCAAATTTAAACAAGGTTCCTAGTTCTCATCCATTGCCATTTTGTAGTTACATTTGCCCTCCTCTTGGTAAACAGCAAACATTTTCTTGGAAGCAGTCTCATTTCTTATGCCAGTATCAAAATAAACCCAAGCTCATCATGGATTTGTCCTTTCCAAAGAATTACCACAAAAATGTCTGAAACCCTATAAAGGCTGTTAATGACTCTAAATCTCCATAGGGCTTTTTTTCCCCCTTCCTCTTCTCTCTCTTCCCCTTGCTCTGATGAGCTGGTGATTTGGGAACGGTTTAAAATACCACAATAGCCATGGCAGGACATCAAGAAAGAAAAAGGAACAGAGTTTTGAAATACTTCGTGTAAGGGTCTAAGCACTTGAGTTGGTGCTTAACTGACTGGACTTTACCACACAGCAGTCAGATGATCTCTGCAGCTTTGGGAAATAAGAGAAACTTTAGAGAAGGGTGGGGGGGAAACAGTCTCTGCCACATTGGTCTTTATTGTCTTATGGATTTTATCACGGTATTGTTCTTTATTTCCTGCTATTTATAGGCTCTCATGTTTTGTGCTGCTTTCATGTTTGTGTTATCTGCCTTCCCACGACATGTTTCACCTCAGCCCTTGCCTACAGCTGGATCCATAAAGGCTAGACCAATGGTTTGGAATAGCACATCAGAGCTCATCTTCTTTCTCTGGGCGATGCATGCAAACTGCCCTTTTCCAAAGTACTAAGCCACCCAAGATGAGTGATTTAAATGATGGTGATCACTCTGCACACTGTTGTATAAAGAAGCCAAGAAGTTTGCCACATTTTCTTTTGGGTATTACACAATGACATTCTCTAAGAGCTCCAGGCAGTGATACTAGGCTGTTTCCTCTGAACTCCAGTCTTTGCAATGAATTTAACCCATCAGCACATGTCACGATGATAACCACTGCAGAAACTTCACCTGAATTATTTTGTAACTGTTGTCCATGCAAACTACTGCAGAGCCAACATGCTACAGGGGCTGTTCTCATCCTAATTCCCCATGATGTAGGGATGTAACTCCACTGATCTGAACTAGCAAAAGTGAAGTTTGTTCTGGGTAGAAACACATAATGAAGTTTGTAAAAGTCAAGTCCCTACACTAGTAAGCTTACTGTCAATGGTTCCAAAAGGCCATGGGGCTAGAAATAAAAATGGGAGAGGTGCAAAATAAAGCTGAAATCATTAGTCAGTGATCAGGCAGTGATATAATCCTACAAGCATCCCTCTACCTCACCCCACAGCAGTTTCCAGGCAGCCAAAACACCAATTCCAACTACAAAGCAGAAATCAGGCTGCAGGTTAGGTGTGTTCAAAATGAGGGATTTAAGTCCCAACAACAGTCCCTTTCCTGCACTCAGCAAGTGACAGCAAGCCTCTTGCACTGATCCACAGCTTCCATTACTTCTCCTTGTGTTCAGAGCAGCCTACCTTGGAAGCGACCACACAGCTCAATGCCAGCAACAACAAGGGAAAACCCTTCACCTAAAGACAGGAACAGCAAGCCCTGATTCAAGAACCTTTCACAATACGTGTTCAGCAACAGCACCTGCTATGAACTGCAGAAGAGTTACAAACAAAATTAAACACTTGCTTACAGATGCAGTAAAGCTTGGCCAGCTTTTGCTTATGGGATTTTTGGGCAAGTTACTCTCCCTGTTTTGCCTATGAGTTCATGCAAAAGGCACACAGAACATCATTCTTCAGTGCTGCAGAGCAACGTAAAGGAACACCTATTTATCAATGAGGGTCATTCTGTTTTGTTTCAAATTGTGTCTATTCTGGGAACATCTCTTGAAAAGAAGCAGCAGAAATTTCCTGAAAGCAGTCTGAAGTGCAGGTTTCTTATTCAGACAGTTTGACACAGGTTTCTGTAGCTATCTTACACTCCCCTATAGCAGACTGAAAGAGGAGACATGATGGAAATGAAAGAACCTGTAATGCACCAGGCTAAGCAAAGATGAAACATGGTGCAAGGAGAATTAAGAGGTGGCAAAGCCCATGCTCATTTTAGTGAATCCCAGGATCTTTCCCAAGGCGACGATAGGAAGCAAATTTACTTCAATCCATGAACATCACTAAAGCAACTTGTCTCCCAGGCACCAATGAGTCCTGAAATCTGCCATTTAAAGTCTTTAGCAGCTATTACCGTGAAATCATCCACTTTACCACACGCAAACAATGTGGGGAAAGCTATGTAGCAATCTTTGATCAGAGTGGGAGAAAATAATTCAACACTAGGAACTCCACAACACTGGAAACCAACAACCTGACCAACTTTCATCCCATCTGAGAAACAAAAGTGTGAAACAAAAGGTTTCCAGCAGAGACGGCTGCAGAGGCTTGAAAGATAATGGTTCTGGAGCAACTGCTGTGAAAATACAGTCCCAGCCCTCCCAAAAAGTGCCAAGTGCTGGGGATCAGCATGAATGAGGGTTGAGACCTCTCCCAAGCCCTGAAGTTGCATTCTCTTTCTGCCCTTTATTTTTGCTGATGAAAATCCAACTGTTGGATCAGCTTAGTGTCTGGTATCAGCCAATTCCTGTTCATCTCCTGAGAGGCACTTTTCAGTGTGTCATCAGATGCCTTCTTGGCCACCACCTAAGATGCACCGACAGGTTGTGGTAGTTTTCCAGTCAGACTCTGAAATGGTTCTTCACACTTTTATGGTGGCAAGATTAGATTATTGTAATTCTTTATTGGCCGGCTTCCCAAAGCAGGCTCTGCACAAACTCCAGATGGTGTGAAATGTGGCCGGCAGGATTTGAGTTAAGAAAGGACAGTATCATCCATTCTGTTAAAGCCTCTACCTTGGCAACTGGTTAGATGGTTAGACAGCAAATTGATTTCAAAACTTGTCCTTTTTCCCCTCTGTGCACAGCTGAGGTCAGGTCTCTTGTCAGGAGCTGTGTGATTTGTCATGGTCCAGAGTATGTTACCTAGGCTTACACTACCTGGTAACTAATTCTCCAAGGAGTGATTTGAAGGAGTTGAGGGTAGTTTAAACTTGATTTCCACCTGCTTGTTCTTCTCTAAAGCCAGTGCAAAAGCTGGGTGAGATAATGCAATTACACCCTTTGCAAACATTAGATGAGGATATTAGGGAGCAATAGGTTCTCCTGCTTTCATTGCACCAAAACTGCAGCCTGAGGACCCCTTCCTCTACAAGCAACTGGCTGTGGGCCTAAGGCAGCATAGCCCTCCTTTGGGCATGGCTGGGGAGAAATGGCAATGTCAGCCTGATTCCAGGCAGCCATCTAAATGCGGCACAATCCTAAAGCTTTTCCAAATTGCAGGTGGTTAATCTTGTCCTTCCTAATCCCAGCCTGAGCTACCAAGGGGACACTCGGCCAGCAGCCAGGTTTCCTGCTCCTGCTTTTAGCACTGCAAGGCCTCATCAGAAAACATGGACTGCTGGTACGTGTTCTTATGTGCCATCTTTCACTTGTGTAAACAGTGGCTACACAAACAATTGATAGGATAATAACTGGCTTCATACAGACAAGTACAAATAAAACCTTCCTGTGTTTTGGGCTTTTGTCTTCTTAGAACTTTCTTTTCCTGGAAGAGCATGATACAAAAGGTGTATTCCTTTGTATTTGATTATTTTTTATATTGAGACCAAGAGTTAAAACCTTCCCTGATTTAGCTCATGGTGGCCACATTCCTACAGGCCTTTCATGCAAGGGAAAAGTCTTGGGTGGGCTGGAATAAGAGTCTAGTAAAGAACAATCATTTGGCTTCTTTTTATTAACTGCTGTTTACAAAGCAATGTGTGATTTGCTGCATAAGAGGGAGGAAGGCTGGGGGCAGATTTTGCTGTGCAGTGGAATGACATGGCAAACACAGTGTGCTCTGAGCTGTTTACCTTCCCCATCACTTCTGCAGGGAACCTGTGACCTGCCACTCATAGATGTAGATATAAAAACTCATGCTCTGTAGGTTGAGTTTTGTTGTGTTGGTTTGTTTTGGGGTTTTTTTTTTTGCTAGTGTGAGACAGCTGACACAGACTGTTTGCTTTGGGAAAACAACCAAACCCTTTTGTTTTGCATGAAGAGGGTGAAAAAAGCCTGTATATAAAGAATTGCACTGACTCTGCAAACAGCGACTGCATAAGGAAGAAAGAGTGGCAGTTTGCTCTGGGGTCATGCTGACTGTCACTTTAAACCTACACTGCCACCATTATTTTAGAAATTCAAAAGCCTAGGGAAGCTGGTGAAGACACAAAACATGGATAAAAACATGTTATTAAGAAAAAACAGCTGTGTGAGGGAACAGGCAAAGTCAAGATGGTTTACCTGAAATCATCGGAATCTGGAGTTCAGATAAAATGATGTGTGGGTTGATCTCTGATCCTTGAGCTTAGCTGATCTGCTCTTGCCATGGGACCAGGAAGTATTCAAGGACCTTTTATATCACTTTTATACAACCATTATGTCATGCTGGACCAGATGTCTTGCCGTCTTAACACAGGAAAGCTAGTGGGAATAGCTTCAGGATTACTGCAGCTTGTACTGCTCTGAGAACAGCTTCCAGGGCAGGAGTTACTGCAATCTAAAGCCAACCTTTTAATGCACACCTGCCTCAGTGCTGCCTGAAGCATGAACCTGTCTATAAGAGGTGCTAACATACACTTACCAATTGCAGGTATCCATTTATCCCATTCCCAGGCTTCCCCAAACCAAGAGACTACTCAGCCACTGAGTGAAGCTGCCAGCCCATCCTCCCACCAGTTCTCAGGACACAGACTTAGCTTTAATCTGGAATGCAACCGTTAATACTAATTCTACAAAGCATCTTTTAATTTCTCAGCATCTCATTTTAGAGAGGAAATGTTAGCAGTATTTGTTCAGCTGAATCACTTCACCAGCAGATGAGCTTGAGGTGTTTGGATATAGACACCTAGAGCTATTTTAAAAGCTTCTGATCATCTAAGGCACTTGCATGGGGCTGGCAGATAATGTGCAGGACCTCCTTTAGGGACAGACAAAGCTCATGAGACTCATGAGGCACTGCAGTATATCACAGCATCTTACATAGTGCCAGACATGTATAAGTGGGCAACTTGACTGCCTCCTGTATGAATCAACCAGACATTTGCAGAGAATCTGCTCCCAGGTTCTTCTGCTGCTGAGAATCAAGGCATTAATGCATTTCGTGCATTTGAGGAAACTGTCCAACAGGAGTGCTGGGAAAGTTAATGCCAATTTATTTGATGTAGAAATTCACAGCCAGCCTACTTGTATCTCTGCAAGTGGGCCTGATTGTAGTGCAAGGTCACTCAAAAAATCTCCAGCTACCACGGCCTTGAAAAGCTGAACAACCTGAGCAGTGATCTGCTCAAGTCTCCATGCACCCAGCATCAATTCATTTAGCAAATACATATGATGGTCATAAACATCTGATGGGCCACACGACAGACTAGATCAGATAGCAAACCTTACCTCACTGTGTGTCACCTAGCCCACGAGCCCAAATACAAACCATTTCAAGATAAATTCTTTACTAGATTAAAGGAAGGCTTTTCTTGATCAGAATAGTCAGTGCTGCAGCCCTCAGCTGTGAACGTTAATGCCCAATATGCCAGGTGGCTTAAGCTGCAAGCATGTAATCTCCCGTTGTTGTGTAGCTTTTGGGCATCCTTCCATGTTCTTAACTCTCCTGATAAAATTGGAGAGATTTGTTTCTAAAGAATAACTTTTTCCAGCAATTAATAATGTAAAACTTCACATATTATCAACTTTATCTACTTGACCACAGCCAAGAGTGAAAGAGCTTAGATATCCCCGCAGAGTCACTTTTGAATAGCTGGGGCAAAGCACATTATAAAGTTGCATACTATATTCTTTATATACCACCATTATGGCCATAAGTGTAAGTGGTTACTCTAATCTCAGGTTATTTGCAAACCTAGCTGAAGAGTGAGTAGGAAAATAGATCATATGCATTCATACTTTAACTAATTAGAGAGAATATAGTTCTTTGTGTAGGGAGGCCATATCTTCTCATGGTGAAAATCAACACAGCTCCATTATGGAACTGTATCAGCTTGTGCCAATAAGGATTGGGTCCAGGTATGCATATGAGGATGTCCACCTTTACCATAAAAACACAACACCTAAGCGAGGGACCACATGAGCAGCTGAACAGCAACTGTATTAATACTTGACAGAGCAGGAAAGAAAAAAAAAGAAAACAATTGCTCTAATTGAAACTATGGGGGGTGTGTAAGTAGGGCAGAATGCACAGTAATTACCTGGTTTGGAGTTGGGCCAGAACACCAACACTAACAGTCCCGCTCTATGGGACTGTGAAGGAGCCTAAGTAAACAGGATTTTGGTTTTCCACCTTTGGCTAAAATGGTTGTTTACACAGAAACAGAAAACTGTGCAAAAAGACAAGGTGCATGCTGAAGTCTGAGGAATGAAGTGTGGCTGCAAGCTGAGGAGGTGAATTTCCACCCACATTCGTACCAAACAGCAAAGAGATGTGGTGCTTCCCAGGAGAAATGCTTCTTGCCTGTTCAGCAGATCTGTGCACAGGCACAGCTTTGTCCAGCCAAGGAAAAGAAACACCAGGCTACTGCAAATGAAATCAAGGCTCTGTTCACATGAGCATTAACGTGAACCTTCTGGATATCCTCAGGCTGGAGGTGCTACCCAGCTCCCTCTCCTACAGCTCTGCAGCACCCACCTCCACCTCACTCACTTCTCTGCACTCCACTTGCCACATACTCACCCTTCCTTCCTCCCAGCCATCACGAGCAGTCCCTGGGCCCTGATTCTAACTCCCCAACAAGTCTTCTCCACATCACCTACAAAGAAACAAACCTCCATGGAAAGCTGTCCAGTAACTAGTCCCTAGAAAGGTCACTGCCCACACTCTGGTGGACTCTCAGGCATGGATTGCATGAGAAGCATGAAGACTTAATAGCAGAATGAGGTTTGCTGGCAGCATAGGTGGGAGATAGCTTGGCCTGATGTGACCTAGGAGTCAGCCTGAAGTATCAGCTGAGAAGCAGCTATGGTGTCTATAGGAAAGACTAGATGGAGGAAAAAAGCTCCCTTTCCAAGGAAAAAATGATGAGCAATGCTTTACCCAGTGAACCCCATTCACCATCCAGCAAGAATGTCTCAAGTCATACAACAGAGCAATGACTTCAAGCGTCTGCCTTGTTATCAGTTGTTGCCTCATGACCATACCAGTTCTACCATCAAGTAGGACCATAGCCAGTTACCAAGCTACAAGTCCTGCATGCTACTAACACACATCTGAACCAGTGACCCATAGGTTCTGCAGACCATCACAAATCCCGAGACACATAGTTCCCCATGGCCTTGCAGGTTGTTTTTGGTTAGACAAATTCAAATGACTGCCACAAAAGCTTAATCTCTTTCCAGCCACACTCACGCTGAGTGTCAATAGGAAAAGTCCCATGAATACACTTGATAATTACAGAGCCGTGGCTGTAGCAAAGAACAAAGTATAATGCAGGTTTGAATGCTCAGGAAATTGACTGCTGATATGTTTCCATTCATTGTTTTGTTCTCTGTTCTCAGTGTTATATTAAAATCTCCTACTAAGAACGAGCTTTCTTGTCTAATGGAACTTGTCAGAGGAAATCTGCTCTAGCTGTTTGAACTATTCTTTAAAAAAATATTGATTGCAAATTTAGCACACCTCCCTATCTTAGTTAGCAAATAATTTGAAAATTAAAGCTGATATTTCTAAAACTTTATTTGCTATCTGCAAAAAAAAAAAGTTCTGGCCCATCACTCTAAGGCATTCACCTTGCCTTTGCTCCAACTATTCAGTCCTGGCTGTTCATTAGATACGCTGATCGATTGTACCAGCCACCTGACATTGTTTTCCTGACTCTGTTAGTAAAAACTGATAGTAGTGAATAGCAAACAGTAAACACAGTGTGAATCTCTGGTCAAGAGAAAATTCAAGAAGCTTTACAGTTTGCAGGCATTTTCATAACAATCCTGACAACCATATCAACTTATTCAAGTGTGACCCTCACAGCTATAGGAAAGCATGCTCAGTGCTTCTGTCTACTCTTCATTAATAGAACTCGCTATGTATTTTGATTCTATGTGACTCTCAAATAAATACAGAATCTGCATGTTTTCTATTCATCCTCATTCCCAGCATGTGCACCCACCACAACGAATCTTAACTTCAGGCTCTGAAGCTGATGTACAGTTGAATCCAGATTTCCTGAGTCCTATGATCCAATAATATTTAAATATGGAGGTTTCATTTGAGTCCTTGCAGATATAAAAGAATCATTCAGAAAAATCAGATGCAGTACCCAGTTTAGACTCTGTGTAAGTCTGTAGGATTATTTTCTGGTTCTGAACTGTCAGCAAAAATCTGCAGAAATGAGTTATACTGGTTGGCTAACTGAAACAATATTTCTTTTGTGAATGTCTTCCTGCTTCCAATTATATCAGAATGACGGAAGAAAGGGGAAATAGCTGATTCCAGGGTTCATATAATTAGATATAATACACTCTATCATCATCTGTATTTGATGCTTTTCTTTAGGCAATCTGAAAGACTTTCAGAAAAGCTCAGAAACCACTGTTTGTGTCAGCATGATTGCTAGTGCTGTCACTTTCAGGAATTTACACAGAGAAGCGGTGGCCTGAGCTCCCTCTCCAAGAGGCAGCAGCATCAGCTCTGCACACAGACCCCAAGCATCTTCCCTTCCCCTCCATCTTAACAACCCTGTCAGGCAACAGAAGATGCCTCTTTTCTCTGGTGACAGCAGGTTTGATTATACTTGAGCTCATTCATGTAATTTGCTTTGCGTTGGCCTTGCTGAAAACATTGCCCTAGTGCTGTGTGCCTCCACCAGCCCTGCAATACCACTTGCTGACACAGAAGAGTCAACTGGGGTTTCACAGGTAGCAAGAGACCTCTAACAAAGGAATCTTAATAATGGGATGTGCCTCAGCCACGATTGTTCATGCTGCTGGGAAGCCTGAACTCCCCACGTACTGTTTCTGGACATGTACCATCCTCTGCTCCTGACTAATTCAAGCTGCAGGGAACTCCTCTAGAGTAAAACCATTCTTCTCCGCCCCTAATCTTTCTTAAAACAAGGGCAGAATTGTTCAAAACAACCCAAGGGAAGAAAACAAAATAGGAGATGACCTCTTTCCAACCCTCTGTGCTGGGGTCTGAGGTGTGGCCACCTCCCAAGCTTGTAGGGTCATTCCAGCACCTTTGTCTCATTCTCTCTTGAAGCAAAGTCTTCCCGCTCTGCCTCCCAGGCAGCTCATGTTTTCCTGTAGCCCGTGAAGAGCTCTCTGTTCCCCAGCCTGAGCCATGCCCTCAGGCTGCAGGCTCGTGACATCAGTCTCTCGGCAGCCTTTGGTGGAGCCCAGCATCCTGGCTGCCCCTTGTTGTTTGTTTGGTACTTTATGCCTAGTATAACGGCTGGGACTGTTCAGCAGGGAGAGCGAGAGGCCGAGAGCATGGCTCAGCACAGGCCAACAGCTATGAGCAAGAGATCTGTTTTGAGGGCTGTCAGCAGTGAGCTGGAGCAGGAACAGCCACAGCAGCCCTGCTTTTCCTGCCTGCTGCAGACAACCTCTCTTCCTGGCACACCCGGAGTGGTGCCGTAGCTCAGGCCTTGCCGGCTGTCACAGCCCTAGGACACTGGCACATACTGCAGACACCTTGGTATTTGGTGGTGTTGGCACTTCATCTGAGACTGGGACAGAGAAGAGGCAGCGGGTTTCCAAGACTGCATTTAAGCCAATAATAAGAGCTCTTTATGGACATAAAATTACCTTTCTGCAATACTGGCAAACCATTCCCTTCTCCAGGAATGCTGCTTTGTAGTGCCGCCACAGGAACGCTCCGGTGATGTAGTGCCCTTGTAATCCTCTGGTGCTAGAAGCTACACTAGCAGCAGTATAGTCCTGTAGCTCTGACCAAAGACTCCTACAGATATTTCAGTCAAGGGATTGAATGGCTTTATGACCTTGATGGATGTAGAGTCAGCTCAAGAGCACTCAGCTGTGCAAACAAAATGTTGGCACCTCAGTGATAAGAGGGGAGGGTGCCTATGCCAGGGCTGAGAAGGGCAGAGGGAAGGATGCAGCAGATAATGGACTCGAGGAGACTGTTCCAGCTCTTGCCTTGCCGTTTTGAAGAGATAGGACCCCACGTGCTTCAAGCCTATCCCTTTACTCTATTGCAAGAGCAACCAGCCTGGTTTGCCAGATCTTACCTACAAGCAAAATGTTTAATTAAGTGTTTTTCTACCTGTTTGCTTCTGCTAGTTTTGCTGCAGTTCAGAGCCATCTAATCACTAGCAAAGCACTCTCCATGGCTGGCGGAGAAGGGTGAGTGTGAGATCCCCCAATCTAACACTGCTTTTAAACAGCAATAAGACAATAACACAGAGAGGCAACAAACCAGACTTGTCTGTTCTAAATGCAAGGAGAGTTCTGCTTCAAATCATTGAACTGAGCTCATTATTTTGGTTCTGTTTGAGGGAGTTAGGCTATGACTGTCCGACAATTCTGCTTTGGATTTGACCGTTCCTCCATGAAAAGGTCAACTACATTTATGAGATTCCAGCACAAGAGATGGGAAACACCTGTTGACTGCTATTGCATTCTAAGGCCTTTCTCATCCATGGAACTCCAGGACCCTGAACTCAAATCCTTCTCCCTGTTTGAACTCCAGCTGCAGCTACAATGATCTGTAGCTAAATAACGTCCCCTTCTTTTTTCCCTTCTAGAGTCACAGCAGCTGTTCTGTTTTGCTGCTGAATGAAGCAATGTTTCACCAGATACAGTTTACTGATTTGCAGGTTTTGGTGGCAATACTGCCACAGAGTTCCCACCATGAGCTCTCCTAACAGTGTTTCCCCCTGCCATACAACACTCAGGCTTTTCAGCTGGGTTGGTACAGCTGTTCCCAGGGGTAAAGCTCATCAGAGAACTAAACTAGTTAAAATAAATTGAAAAGAATATAAAAAACTCCCAGAAAATAAAAGAAGAAAAGATCCTTCCTATTTTACATAGCGTTCTGTTTCATTCATGGTTTTTAATACTCATCAATTCCTGATGTGACTTGCTGCACAAACAGGAGAGGGCTGAGCTGGAACAAAATGGTGAAGAAAGAACGTCTGTGATGGGAATACCTCAAGGTAATATTACTGCTAAAGCTTCCTTGTCCTCAAACCAGGGCCAGGGTTCTTATCTCACACTGGCACCATCCATGAGATTACCATAACTTTCCAGTAAACAGCCAATTCATTGCACAATTTAGACAACATTACATATCCCCCACATACCAGAGAATTAGCTTTACACACTCCTTTAGGGCCTTAAAAAGATCCTTAGGCTTCAGTTTTAATTTTTAAATGAGTACAAGCATTCGACCAAGCTGTAAACTATTAAAGCCAGGCTTCACTTCAGCAATAAACATAATATTTTCCCAATACTTCACTTAATTGTCCCATTCATGGACCTAGGGATTCCAAATAATACAAATAACAACAACCACTATAGCAGCAGCATGTTCCATTTCACTGAACCAAACAGTGATCTACCAAAAGGCTCATGATACATTATCACTGTCTGTGCAGGAGTGTGGGTGGGAAGCAGGAGGCTGCAAGAAGAGACAGATAGAACAGCTCCTACACATGACTTTTTCCTCTGTGCAGCTATTTGCCTTTTGCTCAAGAAGTGCAGCAAATATATTAACACCCGCATGAAAAATGAGCTGAGGTAATTCCATCTATGGAGCATGTGATTGCTTCTGCTGCCACAAATGTTTTCCCTCTCGAATCTCACACAGCCTGACTCAGGCTGCAGCCGCATACGTCACTACTACCCGGCAGCGTCAGGCTGTCATTTGTTTCATTTTGGAACGGGATGTTCCATAATAGCTTCAACTCCCACTCAACAGTTTATGAAACTGCAGTTCTTTCACATATCTCCTTTGTTCCTGTGCAGCAAGGAGTTATCGTTTTGTTTCTAAGGTGCTAAAACAGGAGCAGAGTGGCCTGAGCTCAGGGATGTCTCACTCGAAACAGGATGTGTCTTTTAATAGGATGAAGGCGAGATGGATCTTTGTGTCTGGTAGAGTTTGTTCTTCAGGAAGACAAACGAGGCATGGTGCAGAACAGTTATTTCTAGGGTTGCTGCTTGAAGTACAGCTCCATGTCTCATTCACAAGGAGAGACTATCACATAAATGGAAGCTGAAGCTCTGGATGTGTTGATGGAGCTGTTAAAGCAGAATCAGCTCTGCTCTAGAGTGCTTTGGCACGGTGCTTAAAGACGTTAACACTCACTTTTCATCACTGGCTAGTTTGATCATCTGGTCCTAAAATGCTAAACTACATCTGTGTCTTAGCCTGGCTCAGGTATGTGCTCAGAAGTGAACCCCTGACTCATTGTGCTTTGGTTCATACTTTTAGAGCTCAGACTATAAGACTGGTGCTAGCCTCAGGTTAAAAATCCCAAGTGTCAATAGCATAGCCACAGAGTCCTTGGCACTAACTAATTTATTCTGCTGGTTTGGTGCTCCTGTTACACCGAACTACCTGCTACTACAGCTTGCTACTTGCTGTTTAGAGTCAAAAGTCCTGGGGCTGTTGGATCCCAGCGCACAGCTGCAAAAGAAGGAACGTGATGTAGTTCTAGAGGTGTAGCAGAAGAGAAGGGCTCCAGACCCCCAGGGATCCCTGACCATGTAAAGATTAAATTCATCAGGATACATCTGTAACACTGTCAAATTTCCTGTTGGGGACATCCTGACAAGCAGCTGATACAAAAGCACAGCACCAAGGGAGTGGAGACTCAAAAAAGGAAAGGATGGAAAAAAGTGATAGCCTTTCTCCTACATACTTCTGGGATGCTGATATGATTCAAGGCAGGCTAAAATGGATTTGTCTTCAACACCAGGTGCATAATAAAATGGATATATAACTAGGAAGGATCCAGCGTCTCCTACTTCAAGAGCTAGTCCCCTATTATCAAAGACTTCTAACTAAACGGAGATCTCTGATTACTAAGGGTGCAGGCATTCCTAACAAGGAGTTTAATACCAACTTCAGATGCGGTCAAAAGAGTATTCCTAGCTTTCTTCAGGAAAAAGAAAAGAATCACCTATTACCTGCCACAGGGAAAAAATAGGAAGCTTAAACATGATCTGGAGAGAATTTTGAAAAATGAAGCTCATATTTACAAACGGCACATAACCCTTCTCTGAGAAATAGAAGAGTCCCTGAGGCTACTGCCTGCAAAAGCGTGCCCTAAGAGTCTATGATGATGTTTGTTCTGACCTCTTGGAACTTTGTCCAAAGCACATTCATTGGGGTTAAATAAATAAGCATTAATAAATCAAGAGCTCCAGAGCTTCCACTGTCCTACACTGAGCCAAGACCTTAAGTAAAGAGGCTTAAATCACATTTATATTTCCTTTGACCTAAAGACTGAGCACAGCTCAATCCACCCCAATTACTGAATGAAAAGATCTTTATGGCTGTGCTACCTTGCATTCAGCTTCCTGAGAAATCTTTAGAAACCACTGCAAACACAGATCATCACAGCCTGGCATTTGCTGCTCACCACAGACACATTCAACAGCAGCATCACTTGGGGAGAGCAGTCAGTGCCCCAGCCCCCACCTACTTTCACAACAGCCTTTAGGAATCCTCCTGGTACTGTTTGGACAGCTTTAGGTAACACTGCACTACAGGAATAACATTACTCAGGCTGTCAGTATCGGCCTCCAGCTTTGGCAGCCATCAGGACTAAAAACAATCTATAAAAGCCAGTCATTATAATCTTACAGACATCACCTATAACTTTACCTGGACTTACCTGGGCTGATGTGGAGGGCAGTGTTTCTCTTGACATTCAAAATGAACGCGTGCACTAAAGAATACGAGGCTTCTCGTACACAGGGTATTGTTCTGGATTTCGTATTTCTTCGGGGTTGTCTTGGCAACAAAGAGGGTTTGCCGCTAGAGGTGTGTGAAACAGTGGCCAACAAAAAGCAGAACAGCTCCCACTTGTTTCATTCCATCACCCAGTTAAACCAAACTCTTTTTCAACCTACGGGATGTTATCAATGTGCTGTGTGTCAGGAGAGCCATCACCCATCAACATGGAGACCTCCACCCCCCCAGCATTATGGTTTTTAAAATAGCAAAAAATGATTTTTTTTTTTTCATTGGAAATGATGTCTATCCAGACAGCCTTAGAGCTCTGTTTTCTTTCTCTCTTCACCCATCTCCAGGCAATGGAACTGATTATAGATTATGGCAAGCAAAATTAATTTGAAGTTCAGTGGGTTTTTTTTGTAGTTTCAATTAGGGAAATTTAAGTGGCTTCAGTGAAGTCACTGGGGTTACTGTGAACTGATTACAATATAACAGACTTCACCAATTTTCCCTGATTTAAAGGAGTCTTTCCTTGGTGAAAAGAAGAGGTGCTGAACAGCTAATGCTACACCTGCTCAGCATATGAGTGGAAAAAGCTCCACTTGCCCTCCTGGCTCAGTTCCTTCCACTGAAAACAGATTTTTATTCATTATGAATGAGATCCAGGAATTATTCCGGGAAGTTTTTTAAGTATCTTTGGAGGCAGTTTCATATTGCTTATTCATGTTATTTGCCTTTATTTTTACTTACTGGAGGCATTAAAAATTTTAACCCGAACAGCTGTTCAGATTCCACTATTTTTTATGTTGCAAGGGGAAAAAAAGGTCTGAACAGCTGTTTCAGTAAAACACAAACCAGGTGGCCTCCCTAAGGCAAAGTCTGGATGAAGTGTATAAGATAATGTTTTTATTTTCTGAGTTATTGTATTTCTTTTTTTATTAGTTTGCTCTTGTGGATTCTTAAAGAGGTATTGGCCACTTATTTCTTACCTTATCCTCTTCCCTCAACAACAGAGTTGTACCATAACTCAACACAGATGTTGAAGTCATTTAGTCATCAAAGGTGAAAATTACCCTTTCAGCACAATCCTTCTGAATCTATTCTGGAGACTTTAATAGGAGTTAAGGCTAGGTAAGGAGCTTTCCACATCTGGTCTTTCTATGGGAAGAAACCTGGGCTGTAACACCAAACATGTCCCTGGGGATGTACAAGAGACTGCCCACAATGTACTGGTAGAGGGAATTTGTTTTCCATGTTGAGTAACCTGAGTCACCTAAGATCCACAGTTTTTTTCCAGTTCTTTGACAAGGTAGCTGGATTGTTCCCAAGCAGCAGCTAATGACTCACAGTTACACAGAGCCTGAAAAAATGTTTTGTATCTCAGTG
This sequence comes from Urocolius indicus, assembly GCA_013401255.1. NCBI lineage: Eukaryota > Metazoa > Chordata > Aves > Coliiformes > Coliidae > Urocolius > Urocolius indicus. The sequence continues at coordinate 915,085 of WBNH01009943.1, read as the reverse complement.
TGTGAAACACTGTGGGGATTTGGTGAGATGTTAGCTAAATTCTCAGACGGGCAGTGCTGAAATCTAGATAGCCAGATGGATTTACACCACAGTTGTCCCACCACTGTCATCCCTACTGACAAAGGCTCATGAAGAACTTCCCTTACTGAGGTTTTGAAATCCTCAATGAACCTCCCATCAAATTCTAGCTTTCAGAGCTCTAGTTGCTCCTTCCATACACTTGCTATCAACCGTCTTGCTCTGAGAGGCTTCCAGCCACCTACTCCGAGCACTGTGTTTCATAGCACCACATTCCATTTGTGTCCCAGGCCATCACACCATGATTCACACTCTAAGCCCTGTCCAGACACTCAGGGCCCATCTACTAAGTCCCCTCCACATAAACCCTCCTAAGACTGTGCTTCTATTACCATAAGGGAGCTTGCTGACTTAAGGATTGCTTTCCATAGTGATATTTTCTCCTCCAGCTTCTGCAGAACAAAGTGAAAACACTGAAGCATCAAAAAGTTGCTAGCCACATTGCAGGTGTTGCAGAAATTATATTCTTAAGAACAGCAATGATAATTGGAGTAATAATTAAATCATTTGTTGCTGTTATATTCCTTTTCCTATGACTACAATATATGACAAATATGGGCTCCAAACAGTCCCTGAGCCAAAGAAATGTTTTCAGCTGACACAAAGTACAGAGAAAAAGGTTTTTATCCTACACACACGTTTTTTATGTTATTATATAGTGATTTTTTTTATTATTTTGCTGAACTTCCTAGTTTTTAAAGTTTCTTTTCAGCTTACAGCATAGTGACAATGTACAGCTAAATAACTGAAATTTTATATACCAGTAGGACTTTTTGTTTCCTTTTCCCTCAATAAAGAATATATGTAAAAGTACCTGCATATGAGAAAGACCACCTTCCAGGGAAAACCACAGCAGAATCATCACTGAATATAAAGGAGAATTTAATTCTCCTTTAAATCATTCCCTTTTGGTGCATTTTCTTCATATTTAATAGCTGGATGCAATTCCCTCTGTATGTACACAGCCTGTGTTATTACAGTTCCAGTGTGATATATGTTTATTTGGAGTCTAACAAGATCATGAATCAGGAAATAGCATTGTGCTTTATATTATGTATTTATTTATTGTGTTAGGATGAAATTTACCCGAGTCCAGAGAACAAAATTAGCCTGTTACAGTCCTTGGTTTCATATAAGTTATTTTCCTCTCCATGCCTATGCCCTATGGACAGAAATTTATTTTGCTGGTTCTGAATGAGAATTCTCTCATTCTCTCACTGCCTCCAGGTATGATTTCTATACCTTTCTTCCTGCTTCCAATTTTGTATCCATTACTTGAATGCTTGAAAACATGAAATATAATACCAACAAATCACAGAGCAAGGAAGACTACAGTGTGTAGGGAATCATTTTTATTCCTTTTATAAGTAAAGAAAAGCTCAACTAATTAGAGATCTTCAGTGACATATTTCTGATCTTAAATTCTGATCATATTTCTGACCATTGGAAAGGTGGTCTATTTTGCAGATAGTTTATGGGATACAGATTGGGAAGATCTCAGTTCTCTGAAGTATGTCAATCACTGAGCAGTGAAATATTGAAGCGGAATGTATGGAAAACTACACCACAGAATATAAGGGCAGCCAATGTATTTAGTAATACAGCAGTAATTGTCTTTAACACAAACTAAAGTGAAAAACATTGAGAACTTTGAGTGTCCAAACACGTTTTGATTGCTGTATTTGATTACTTTTCAAGAACTAAAAGACTTGGAGTCTCTGTGAGACTAGATAGTATTCATATACACAATGTAGGAGAGAAGTTAAATGAACAAATGGCGAGTTTATCTCACACAGAAGAGTTATAAAATCATTAAGCAATTACAAGTTTATTCAGTTAATTGGCTAAGGTCCAGCAATGATTTCACAACACTATCAGCAGGGTGTTGAAATACTAAAAACCCCAACAACTCAGCAAGCAAACGCTCCTTTTCAAAGAAACACTCTTAAGTATTTCTTAGATAAGAAGCTGTTTATCAGCATGTGTGCATGTTCTTCCTGGAATCAAGATCCATGCAAGTTTTTTTCACATATACCAAGTTTCAGTGGTTTGAGATTTCTCCTCACTCAAACACAAGAAACACAGGAAAAGGGGAAGTAACAAGGATATACCGTCATGAAGTAGGATATATAATACTTATATTTACTTGGTGATTTGAGCTAAGATAAAGAGCATCAGAGTGTAATGAGTTAACCAACAGTTACTTTGGTCACCTTTTCTGGTATATAGAAAAAAAAAATCTGGTAAGAATGTTGGTGGATAGGAATATGTCAAAGCAGGAGCATGAGGAAAGATAGCTCATGCAACTGCTGATACAACAGAAAATTGGGAAGCTCTGAAATAAAACGAACAAAATGGAGGTGTAAAATATGTAAAGACAATGACAGATGTATCTGGACATCCAGTAGAATTCCATTGTATTGATCATGTAGCATCCTTTGAAACAGAATGTTTCCAAATTTCTGATCTGTGATATATCTTTTCTTAGGAAGCATCTGGCCACCTTGAAAATTTTTCACCCTTCCTTCCAGCACACACAGAAGTTTAAAAACAAGTATAAATACTTGCTGATGCCAAACACTTCATTTGCCAAGAAGAAATGATGTGTTTTGTTGCAGGCTTATACTATAACCAAGACTGATTTTTGTATTGTTTCTGGCAAGTCTTTAACAGAAACATCTCCTGATGAAACATAACTTGTAACTCACAGGTTTTGTATGTTCAGGGAAACTTCTCTCATCAGCTGACTTACAAGGGTTCATAAAAAAAACCCTAAAGCCGTACTGTAACTTGTTTTTACTCTAACTGCCAGTTACTGCAAAGGTAATGTCTTCGTACACAGCAAAGGTCTTTGGTTTTTGAAGAAGGACCTGTCCAATGATAAAGCTCTTGTAAAAAATCAGAGCTATTTGACAAAAACAATCAAAGAACATACCTCAAATTCTCTTCGGAGAAGGGAAGCATCTTATCATAATAACATAAGGTAACCATCATCCATTAAGAACTCAGGCCAAGCCTCAAGTGGTACATCAGTATTGATTGTAAAGTTGCTTGGTGCAAGTGTAGAGATTGACTGACAACAAACATGCTTGCAGCTTCCGTACCCAGGTCTGCTCTCTTTCTTAGTAAAAGAAACCAACCTCAATTGAAGAGCAACCTCTCTAGATGTTTACATTTATATATGTAGATGCATCAGTATTCAAAACCACCAACTACAAATTCAAGTATTAGTTCTGGGGACAAAACAGGTATCATCATGACACAAACCTAAAAAAATTAAAGGGAATAGAAGAAAAAATAACAGCTGATGAGTGGTAAAGAAATAGTGAGAAAAATAATTGTGAATGTCAGATTGTTATCACATGGACCTTCCCTTGAATCCAATTTAAGTTACATTTCCGAATAGTCTTGTGATTAAAAATTTGTTTATGGCTGTCATTCTCGAGGCTCTGCAAAATTCAGCCCTGCAAAGGAAATCAGCAGAAGTATCATGCACTGTTTGGGTCTTGTTGACTCCTATCACAGCAAAACTTTTTGATTAGATGTAAATTTCACCTAGTAATTTGATAGACTCTCCTTCCAACCACCAAATGATACTTTTCTGAGTCAGATGTAGTTTATAAGGCTTAAGTCATTAAGCATGACTGAATTGACCAATCACACCATGCAAACATGGACTCATCCTCATTAAGTGATGTCAAAAAAATAACCACATTAAGAAAACTAAAGCTTAAAATTTAGAACAGCACAGAGACTGAAAAACTTTGGCTTCTACACATGCAATTTGTCAAAAGAAAAAAAACTAAACTTGACAAGGAAATTCTTCTGCTGAATATTACATGCTCAGTTATATGATTGCGTTGCTGGTGTACCCCTGCTCCTCTTCTTCCTCCAGAGTTTCTAGTTGGGAAATATTTCTAGGTCTTGCTGGTTCAGTTACCTCTTTCAGAGTCTTGGCATTCAGAGGTTCCAGTGACAAAGTCTTATAAAATGTTTCCAATGTAATGGTTTTAAGGAAATTAGACTGAGTATCACAATCTCCTGCTAACTCTCATCTACCAATTTTAAAGCCTCCAGTGTGGGAAAAGATTCTGAGGTCAAAGTGTTAATTTTGTTATTTCATTAAAAGCAAAAGAGGAAAATTAAGATAAAAAATTCCAAAGTTTGAGAAGCAAGGAAACAGCAGGACGAAAGAGAGTGAAACCCAGTACTACATCAATGGCTGGAAAATTCCAAAGGAAAGTACACCATGAATTTTGTTTTGGTACAAGATGATAAACAATACGTTTGGATTACATACAGTTTTTTTTCTAAAAAGTTTTTTTTAACCTTCCTCATTCATCCTTGTACTTGAATAACAACCCATTCTTGAGCTTACAGATGTGCAGACTCTCCTCACTCATACACAAAGTTACATTGGCTTCCAGAAGATTATTTTTTTTGACTACAGGCATCATGCCTGAACATTACCTTCTGGCCCTCAAGCTTGTCACACAATATCTCATATTTATCTATTAGCTACTATCCAGAAAGGAACGCTTTTGATGTAACCAAGATGTTTCATCACCTCACAGAACAGCATGCAATACATCAGTGGTAGCAAGAGAGATGCTCATAGTATCAAAGATAATATCCAGCTTCCAGAACAAGCAAATCACAGACTGATATAAAATGTGACAGTCAAAGGTAGTTTTCCCTGTAACCAACACCACAGAAAAGGCTGAACAACATCTTGCTGAGTCCTGTGTGGAGCCCAGTTGCAAGCCAAGATGTAAGATTTGCCTGGAGTTTGACCTGAGCCCTCTGCATTGTACCGAGGCTTCACCATTAAAAGAATAAAAGTTAGCAATAAAAAGTCCAAGAGAATGAACATCTGAGAGCCTAGTCTGAAGATCTCATAAATATATAGTAAACATCCTCGCTGATGCATTCCCCAGAGAAAAAAATTCTACATTACCGACAAAGCCCATTTTTTACAGACCATTTCTTTCTTTCTGGATGCAAAGAAGTGAAACAAGGCATTTAATATATAACTTATAAAATTTGAAGTTTGAAGCCAAGGAAAATAAGCAAGATTAGAGCTGTTCAACAAAATTGTAATCTCCTTTCACATAGGTTTTTATATTCTTATAATTTGTCGACGAACTAGTAAACAAGACTCTTGACTGTCTTGAATCACCTCAACACTACAGGCAACTGCTGTGGGTTTTGCCACTCAATATGTTGATAAAGGGTTAGGGTCTGTGCTGTCGATTTGTACTCTGGTGCCCTCAGCTTTGAGAACACATAGGTCCTGGCTATTTTTATTGGCTCAGGACCCTCATATGTGGGCTGTGTGTGACTAAGAGCAGCTTCTCATGAAGAACACAGCAGAAAGTTCAGTACACTCTGCCAAAATGCCCCTGGGAAGTTGGGTTTGTTGGCACATCCCTACCTTCAAGCAAGCAGGCAGCGGGATTATATCTTATTCAGCTCCAGGCAAAAATGCCATAGTTCTCTTCTAAGGCAGACTCTGAGAGCAAAATTACAGAGGATATGACTTGTAAGTAAAAGGGGAAGACAGGAAAAACATGTACCAAAGAATATACATAGACAGAATGGGAATACTGCTCTGCCACTGGCGGCATTTGCACATGTAAGATATACATATCTAAGATTTGTTTCTCCTCTTGGCCTTCAGTCCTAGGTGGTGAAACAGCTGATGCTCTATGCTATAGTGGTCCATTCTTTTTCCAGATGGTTAGATACCAGCTGAAGGACCCCCAAAACCACCACATAGCTCCGATAACAAAGACTTGCAAATTGAGTTTATGTCTGCACAGAGGTGCTCGAGGTGGCCTTTAGCTGCTGAAATTCCTACTGCCCTCACACCTGCTCCTTGTCCTCAGCAGAAAAAGAGATGGGTGAAGCACAGCTAGTCTGGTCATGGTTATCATGGTAAGACCCTATATTAGAGAAATGAAGTGAGATGATGTTTGACAAAAGAAAAGAGAGAAATTGGCATAAAACACACAGAACAGCTAAAGTGATGACAAACAAGCTCTGCAGTGAAGGAAAGGGTAAAATCTGGGCCCTACTGAAGTCAGTAGGATGTTTGCCAGAAAGCTGTAGACAGCTTGTTTTATCCAGGATTTTTAATTAGTGATTAAATGATTCAATGGCAAGTTGGCTGTTTCAAGGAGGAAAAAAATCATGAATTAGCTCCAAGCATGCCTCTCCCTGCCCTGCCTACCCCTTGGGAGGTACAGATCATACACAGCTTTTTATGGAAGACTGGACAGATACTTCATTGAACCTTAGTTGAAACCTGTAGTTTCCCAGGCCCTGCCTCCTTCCCCAGTTTGGGGATAGAGATAGGAAACACCTGCTAACGACATCAGAGACTTAGCAAACAGCAAAAGCTGTGTGTCAGCAGAAAGCCCACTGGAAGCCTGGTCTCTCCAGCACAGACATTGTCTGATGACTGATAGTATATATGAAGAAATAGGACACTGCATTCATTTAGCTAACAGATTTGAATTATTCTGGAGTGACATATGGGGATGTCAAATAAGGCATCTCACCACCTTAAGGTGTAAGTTGCTTTGTTAAAAGCCTCATGACCCTCATGAGCTATTCACACCACACGTTTCCCTTATTCTACTTCATTTTTTTGCTTTTTTTCTCTGTCTCCTTCTGCTTTTCCCCTCTCCAAAGCACACCAGTTTCTATGGAAACAAAACACGTCATCGGGACGGACAGAACTTGGTGACATCCCTGAGCACAGACAGAACGTGCCGTTTCAATAAGCATTTTGCAGTTTGGCACGTGAGGGGACAGGAGGAAAGCAACGGGCACCCATCCCGGGCACGTGTGTGCACATGTGTGTGCGTGGGCAGGCGCCTATGTGCAAGGGCCCTGCCTCTCAACACGCGATTCACACAGCCGCTCTGCCGCCGCCTCCCCAGGACAGCACGCAGCACAAGGCTCAGCAGAATCTGACCCAGCCTAGGCTGTTTTAATATGGCTGAAAATTGCTCTGACAGCTGAATAGCTTCTTTGTTTATAACTTGCTCTTAGCTGACTCTGCTGCATTATGTAGCTTTGTAAAGAGATTATTTTGTCAAGAACTGAACATATATGGTCTGAGCATGAACAACTCAGCACGATGAACTGCATTTGCTTTATATGATGTATAAGGCTGCAATCCTGCTGCTGTTAACATGTCTGCTTTTCTCTATGGGTTTAATTTTCTGATCTTGAGTTTAAATTTTCTTGGTGTCTTTTGGATTATCTTCTTTACCCTTCCCAAGACAGACACAGAGAGTTTTCAGTATGTCAAATCTCAATACATTTTATCTTGCCCTTAATGTTGCACCAGACCAGGCTTTTGCCTGTGTGTAACAAGGAGACCAACATTATCCAGTTAGCTAATTACTCACCTACAAATATTCTCTTCCTCATCTAAATTGCTACAGTTGTGTTAGTATTTGAATCAGAACCTCAACACAGCAGTGCCCCAGCAAAGGCTTAGAAAATGGACTTCACTATATGGAACACTATAAGGAACATATACAGCTTCTTACCTTGTCCTTTCACCCCTAACCCTAAAAAGCAATATTAAATAGGCAAATCTCTGTCTGCATGACTTCAGCACAGCTGCATATGAGCCAGTCCTTTGTCTTTACAGAGCCTTATGAAAAATATTGAAGCAAAACCAGCCCGCATAGTGTTACTGGTGCTGTCTGGACCTTGCACTGTGCACTGAATAAGCTTTGCAGGCTCTGCTGGCCAATGCCTTTAATAACACTTGAATTGGCTGCACTGGTGGCCTCATCACCCTCACAGTTTCTACCTCTAGCCATAGCTTGCTTAGAAATTGCATTATTTCAGAACACTTTGTGCTGTGCCTGGAGACACAACAGACTAAGGGCATTTTTCTCCTTTCCCTTCTTCAATATTTTAAAATAAACCCCTTGATTCTGTTGGGTAGATGATGTGGTCCAGTATAAAAATGACTAAGAACATCAATGATCCTAACAGCAAAATTCCTGTTGACTTTATATTAGGCATATGTTGATCTGCTGAGGGCTGGATATGGAGGCATTTACCGAGATATATCATTTGTGGCTTTTCTTGTGTAGGACACAGAGCTGGGCCTTGAAGCATCTTGCATTTCAACAGTTTTTCCTCACTCCACGAACTGGCAAAACTCCAATTTACACTGCATCCTTCATTTTGCACTCAGTTTACCACTTTATACTCATTTTACCACTTCTGAAAATACCAGCCTTCTCTGAAAACAGAGGGGAAGTTTGTCAGACAGGCAAATCCCTCCTTGCCTCTTACTCATAACCATGATCCACTTCAGATGATTTAAAGAGCTTTGTACATATTAACCTTAAAAAAAAAAGGCATCTTTGCAAACCCCTGTTTGAACACAAAAGTAATGGAAAGATTCCTCACAACCTTATTTGTTCTCACTCATACTCTCAATGCACACATATTTCACAAAATTCATATATATTTTTAATTCACCATCTGTGCAGAAGTTCTTTGTACCAGAAACTAGCCTCTTGGCTAATGAATTCCTCACCTTCCACTGTTTCAGCAAATGATGGATTGCTGACCAACACTGACAAAAAGAATGCCACTAACCATGCAATATTCAGGTAAATTATGAAAAGCTGCACAGCACAGGCGGTTTAGGAACAATTATTCTTGTTGGGAATTTTCAGATTTAGTAAGAAGTCATGAGATCTTCAGAGTCTGTAAATTTCCACAGACGGTTTCTGTTCTTCACCCCCTCTTGTGGCAAACCCGGCTGAACCACCAAACATGTCTCAATTGGTCTGCAACCTCCTCTGTCTCAGGAGCCTTTGGAAAATCCCAGGCTAGCAGACACCAGCTGTGCTGAGCTATGCTTGGTGCCAATAAAGGCAGAAGTGATTTGCACAGTCATGCATTGTGTGCATTGATGGGAGAGGGGTGAAGTCCACTGGACAAAATACACCAGAAAAAAAAACAAGCATGAAGGAGATAAAAGGATAGTCATGGTTTGCAGAAGAGATAGAAATAATTGTGAAGATCTAAACAGCCTGGACAGAGAAAATGAGAAAGAGGGAAATGCATCATGAACTCACACTGTGATCATTCTGGAGTAAATGATAGTGCTTTACACACATTAAATTTGCCTTGCACTTTTCTTCAAGGATAGCTCCATAATGTTAATACTCTAGGGTAGTGGCTTTCTATGTTCATTTCTCTTATTTCAGTGCTTCTGGCACCCAGAAAACTGAGTTTAGGTCTCTAAAAGCACCTCCAAACTCCCTGCCTCTAATTCTGGTCTTAGTTATTCCTTGGCAGTGTATGATCCTTCTATGAAGAACAAGCTAAACATGTTCCATCTAGAGACACATCCATGGATTGAGTGTTAGTCTGCAATCATATAAGAAAACACGAGAGCTTATTGAAGGCCACTTTTCCAAAAAGCACCTTAAATTTGGGGCCTTGAGAACTCCTTTTTGACTAAAAGCATGTAACTCAGGTTAGGTGCCTCAATTTGGAGAAACATGAACATTTTGAGCACAATATCAGTCAAGAAGTGGCAAAGTTCAGAGGAATGCCTTTTAAAGAAACAAGTAACAACACAGCAGAATCAAGCAAATCAAGCCATAAATGAAGTGAATTTACTCCATTAGGTATGCGGCATTTTTGGTTTTTCTCTCCAAGACTATACCAGGGAATATGTTAAACAGGGGATTCCAGGTTTGTACCACTTCTAACTCACTTCTCACTGGCTCACCAAGGCTCAGATGGTTGGCTTGCACCAATGTCCTCATGGACATGAGGATACATTTACCCAGACAGATGATCTTGGATGTTCTGGTTTCCAGAAGGGCAACTAAAAATTCAAGGTCTAATACTATTAGCAGAGACATTTCTTGTTCAGAGTGCTTTGAGCCTTTCATACTTAGGAAAGTGAGCATAGTGGGAGCAGAATCACATGCTCAGCTCTCTGTGCCTGTATGCAGACAGAGGTAAAAATGCTGGGCATATATGTATAATTTGTATTAGCAGGTTAGACCACTATGGGTCAAAGCATTTAAGACTGAATCTGCAGAGCTGAACAACTCAAGGAAGGCCAAGCGTATGTCAAATGGATCTTTACTGTCAGCAACAAATTTTTCATGAGAATTGACGAGCTTTCTGTGGATCCCAGAAAAAGAGTTTGTAAAAGAAAGGTTGGAAATCCTAAACCAGAAAGAATCACTCCAAAGAAGCTCCTGTGAGGTTTCCTTTGATGAAAAGGGATAGGGGTAAGTGCAAGAATTTCCTCATTCTTCTTCTCAGAAACAGGCAATGTGATTTGGCAGAACCACAACAACTTGGCTCAGCCATTCACAGTGTTTCAAGTTCTCAGCAGCACACAAGTCCACCTGAGAAAGAAGCAATGGGGAAGGAATCCTCGACAGCCACTGTCCTAGCCCAAATACTGAGGATCTTCCAGTACTGCTCTGTAAACACGCATTACCTTTGGACCCTTAAAAGGCACGCACTATATAACTCTGGAATGGTGTTAATCCCTCTGTCATGGAGGTCAAAACAAGCTTTCTATTATAAGCTCTGTGAAACACACCTCCTTCCCAGCCACTCACAGGGAACAAAATCCACTCAAAGTGGTCTGTGTGTAACATGACGCCAGAGTAGGCACTTGAGGCAACATGGGCGAGGCATTTCTGAGTTGTGAGACCTCTGAGCTGGAGGCTTGGCCCTTGGTGAGGCAATACTGGCTCAGTGCCATGGTCGAGGAAGCAAAAAAGACAATGTGACAATGTTCTCTTTGCTTTGCAAAGGACAATGGTCTATTCACTCATGATATCAGCTGGAGAGGCCTCTGCCTCACTTCCCACCCAAAGTCAGTAGGGCCTTGCCACAGAGCTCCTAAGCAGCAACTGCTCTCCTTGCCTGCCCCTGTCACACTTCCATCTTTCCAAGCACATTTGCAACAGTCCTTTTTCATCCATCTCAATTACAGTTACGACAGCTAGAGCCCAGGTTAAGGTTGAGCCTTGTGGTTGAAAATGGCAATTTCTCAATCTTGGAGTCACACTGCCTGGAACAACAAATGACACGTTTGAAAGTACAAACACTGATACCCAGGGTGTGGTATGCTGGGGGTTAGCTAAGGACCCCCAACTTCTCTTTAACACATTTTCTGTATATTTTCCTAGGGGTCCAGAGTACACATTGGCTTTGCTGATAAACTTATCAGTACCAGAATGAAACATCCGTTTCATTTGTACTGTTTACATAGAGCTTGTTTCTCCAGTTGTTAAGTTGGGATTGAGTGAACAGGAGAACCTTGTGTTTCCTTCCACCCCCCCCACAGCCACCATGAATATTGCTCCTAACAGCAGGCATATCAGCAGGTGGGCAAGAGATGCTACATCACCCTTGTCCTGAAGATCTTCCCCTCCATAGTGGGGGTCACCTATCCCTATACATCTTTCCCAGCCACAGCCTACACTGTAGAGATGAGGAAAGGCTGTGGCACAGTATGTGGACACCGATTACATCTCCAAACAGGAGGAACACACAATTGGTGGGATCCGCCTTGCTTTCTGGCCCCTTTGTGCTCAGAGGCAGAAATACAAATAAGTCTCAATGTCTTTTTCCTGCTTATATGAACTGAGATCCGTTTTTTCAATAGCAGGCTCTAGCAGATAAGTATTGCCATTTCTCAGTATTTGTTTTTGGGAGGGAAAGCCTTTTGCTGGCTCCCATGACACTCCTCTTCAGCATTCGGGAGGTGTCGTGGGGTGACAGGTAGAGCTGTGATCCAGGGATATCCCTACACCTGCTGGAGCTGGTGTTGCCATGCCAACCCTGCATAGTCTGTGCACAGACAGCCCAAGACAAAGCAGACTGCTACAGGGTCTGTGCTTTTGCAGTCCCAGGACTCTCCAGCTGAGGATTTGACCTACTCTAGGTGGTCCTGCTCTTCCAGGGAGATGGACTAGATAATCTTTCGAGGTTCTTTGCGACCCTTAAGATACTGTGATTCTGTGATTTGCTTGAAGCTTGGGCTTTAGGATGGATGATGATGTTCCTGTGACTTCTCAGCTCATCTGCTTATTTCCCCCTCCTTGCCTTGACTCAGAGAGCAGGACCATAAACTCTACAAGTGAATTTTCTGCCTACATTAATTACATCACACAGCCAGTGCTAATAGCTCATGTTGTTTCAGAAAGACCACAGAGGTAGCAGGTAAGAATGGCAACAATCCTTCCAACAAGCCCAGGCACCACTTGGCAGCAGCTGCACACACCCTTCGCCCACTCAGCATGTAATGTCATGCACCGTGTGAGATGGCAACCCAGAGCCCATCTAAAGCAAAACATACAGGACAAACAATCACACCTTTCCTCTGCTTACAGTCACCAAAAGAGATATTTTTTAAAGTGCTCTTCCCAAAAAAGCACCAAGTGACAAAAGCCAACAGAGCTGAAGGGCCCTGCAGACAGCTCCTAGGATGAAGACTCAGGTTTGAATTTTATTGTCTAATTGTACTTGGAGAATGCCCTGAGTAATTTCCTGGGTATTTTATAAGTTATTTCCTTATTGCTCTGCAGGTAAACTAGGTCAAAATGTTTACCTTGTCTAAACATCCATTTGTCAATATATAAAATGAAGGCAATGGGACAAGTTGTTCCTTGCTTTTTCAGCCTGCAGTTCAACATTATGGAAAGGCCATACACCATGATCCTCTCTATCCTTAGAGGAAAGAAGGCCTTTGAAACCTTCAAAGTAAAACAGCTGAGAAGTGGTAATTGTTGCTTTATGCAGTTCAAGAGGAGCACCAGTGAAATGTGGACAACTAGGCTGATTGAAAGAGATGTGTTCAGGTTTGAGTGGCTTTTTGTCTCTGAGAGACACCTATAATTGTTTCTTCTACCAGATAAAGTACAAATACCTTTGCAGATCACAATATCTGAAATCCAGAAACACTGCAGGAACAAAGAGATTCCACTACACATTGTGCTGCATCCGAGATCTGGCTGTCCCCTCTTGACATCCCAGCCTTCTTAGCTGCTACATTACATGCACTATACGTTCACCTGTGCTGACCTTCTCAGTCAAAAGCCGAGCATTTCAAACACTAACATTTGGGAGTCCTGCAGCTTCTATAGTACGATCTGATAAAGGGAAAACTACTGTGAACAGACAATGTAGACAGAGGTTGTAAAGTGTCTTTGAGTCTGAATTAATACACAAGGCTATGTAGTTTCCCTCATCATAAAGGGATTGTCTACAGTACCACAGGTAGGAAACAGAAAGGCTTTTTTTTCAAGAAGGTAAGCTGCTTTTTTAGGAAAAAAACATGTCAGCTAGTAATAATGCTTTACTGCATTCTTAACGTGCAAGGTGAAAGATACTATCAGCGCCCGAGACGAGGCTGATCTTCAGAAAGCTTCTGTATTTCAGTGTTTACATTAAATATGGCAATAAACCTAGGCCAATTTCAGTATGTGTTACACTGCATCAGAACCTTCCCACTATCTAGCACTTCCCATCATTTCTCATACAGTAAGACCCATCAACCTGGATACATTTTTTACTTGAGTAACACCTTACTCCTTTAGTGTTTCAGAATTTGGAGATTATTCTGTCATCAAATTGTCAAGTATCCACAGTGTTTTCAGGGGCAGGAATAACCATAACAAGAACTGTAACTCAGAAAAAACAGTACAGCCAGATGGAAGAAGAATGCTGTTGTTACATCTGTATTGCCATGACTGTTTCCCACTGCATCTTTTGGCTGCCTTCTACTCTGAGTGCCCCCTTGCCTGACTCCTCCCCTCAGTTGTCCCACTTACAAGTGCTATCTTTTCTGTCTCCATTTTATGGTATCTTCACAAGTCATTATCATGACTTACATAGTCAGGCTTGCTACGCAAGTTCAATAGTGCAAGTCCTTTGAACCATATTCCTCAAGTTCACTCTTCATCCCATTATCAGATTGGTACAGAATAAAAGTCAAGTGGAAAATCCCACTATGAAGTGTACTCCTGTGTCTGACATTCATATAATGGCTATGTTGAGAAAAGGTTTGGTAAGATATATATTTTTCTCATTATATACTGGACTATAGAAGTGTTTGTGTTTAACTTGAACAGTTTCTGGTATCTTGGAGTCAAAAATCATGCTGTTCACATGTAAACATTTTTGAAGACTCATATTAATGAGAACTAGTTCTGCTTAGGCAGTTACCTTGGACAGAAAAATATTCAACCAGTGGCTCAGACATTAACAGGCTCCGGGCCTTAAAATGAGGACCATTTGTTACACTGCCTAAGTTATAGAAACTAACCATCTGAGGCTGGGGATTCAAGGCAACAAAGCCACTTGAAAACATTAAGAAGGTCCCTTACTGCCTGTTGGCAAGAAACCCCTCACCTAATTTTTTGACAGATTTAAGCTTTGTTTGTTATAGTAAAAGCAAGTGTCATAGTGATGGTTGTAGTCATGTGATGACCTTTGGACAAAGCAGGTCCTTCAATGCAGGTGTTGTGCTTGCACTGAGAAGATCCTATAGATACACGCATCCTGGAGCACCCCTGCACATACAGACTGCTATGAACTGTTGCATTAAATTACATTTAGCTTGGGCTATCAGTAGCTTATCAGTTGGCTTTTGGCTCTGATGCAAGCAGCATCTGATAAAGAAAGCCCTTAGAGAAGGCACAGGGAAAGAAATAACTGTGCTAATTAAGCTATGCAAAGTGCCCTGGAGAAGGAGTGCTCCACTTCAAGGATACCCTGACATTTCTGACCCAGTAACAAGTAGCTGCATAAAAATTTCAGGAATTTAATGTGGAGTGTTTAATTGAGACAGAGGAAAATCGGTAGAATTTAAAATTGATTTGTTACAGATAAACTGTATCAGTTTGGAAGATTTAGTAAACATACTTAGCCACAAATACATCTTTATTTTGATTGTCAGCCTCATAAACATGATAGAAACCCACATTGGCCTGACACATGTGTGATTAAGTCTTTGCTTGCAGTGCAATAGTCCTACTACCGTACCCTGCTTAGCACTTAAATACCATTTTTTGAGCACTTAAATACAATTTTTCTAGTTTATTTCCATCATTTGAACCTAGAGACAGGGGAAAGTTTTGAATTTTACATAAGATAAACATTTCTTTCCAAGAGTGAACCTATAAAGATGAAACCCATTTAATAGCATACTAAGCATCTTTCACAACCAAACCCACTAACTCTTACAGTAACCTTATAGGAAATATATTGGTTTATCCATTTTAAAAAACATGGTTAAACTGAGGCTTGAAAAAAAAGAATGTGACTTACCAAGGTCAAAATACATGTTAGGTACAGAGCTGGGTAGAGAAATCCTGATTCAGATTCCTACTTCTCTGGTCTACCAGTTTGATAGTATTCTTTTCCCTGCTTATAGTTAGGAACAGATGATTTGGGGGTTCAAATAATTCAAACAACAGATGTAGCAATACAAACAACCCTTCTTTCTAGGGTGGTTTTGAGCCCCTAGAAGAATTTCTGATTGTTCTAAAAGTGAAAACATATGAATTAACTAATGTGGGTAATAATTTCACTAGTAGGCAAAATTCAAGCTTCTCCATCAGAAGCTAGTTCTCTCAAAATTTACCTTATAATCTGCTACCTGGCACCTATGCCTTCATCCAGACTCACTACATCACTGAAGAGTGTCAGAATAACTCTTTCTATAGCTAAAAAGATGAGCTTGGAGCACATTCTGGGCTCTGAATATTTAGGAATGCAGAGTTTCGTTCATACTCATCATAAACGTTAAACTGGGATAGCTGTCTGAAATGGTATTAAGGTATTTCCAAGTTTACTATGATAAGGAACAAGAAAGAACAGAGTTTTGTTGTTTTATTTACATAGCCACTTAACTGTCCCTCAGTCTTGTGCTACTAATAAAAGTCCATAAGGAATATAAAAAATTATGCCATTTGTGGAACTTGTCAACACAACTATAGTCTCTAGCTAGAATACTTTCCATGCCTTGTATCTCCATATAGTCCATCTTTCTGGGACATGTGACCCAGAAATGTGTCATTGGGACCTGTGTAGACATTAGATTAAAATAATTTCAGAGAAACAAGCAACCACACTGCTTCTTCCAACCTCTGCTCAGCTCGTTGCTACTGCTTTCTGACAACGTTAGCAAGACAAGAAAAGATGCCATCATCCCAATTTGGCCCTGGTTTTACCTTTCGTACAGTAGGCTTTTATGTAAGGCCATATTTTTGCCAGATATTACCAAGAAAAAAGGAACTACAAATCCACAGCTGTCAGTTTTTAAAAGCAAATAATCACTCCCACGCAATGGCTGAAAGGCAAACTTGTACCTAAGGACTTGCAAGTGGCATCACTGACATTTTTCATTGTCCAATCAAATATTGAAAATAAAAATAAACAGAGCCCACAAAGAGAAAAATACACAGGATTTTAACATTCTTTCACAACTCATAACCAAAGCTGCGGTCAGCAGCTTGGAGAGAGATTGGTTGTAAGTCATGACTTAAATCAGACAGTCTCATTGGCATCTTGGGGAAACCTCCCAAATTAAATGGATGCCCTAACTAGAGACATTCAGAATAAAGATGAAACATCACAAATAAACTCTTCTGTCTAGAATAAATAGAACCAAAACAGTCAAGTGCTCAGGGAGATAACTGATACAACGCTGTTCCCTTGGGCATCTTTGTTAGTGATTATTCCAGTGTGTTTTCAATGGCTGAAACAATGAAACTATTGGACAAACTATTCTAGTCCTCTAGGCATGAACTGTCCTAATCTCTGCTCACCAGGCCTCCCCAAAGCCACATCCTTCTAACGCCCCACTTCTTCCTTCCAGTCTCCATCTGATGACTCACACTATTGAATCAGCACAGCCATCAGGATATTCACCTACCAAATCAGAGTAACCCTTGATCTTGCTGCTATGCCCTCTGCCATGCCTGTTCCCAACTTTTGTTTATTAGTTCCACTTTTTGTGCCAAATATAAACTTAGACTATTGGCATTTTGGGACAAAGCTCCCATCATGTGTAGCATGAAGTCTTCCTATCACACAGTCTCTGCAGACCTTACATGAGTGTAAGCCTCTTAACCGCCCAAACTGATGAGGAAAAGAAAGAACCAATTATCAGACCTGATTAGGTTTGAAATCAAGGATAAAACTTCAAACAAGATCAACAGTACTGATCAGCCAGAAAGAGATTGATTCTAAGGGTACTGCTAAGTGCCTCATGAAGGGTCTGCATCTTCTCTATGATAAGGGATTTCACCTGGTAGAATGAAGTCCTAAAGTCAAGAAGCCATTTTAATGAGAACCATGAAACTCCTCCAGTAGCACTTGTTGGAAAGTTATCTGTCATAAAAGAAACATGGCATTAACAACTCTTGAGATGTAGGGGTCACCAGAGGGTGTATTTTCTCCAAAAAGGATGAAAGAAATGGAAGTGAGACTATGTCATAGCAGAGGAATGTCTTTACTTACACGAATACAAGTCTTTTCCACCTAAGTCAAGTAACCTTCAAAAGATGACTATGAGATGCACTGTTGTGCACTCTGTAGAGTTTTACACAGTCTCTCTACTTGCCCATCAATATTATCCTTTGTATTCTGTAAAACCATACATTATATATTACCTTATACCATTCAACTGATCTTAAGATCCCCTCCAAGTCCAGTTACTAATTAGAACGAGGAAGAACACTGGTTTGAGTGGCAGAACTTTTTATGATGTCAGACTGACAATAGATACTTAACAAAGAAAACAGTCAAGTTGTACCTTGGACATAGTGGTTGGTTACCTATGGGTAGATTATCTGATGGCTCACTGTCTTCCTCCCACAGCTTTGGCTGAATCACAGCCAAGACACAGACTCACACTGCTGAGAGATTCCTGGTGCTTAAACTTATCCCTGTGCTCTAAGGAGATGCATTTAGCCATAATTTAAGAGATAAACACACTGACTAAGTCTCACTGGCACATGTTTCGTGTTAGCTATGGGTAATATTCCTCCTCCCTCTCACTGCCCTTCATTATCTGGGTAACTGACTGCAGACCTTCTCTGAAAGAATAGTTTTGGTAGTCATCACATGGGCATATTACAAAAAGACTTAAATTGCACTAGTATTTTAATTTAAAGGACTACACAACAAAAAGAAAGGCCACACAACACAAATTTTGGTGCTCCAAATTCCTGCACTTCAGATCTTATTCTGTATCCAGCAGTCAATGCTGACACTTCTACATAGGCAAGGCTCTTACACAGAGTTCATCAGCCTAAGGTTTGTCTGGAGGAAATCTGTGCTTCAACATGGATTTTGGTGCTGTTTGATGATTCAAAAATATATCAAAGCAGCAGCACACAGAAAAGCAGGGTATGGGTAGTAGTGACCTCCATCCAGTTTTCTTTACAAACATCCTCTTGCAAAGATGTTTATGTTAATAAGCAACAGAAGGCCTCCAAAGTGCTAAGGTGCTTTTTGGGCAGGCACTCCTTGCTCAGAGGGGTGAAGCTAGGAGCCTCAGGTGAAAAAAAAAAAAAAGGATAGTCAATGTCCAGATTGCAAGGATTTCAAAACACAGGGTACCCATAGGGCTAGGTCTCCACACACCACATTGCTTTCTCCCTATGCCACCTAATCTCTTCCAAAAATCCCACAATTGCTTTTATTGAGACTTAGCTCAGCTCCCTTCTCTGAAGAGAAAACACATGGCACTTTTGGACCATATGTGATAATAATACTATTCATAGTTTCCAAACTCTTCTTTAACCACAGCCCAAGGAATTGGCAGAGAGCAAATCACATTGAGCTGTACAGACATCTTCTCCACACTGCATTCGCAGCTACCGACAGAGAAAAGGAGCACTCACATCAGGATACATCTAGGAAGAGTCAGATGAAGCACCAGGACCATCTCAGACCTGAGGAATTAATCTGTTTCATTGGAGCTAAACAAGGACCTCAGCCCATGCAGGCAAGATTAACAATAAAACATATATTTGTGTTATTTATCCAACACAAAAAAATTTCACATTATGTCAGGATCTTTCTCCTTATCTGTACTATCCTCTAAGGGATATAGAAGATGCAAGGCTTGTAGTCATTTGGGAAAAACAGGAGGTGACAAGCTTGCAGGAAATGCACATCTAAGAGTTATTAGCTAACAGTAGACCCTTCCTTCCCTAGATTCTATTTTTCTGGTTCTGATAAATTTGTTCCTTCTGTCACACTGTTATTTTACCTGATACATATTTATTTACTTAGCTATTAACAGTCAGATATATAAGGGATTGTGCTTTTCTTGCTACAGGATATAGTTGCTGTGAGCTTCCAAAGAAAAGTCTCTCCTGTATCAGCTAACACATTCAGTTTAGGACTGCCATTTCTCTGAAACATCTAGTGATATAAATTCTTGGAATGCAGAGGAAAGCAGCCTTTTGCCATGCATGTGGGAGCATGGCTACAGAGATAATACACGTTGGCTTCAGGAGACTTGTAACAGCAAGTTTTTTTATTGCTTTCATCATCCAAATATCTATATATGGGGTGTTACTGGAAATCATGTGACTTCCTGAAGTTCAGCTTCCCCAACTTGTAAACATGGGCAAGAATTTCACTTTCTGATTGCTGGAAACCCAAAGTGAGATACTTCTCAGTAATCTTTTGCTCTGCAAAAAAGTATGTTCATGAAAATTATTTTCTTAACTTACGATAATCTTATAAAACTGCAATATATTCAGCCATAACCTTCCTTTAGAAAGTTTAGAAGCACTGGCATGAAGTTACAAAACTTCATATATATTTCATTATTTGATGACATCGTCACCACCAACAAAAAACTCCTAAGAAATGATGATAATTACGTGTACTCAGCTACATTTTCTCTAAAAATTTCCACATGCCTTGAGTGTGGGAGAACTGACTCATTCTTTATAAGTAGAACACAGTATAAATTCTGCTAATTATTAGTACTGAGAGTGGTATCTACAATTCATCTATTATGTGAGTTACAAGGCTCTGGTTCTTTTTTAGTAAAGAATATTACAGCTGGGTACACTACAGGCACTCTGCAAAATCTTGAGAAATCACGTTCCAGAATGGGTTAGAAATACTTTAAATGTACTCTTGTTCAACATATTTTAATACTCTTCTTTGAACCTATACCCCATGAAATGAAACAAACTCAAAAAAAAAAGACAAATAAAGAAAGTCTCAGCTACAGCTGGAATTCAGAAAAAGAGAAAATGCATCATTAAGAAATATCATGTGTTGTTAAGGGATTCTTTGAAGGACAGAAAGTGATTCCCCTGCCATTTGTTAATCCCCTATTATTAAAGACTATGTTCCAGAATAACTCTTAGGATTAGCTAACAGGTTGTTAATTAGTAGTCACTATTATACAAAATTAAAGACAAGGGAATAACAACTCAACAGGAAGCACGACACATATTAGACCTCATCCAGACCATTTCAATCATCTGTGTTGAGAATCCTGCCCATGCCCAGATCTGCCATGAATCTGTCCAATTCCACCTCTCAATCAGCCACAGCAGAAAAATCTGTATGTAGCAGCATGTGTTTGCATAAACTAAGAAAAGATGACAATAAAAGGGGAAGAACGGAAAATGGAGATGAAGAAAGCAACAAATGAGATGACGCAAATTACATCAAGCTTGAAAGAACTTGTCAAGGCCTTATCCTAGATCAGTTCCTGTAGATAGCTGAGCTGCTACACCTTTCTGATCGACTATAACGAATCCTGCTAGATTTCAGTACCATTTGCATCCAGACCTATGTATGTGTCTGGCTGTCTCTAGGATATACATTGGGAAACTAATAGAAAGCACTTGATAGCATCAGTCAGATAAGGCAACTGATGTTCCCTCTACAGCCCCAAATGTAAAAACCCAAAATATTTTAGGCTGAGATGACTCAGAAATCAGCATCAACTTGCCAACTTGGAAGGCCCTAGGATGTTTGCATCACAAATAGTATCTTGGTAACAAATTCGTATGTCACATTCATATACACAAATCCATACATAATAAAATTAAAAGTAATGGAGAAACGCTGTTAATGCTGAAATACAAAAGTCTGGAGTCTACAAACAAAAACCTTATAATCCAACAGCACTTCAATAAGTGAATAGATGTGTTTATTATACAGTTCTGCTCCTTCATAGCCTGTAGCAAGAAGAGTTTCCATCCCCTTTTTTTTTTCATGTTTATCTGGATTTTTTATCATGTTTGACTTTCAAATGGGAGCACTGCATTTTAAGTAAAGGACTTATTCTGAATACTTACAGATTTTTGATAGGCTGAAAACAGTGGGAGGTTTGTGTCCAGGAAAAGTTCTCTTTAGTATCTAGGAATTCTATTAGAAGAACAGGAATGAATACTTACATTATGTACTGACAACAGATATGTGAACCTGATAAGTTTATTTTAAGGATACCATCAGAAAGATGAGCTCTGTAATCAGCAGTAATAGGAAGAACTAAGAATGGGAACAGTTAGACTACATGTAAGAATCAAAAATTCCTGACAGCCCTCTAGAAAAAAATCTCTGCAAAGAAGGTGCTGTATGCCTTGAAATATTTACAGACAGCATCAAGGGAAAAACCCAAAGAAATCTACTAACAGAAGTACCCTGGACATTAATTCTACCTGAAGAGATGGACTGGGTGAGTTACAAGGCTAGATTATTACTGTACTAAAACCATCATTCACTTGAGTCATGATACAAGCTGATGAACATCTTGGAATAATCCCTTAGATCCTTTCTTTACTTTACGTGGTTGTCTGTTGCATATTAAACCTATGACAATTTTAAGGATTAAGACGAAATCTCTAATTTTTTTCCCCCATAGGTTTCAGATTGGAAAAAGGTATTTGAGTACATGTTTGGAAAATTTAAAGTCACATGCTTGGATGTGAAAAAAAAAAAAACAGTCTGCCTGAAACTATGTATTCTGAGCTCAGCACTGAGTAGAAATTACCGATTTCTTAAAAGAAAACTGGTTAAAACAGCTTCCACATGAATGGGGCAGAAAATTCATACTTGATTTCTGTGCATTTGATGTGAAATACAGAAACCTCAGATTTAGAGTTCATTATGTTTCAGTGAATTCCAAATAGCCTTCAGGGCTGCTCCAAAATGAAAGGTAATTATGAAAATAAAATCTTGAATTTCACAAACTAAAGGCTTGGTTTAAATCCTGAAAAGAAACTTGTGGAGGCTGGTCTACACTGGCTTGCCAGAACTGGAGTTATGGGCTAGTTCTGCACTACTCTGGTCTGGTCTGAAACATGTCTGAGAACAATCTCTATGTCTTGCACTTAAATGATATACACATAAAATCCTTAACTCTTACTTACAAATTCAGTGTGGACCATCCTTTAGAATGAGGTGTCTCAAAGAGCAAAGCTACTAGAGCCCCTTCCACAGAGGCTTGAAGCTTAGACAATTAGCTACTATTTAAAACCTGTACAGGTTTGTAAAATTCATTTACTCATAACAAGGTTCACTAGGTCTTTATCTTGCTAGAAACAAACAGCAGCAGACAGTTTTCTTGTTTAGGAATCCCTAGGTCTGCTCTATCAGTAAGTTTAAAGGCTTAAGAGACCCTACCTTCTCTTTGTTCTTCAGGGTCTTGCTCACAACACCATCTCCTGGCTTCCTCTCTCTCTAGCATCTATGGTTCTGGGTAGCTATCTTAGTCACTGTGACAGAGGCAAACAGGCAAATAGGTTCTGCCTTGCTAGATAGCCAGTGCTGGCTCGTAGCACCTTGGTCAGCACTGAAACAGGACCAGTCCCTCCATCTTTGAGTCTGAAGGACAGTACCCAGGAAACCCACTGGCTGAAAAAAAAACTCCGTCAGTGAATACTTCTCAGTGTAACACCATTAAATAAATAGCTCACAGTGGTATTGACTTTATCTCTGTGTTGTACCCAGCACGTAGTCACAAGCTAGTTATTGCACCCCACAAGGCTAATGTTTGCTTTTAACCGATGGTCTGTTGGCTTAACCTCCAAGCTTATGTCCCACCCCCGTCTTGAACCTGTGCTATTGTTATACTTGCTCCTAGCTGCCCCAAATCTGTTGTTTGGTTCCTTTGTGTCTGAGATAGTTCAAAAATATCCATTTCATGGTGATGATGTTCCTCTTATATTGACTCTACTGTGGTATTTGTAAAAGCTCACCTGACTTACCAGCACTCTGCTTATTCTCTGTGATTTCCAGAGGAGAGTTCAGCAGGTTTCAACAAACCTCAGAGGTCTGGCTACAAGGACACTTGTACTGCAGAGACCTTGATACAGGAGGTGTGACAGCAATCTGACTCTCACAGGGCAGTTCTGCAGGGCTTCCAAGAAACAGGGCTCCCATCAGCAACCCAGGCACTGTGAGTCTCTGGCTTGGGTTGAACATTTATACCACTAGCAACTGCTTATTACTGCTGATGTGAAAAATCTCTAGCATTCAACATTGAGGGACCTTTACCAAACATTTACCAAACATTCCTAAAGCTTGAGTTGTTTTTCTTAATAATAAGATACAAAATTAGTAGAAGCTAGACTATTTTTCTGGGACATTTTTTCCAGAAACATTTTCACTTTTTTTCTCAGTAGTTTGAGCATGATGAAGTAAACCACTGAAGTTCCAAATAACAGTGGTTATTTTAACACACATAAAGTTCAGGGCCTAGCTTTGGTAGCTTTTCAAACAAGGACAGTAATGGTGGCCATTTGGAGACTCAAAACCAACTCTCTTATTTCTCTGTATGCATTGGTTGTACAGATATTACTGTGGTCCCACACTAATTCCATCAAAACCTAGGTTAGCTTCCACAACAAGGTTTTCAGCTCAGCATCAAGGGCTTCTCACAGAGGAGTGCAAGCACATCTCCTCAAGTCTCTTGGGAGAGGAATTTTACCTAATTAGACTAAAATATCTCCACAAACTTAAGAAAAGCCTCTCCCATCAACACTGGTGAATCTTATTTCTTTGCTTGGCAGATCCAGCCTCTCTGCCCCTTCTCCTTGTCCCACATCCTTTCCTCCAGAGCCTTCCTTGCTCCAAGCTCCTATCTTGGGCTCATTTCCAGAGATCTCCTTTTAAAAATGCTTTATAGCAGCATGCTATGAACAGGCTAGTCTTTTCAACTATAAAACTCACTTGAGTTACAGGTTGTGAGGCAGCAGAGAGAAAAAAGGGTATTCCAAGGAGGCCCCCTTGACTTGACCATTTATCTCTCTACATCAGCAGTTCTCAAGGTGGTCAGCAAACAAACTCATTTCCGTGCTTGTGACCTCTGCTCCATCAGCGCTCATCAGGACTGCAACCCTAACTTTGTAAACTTCTTGTCTGGATGAGTCAAAAGTGACTTCTTAAGACTGATTTTTCAGTCAGTGCCATGTTTGTTTATGCTCCTGAGTAGCACAATTACCCTTAAGTTCAGGTTCAAACTTGTTTCTCTGCTTGTTTGTAAGCCTGGAAAGAATTTCTGGGTGTCACTCAGCCAACAGATAGTGAACTCTGTTAACTTTTGACTGTTCTAGTTAAAGACAATCATACCCCAACTGACCTGGTATGGCATTAAGCACTTGGCTGCAAAGTTCAACTGTGCCTGAATGAAGCAGGGATTTTGCTCTCTGCTGAGACTGGAAACATCATTGTTTTTTCCTCTTGCCTGTCACAACCATTCAGATAAAACAGTTACCATACCCATACAGTGACATTTTCATCTACCATACCATGCATCCTTACTGCCTCACACACAGATACAATTGGATGAACCCTCGTAGTCACTTGTCTGCATATCAGTTTGTCTTTCTCTTTGTGGTCATTGAGAATGTGTCAGTGAAAGTTTTAATATTCAGATTTGTAACTCTCTCATCTTTGCTCACTGGTAAAAAGGTGGGAAGAAAACATCAAAGTGGATTGAATAGATCTTTAAAACACTACTAAAAATGCCAGACTTTCATATAATTTGCAGATTAGATGTGTGATAGCTAGTCCTGCTTTGAAATTTCCCTGGATCTGAAACCATTAGGAATTTTTCAGCTACCCGTTTCTCCTAGTTCACATCACATACCTACTCAGCCTAAATGACTCTGTAGAAGTAGTTCCTCTCCTGCATTAAAGACGAGTTTCTTCACCTTTGCTACTCACAGAATCTTTCTCACCTACTACACTCTTACTCTAAGCCTAAAGCAGTAGTTTGACTTGCCATTTGACTTCAGCGTGTTTCAATGTTACTGTTTTTCAACTTAAATAGCCAAGAGATATCTGCCTGGACACACCAGGCTGGAATTCAGGGAATGTAAAGTGGAACACCTAGGAACAGCCAGCTTTCATACCTGCTTTGGGAAAACACAGAATACAGATCTCAAGTCCAGAGAGAACCAGTTAATGTGAGTGTATGAAAGGACATACCCCTACATCCATGCAGCTGAAGGTATCAAGCCACTGAAGACCAGTAGAGGAGGCAGAGAAAGACACCTTGGGTCTGTGGCTTTGCATTCCTGAGGCACTTGTGAGTGCACTAGGCAGTCAGGTCCAACCTCTTTTTGCAATTATTCAGTCTCCATCTGAGGCTTAAGCATCTGACTTTGGTTGCTGCCAGAAAAAGAGATTAGGCTGAGAATGTTTCAGCATGTAAGGCAATGTCTGGAGTTGACATCAGGGCTTCTCTTTGCCTCCAAAGCATGTTTCCCACAAAGCCCCATGGCCTAACAGTGTAGGGCAAGCTGGCAAATGAGGAAAGTGTAGTCATGCAATGTTAGAATGAAACTTGGTGAGTGCCAGAGCACATCATCAGCAAGGAAAAGTTCCTGTTTGAGCCTGCAATGATTTGCACAAAACCTTCACTTGTTTGCTACTGTAGTGCACTTTCAGACAGGTTGCTGAGCCCTAATTGCAAATGGTTTTCTCTTTCTTCCTGTCTTCTGCTGACACACTGTGCTTAAGAGCGCACCAAGATCAGGTTTGCCAGCTTTGCCTTCCACCTTCTTCTGTGTTATTATGAAATGGAAAAAATGGTGAAGATGTCAAAGACTGTGCTCAAGCAGCTGGTGTGGTTATTACTACAGTTGAGCATACTCTGAAAAATCTCTGCCGGAGACTTCTCCAGTTTCAGCCAGGGAGGGTCAGATGGACAGGAGAGTTCAGGCTTCTGGAGAGGTGTCTGGTTGTGGTTGCATTTTGCCTACCTATCTATTTACATTTGCTTCAACTAGGATAGATTTAAAAAATTTCCAGAGAATGAAGCATTGGATAGATCCCAAATATGCAGTTACTAATCCAACTTCATGATTAGAAAACATGCAACTTCATGAATAATGTTGTCATGGAGGCTTCATGAATTGTGTTCTAATTAAAGGAAAAGCTGTACTCTTAAATTGGAAAAAAGAGATACCAAAAAAATTGAAGTCTTATTAATCCTGGTAATGTAAAATAGGATTGGTAGTACTCAATTCTGCAAAGACTAGATGTAAATTTGTAAAATTTTGTAAAAATTTGTAAAAAAAGCAGGTGGACAAATGAAGATTTTGGACAGAATAGGAGTTCCTTTGGAAAAGGTTCACTATCAAAATTCATGGCTAAAAAACTAACTGTATCATGGTCATTATATTTATGTGCTGTCTGTATAACCAAGCTAAACTCTCATGCTTTATCAAACTCAAAAGCTCCTATTTCAGTGGTATATGGAAGCACACTTTGAAGTTCATATGAAATAGGTGGATTAAGTCCTCAGGTACAGTTGCAACATTTGTAAAATACCCAAGAAAATACAAAGGGGCTTTTAAAGAAAGATCCCTTCAGTTTGGAAGAGAGATTCTTCTCTTGAAGATTATCAGACCATTCAACTAGTATTTAGGCTATTCTATGTGCTGTTTAGTTTCTTTGGATCAGTATGAAGTGTTGGAAGGTGGTAGATTTGATGTCTTCGAAAGATACATTTAGGAATTTTAGTAGCAAGGTCACATTTTACTAATACACTAGAAAAGGTGTATTTTTTTAGAAAAGGTTGATATCACAGGACAAGAGACTGAATTCCAGCTCTATCTCAACATAGCTTTCAAGGACATATATAGTGGTTCGTGCCATTAAATCTAGTGGTCATCATGTCATCTACAAGTCTTGCTTACCAGTGCCAGAGTCAAGAATCCAGCAGATATCTTCAACATATGTGTTTCAGACTTCAAGGTACCAGAAGTTCTACCCTAACAAGAATAATTTGAGGAAGCAAGGAGAGTGGCTTGGAAAGGTACATAAAAGATGAAAGTGGTTTTGAAAAAAGAAACCTTGCATGTAATCATGTAGCAGATGCAAAGCAAGGCATTAAGGGAAAGTCTTCAAAAAAAAAAAAGCTCTGCTGGCCACTCTGACAGCCCTCCCAGAACAATGAGACTTGAGCTGGCACATCGTAGTAAAGCTCCCATTACCAAGAACTGTATGTAATCATGCTAAGGGACTTGTTCTGCTCAATTTATTACAGGAAAGATAATCATGTTTGTTCACTTTACTCACAAAAATTGTGAATCTCTCCCCATCAACCATAGAAACTAGAGAGAAAATAATAACCAGCTCTTGCAAGTAGCAAGAGAATTAACTAAAACACTAACTCTGGGTAAGAATTTCTGTTAAAATGTTCACAAGGCCTCCTGTCAAAAGGAAAGGATCTAGACAAAAATCTTATTTATGAAACTGAAAAATCTATATAGTTCTCGAAAGGAGATGAACTCTTTAAAACATAAAAGATGAAAAGGGAATAATTCACTAGCTTATTTCTTGCTCTTCATTAGCATATTATTCCCTAATAAATCAGCCCAGCAGAAAACACAGATGGGGAAAATGGATGCGACGAGGCATCAGCATGAGAGCAGCAAGTCTTACTCCACCACTTCTCAAAATAAGAAGCTTAACTATATCATATGATAATAACAGATCACACCTGAGACACCAAATCTTCAGTCCTATAGAAATATTTTATCCACATCTGGGATATGACAATGATCCTACAAACTTGGAGGCTGATGAAATGAAGATGACTTTCTTTGAAGGTGCTGAAAGGCATGAATGCCAAAACAAGATCAGGAAATCTGAAACTAGGAGTGCAAAAGACTTTATAAAACATCACAACAACCAAGCAATGCTGGAGTCAAGCAGTCAGGGGAGAAAAATAAAACCCCCAGGCCATGAGCATTTGAAGCTGTATGTGAACACATTCACATACAGTGTAGCATTACCCATGTGTCACACACAAAAAAAGAACCTATTTCTGTCTGCTGTGCCTTGAGAGATACCACAATATTGCCTTATGACACGATGCTCACAAGATAGGCACTTCTCTAAATTAAGGGCTTTCTAATGCCAGATAGTCTTTCAGACTTGCTTTTTAAAATAACTTACTGTCCAGTGACTTGGAGTCACATGCTTGTGCCACTGATCATTCAAAGAGGATTTCACAAGTCCCTTGGGAAAATACTCAGACTTGCCTAGATAAATAACAGCGCTATGCCTGTGACAAACTCCCTTCCCTGTCTGGAACAAACTGAAGACAGGGGGAGATGTTTCCACAGTCAGCACCAAAGGTAAGACTAAGGACTGCAAGTTGCTCACCTGTAAGCAATAGCCTTGAAGTTCAAACTAACAAGCAGAACCACAAAAATAAACGGTCAGTGGATTGACACAAGGTATTTATCATGCAAGGGTGCAGAATGAAAGGAAAGCTGGGATTATATCTGGCCAGTTCATGTTGTTTAAACAAATGCATCTCTGCAGAAGAGACAACAGAGTCTGATTAGAAGGCACACATTGCTGATGTAGACAGAAACAGACATAGCCAGAGTTAATCCCATGAGAGTGGCAGAGTCTACTGGGTGGGCTGTGATCTCTTGGGAAGAGAAGCAAGGACTCCTCTTGCCTAGTCTCTGGCTGTGCCCAATGGGTGTTAAAGTTCACAGCGATGGGATTTGAGTGAGCTGCACTGGTGTGCTTTTAGGTTTTGTGCTTCATTAATTTCCAGATTTGTATTATTGGTCTGGGAACATCAATGTATCTGTGAAAAGGCAGTTCATTGTTCCTGCCTATCCCAGTTGCATATGCATAGTAAGGATGGAAAGGGAGATACAGAAGTTTTAGAGGGACAAAGTGATTTTTGGATCCTGCAGGTCACTTCCTTTGCTCTAGCATTAATCTACAAGACAGCTCTAAAATAAGCTGTTTCCCAGTGTCCACGATGGGCCCTGAACTACAGTGTTCTTCAGTATGGCCAAGTGCTGTGTCCCACGCAGTGTTTCATGAGCTAGAAGTAGTACACAAAATTGATTTTCTTGCTTCTCCTGCCCACTTTCTGCACCCGCTGAGAGTTGTCAGGACAGCAGATGAGACTAAGTGCAAGCAAAAGCCCAGTCTTGTCCCAAGAGTGACTGAGAACTGGCTGGTAAAGGTGACTGGAAAGTCTGATGTGTTTAAGGCTTCACCATCCTTGGAAGGAAGTTGCACACATTGAGCTATGTCCAAGATCACCACAGACCTCAAACAAACACTCCAAAAGGCACCAAACACTCACTAGTATGAACAAAAGCTGCTCTGCTGAAACTGTGCAGCTATGTGTCATGTACCATCAAGGCCTGGCAGCTTTCATCTTCTCCATCATCACTGTGTAGGTGGCTTGACATTCTCTTATGTGTACCTGATGGACTTGAGAGGATTTAGGCACCCAGAATTAGGCTTCAAAAGCACATTGAAGTTAAAGAGCACAAGGCAAGTGGTGCAAACAGCCCTTTTCCTTGCTGTACAAATATGAGAGAGAGAGAGGGGGCAGCCAGTTCTATATGCATGACAAGAAGCTGCTGTAAAATTTCTTACAGAAACAAGAGATCTATTATATTTATCACAAATTTGCTAAGTAAGGTTAATACCCTGCCATTGACCCTGCATCATATGCCCTTAATACCATCATTCTTTGTCCCATGAAGATTTTACAGCAGCAGAGATAACAGACGATCAATAACCCATTTTAAACAGGTTATTTTCTTCTCCCTCTCCCCACAGCCACTACCCCATTGAGGCACCCCACAGGGAAGATAACACTTCAGATAGAGAACTTGCTTCCAATGTCATCCTGTAACCAGATTATGCCTGAAGAAAAAGAGACTGATCAGCCATTGTGGTCTTTATCCTGGCAGTTGAATAGCCTGCGTGAATATCTACATTATCATAAATCATTCAAATTGCTGAAAGTCATCTTACTGTCAGAAGGAGCTGAATAGCAACCATTTCTACATACTTATGTATATCCATTTACAGCAGCTGAGCTGTGGGAGTGTACAGACCTATTTTTCAGCTAGCATGACAATCAAGCCATTCCTCATCCCAATTCATTTGCCTTGGTATTAGTCCTAAATAACAGTTCCAGAAATTGATATGCAATCTCCAACTAAAACTGAGATTAAGCTGAGGCAGTCAAACTCTTATTCCTGAAAATGCATTTGAAGTCCCTGATCTTGGCATGAATCAGAACACACTCAATTAAATGTAAAAGCCACTGCTTTAGATTGGTGCTTCTCAATAGCCCCAGTGTAGCTATAAAGGCCAGAATCTGTCCTTAATATCTCCGCACACTGGTACAGTGCAGAACTGGCTCCAGTCTATTTATAGTTCACTATATATATACACACACACACTGCAGCTTCCAAAAGCATATTTTATCTTTTGTGAGGACAATGCTTCCAGAAATGCAATAAAAGGCAAAGTTTTGTTTAAAAAAAATCTGCTCAAACCCTTAACCTGGAAGAGTGGCCCCATGTTGCCAATCAGATAATAAGCTTAATTCTTACATCACACTTTATTTGTAGCTCACTGTGTAGTTAATGGTTGCAGCTTATCTAACAGGAGAAATGTGAAACCAGTTTTAGAACAATAGAAACAAGGCTGTCACCAGCAGCCTGCCAATGAATCATGTCCCCACAGTCAAGTTCTCCCAGAAGGTCATTTATAACAGAAGTACATCTCTGCCTAGAGCTGGCAGAGTATTTCTCAGTTTTACCCTAATAAAACATTGAACAGATCAATTACCAGAACAACTTCACCTGGTAGCCTTTAAGTTCTGTTGATTGCAATGTTAGTACACTTTACTATGTGAGCAGGTCTGCTTTCTTCTGTGTTTGGGGTTCTAGAGGTGGCTTTAACTTCAATTCAAATTCAAGGTAACTAGAAACCAACTTTTTGTAAACCATCAGGCAAAAGTGATTTACTATCCTCTCTCTTTTTCAAAAAAATAAGAATTTATTTCTAAAGGCTAAGTCGCTTCATTCCACACCATTCAGAACTGAAACCCACTGAAAGACAGGGACCTCTCTACAAAGGATTTGCCAAGAAACAAAAAGCAGCCCTGACACTTTCTCTTTTGTGCTCAGAGAAATATGCAGAAAAAGGATAAGAATGAAAAGAAAAAAAAACCCTCAGATACTACCTGTGTCAAATCTCAAAGCTGGTTTTGTTCATAATTATTTCAGAGTAACTGCTCTATCTACAGATGAGAGAAAAAAAAAAAAATCTGCTGCACTTGTAAAACAGCTCCAGATTTTCTGCAAGAAGGAAAAGAACAGATGATGGGGGAGCTATTCTTTTGAGAAGAATGTCATTGGCACAAACAGCTGGCAGTTGGTGGCATATTATTTATATGTGCAGTTGCTCGTGTTTTTTAACAGATAAGAAATACCTCATTTGCAATTCAGGTGAGGAACATGAGCAGCTCCACAGCGCCACTCGCCACTGGGCCATGTTTCTTATCATATCAGAAACATCTGTTACAGTGCAAATGAATTCATTATAAAAGCATACCAAAAATACAATTTCAGGATGAGACAGCAATCTGCAAAGCAGCCAGAAAACCAGCCTCCCCCTTATAAAACCTCTTATGGTTTGTCCTCATATACCAGGTGGGATGAAGGCAAGCACTGCCAGTGGGAAGGGGGAGAAAAATAAGAGAGAAACCTTGGAAGTGTCATTATTATAAATTATCCCTTTTCTAGCAGCCAGCTACACCTGAGAATGGACTTGCTCACAAGGGTCAGGTAGTTCTCACACAGAGCATGCAGACCTGCTGCAAAATGATTAACACATCACTCCACACTGAGTTCTCCACTCATCTGGGCTGCAAATAGACCTGATTAATCCTGGCCATTGTGGTCTAAAGGATTTTACTTGAGAAAGTCCCAATGGGCTAGGGTAGAAAGGACACATTGAGAGGTGGCCAGTGTGAGGGTTACCATCAGAAGTGAACTTGTGGGTGCTCCACTCAGAGTTGGAAATTAATCCGTTTTAAGGGCAGTTGACAACAAAAAGAACTTCCACTTCCAGGGAAGGCAAGGTGCATTTTTAGTCCATATTGCAGAGAACACCAGGGTGAGATGAAAACTGCTCATGTACCCATGTTCATCCCTGGCACAAATTTAGAAGACAACAATTTATTATTTGGGCCACGTTTGTCTCTGGTGGAGTTTCTCAGGGCTGGGTCTAATACCCCTGTGATTACAAAGACATTTTTTTGCTCCTCTTTAGCAAGGATGAAGACAACTCAAGGTGACTCTAAAACGCCTAGAAGAGGCCTAGAAATGCCTCCGTGTCTCTGGAAACGGGCAGCTGGATTGAGACCCCTATCTGTCACACTGAGTCACTGTTTTCTGCTGTGCCTTTGGGCTTTTACTAAAGAACTAAAAGAAAAGTTACCATGTTTTTTGCCCTTGCTGAGAAACCCCTCTGAACTTCAAGTGATGCTCAGGACAAAACTATGGGCAGGTCCTCGACAAGACGTTTACTTCCAGGCACACACTGCCATTTCTGTCCCACCAGAGACCACTTTGGTGAGCCCATGTGGCTGCTGCTTCAACTGTGGATGAAATGTGAAACATCCTAATTTCCTCCCGAAGGAGTACTAAAGCTAGGCATGCAGCTTAAGAAAAATAGAGTAAAACACCTATTTTAACTTTTCTGCTGATCACAAAACATTCTTAAATATGCAGACATCAGCAGAAAAAGTGGGTAAGGGCTCCCATTCTAAAACAAACAGAAGCATGCACTTTGAGCCCTTCTATGAAATTGCAGTAAAAGCCCAACCCAATAATTATTTTCCTTGATTTTCAGCCAGATGAGACACAAGGCAAATAAGTCATCAAGGACAAATAAAAGGACGTTCATTCATCGCATTCAGAGCTGGGATCTTTAATAGTCACCAAATGAACTAAGATAACTAAGTAACCATTGTAAATATTAATCTTTAAAGGAAAACAATACTCCCAACAACAGGAAGACTGATAAGACATTGGATGTTGCCATCAGTGTTATGGAGTCTCTGATTTCCTTAGTTTTTTCTTATGTCTGTAGAGGGATCAGGAAGGTGAACATATGGTATCTCTCAAAGGAAGTAAATTAACATTATTAATAGCTAATGTGGGAGAGGTGAACCAGTGATTGTTATTGTGCTTTTGTTGGGGGGGAAGCCTGTCTGCTAGTGAGTTTAAGCACTCAAGCCAACTTCAAAATCTTGTATTTATAAACAGAGATCTGATAACAGTTGCCTAAGCATCCATGATGCTTTGCCAGCACACGCACATCAAGTTGATCTGAAGGGACTGTGCCTTGGGGTTTGTCCCAAGAGTAAGCTAACACAGCTGAGAACTTACAGCGTGGTCACTGTTCTCAAATAACTCCTCGCATGGACCCTCACAGTCTTTTCTGCATTAGTTTAGTTTGATGCAGAATGAACAAGGATGGGTTGACCTGCATTTCTGGGGCACAAAAGGTGTCCTCTAGCATCCACTGAAGCCATTGATCGAAGAGCTGTGGAGGAGGTGAGTTCTCACAGGTAGCAGTCACTGATAGGGAACAGCTACTTTCAGGCACACAATGATGGCACCAGCAGGATTCTGATGATTGTGCAGCAGTGTGGTAGATAAGTGACAGAATTATTTTATGGGAAGTGATGATAAAGTGCTGTATTATGACCAATTTGATTGATAACTTGGAAGAGTATTTTCAAAGTAATGTTGATACTTACAGAACATGACAAACTGTGGCTACTCAAAAAGGTGGGATTCTGATCCCAGCCTCAGTTCTGTTTGTCCCACAGCATCTGAAAACATAAAATGCATTCCTCATTTCTTCAAGAGATCCTATACCTTCTCTTAAATTTTTACCAATCCTGGAAGCCTAAGGCAATACTTAGCCGGTCTAGCAGAACTGGACTTTATGACACCTTTCAAGCTAAGACATTCTGCAAAATAAATTTTGCAGATCCTAGTAAAAATGAGAGAGACTTCATTAAAGTTTTAGGGAATATTTTGGGGAAATTGAAAAAAAAAAAAAGTGGATTTTAGTATGATTAACTCACCAAATATTAATAAAAATTGAGTAGTGTAGTAAGGAAACCTCATGCTTCAAAAGCACATGACGATTGCTTTATAGACACAAAGGAATCCCCTCTGCCGTTGAAAGCTTATACTTTGGCTGCAAGTTGACAGCTGGATTTTGGTTTCTAGGCCTGAAAAGGACAACTTGAATGCTCAATACAGACCTGCTCTGTAAAAAAACATTTCCCTACTGTACAACCGTACTTGAAGAGGTAACTCAGTCAACTCTGATTAGGTTTGCATTTTAAAGCTGGTCTAAAATACCTCTTCCTGAGTGGTGATAGGATATTGTATTTCTTAAGAAACACATCATGTCGACCAAAAAGTTCATGAAAGGCTGACAGAGCTGTGCATTGTTAGCTGGCACTGTGGAGTCATATAACAAGGATAAATTGTTCTATGCTGTAGCCTGGGGGGTTTATAACGTGAAGTTTTCCACACTGACAATTTCAGGGCCCTTTAGTATTTCAAGTTATGTAAACTTACAATAAAACTATTCCTCCTTGGCTCTGAAGAATGGGACTTTTTGCTTAATAAGGACAGGGCTGAATTCCAGACATGAAAGGGAGGATGCTTTCATGATAGCTTGGGAGAGGATGTTTCCAGAACATCTATAGCAGTATGAGAAGACAGAAGTTTAGTCAGGAAAATTCTTTGAGGTAGTGTCTTGTAGAAATCAAATGTGTCAAGACAGACTCTTTAGTGACTGAAGTACCTTCTGAGGAAGATAACAAATCTGTTTATCCTCATAATTGAACCTACCAATGTGATGATCTAACCCTGACAATTACAGCCCATTATGCTGTGGGCCACAACCTCAAATAAGAGTTACGTTGCACTTCCAGGGAATTACAGTAACAAGTCCAAAAGTTCAGAGATCCCAAATGATAGGTAAGGCCCTGTCTTACCCTGACTTCAGTGGGGTCTTGAAGGGTGTGAGCCTGTGGCAGCTGGAGAGCATGAGCAGCACTATGCCATGCAAAAAGACACACAATTAATCCCTGCACAAAGCTCCTGCTCACTTCTGACCCATTTTCGATCCTTCTATTGTAATTATAAACATTTTCTGATAGCTTCAAGGAAAGAGTGAGTTGTCTAGGGGTGGCTGTGATTACTCAGCTGTAACTTGGACTCTCCACCCAGGCAGGGGATTATGGGGAAATATAGCACCTCTCCCTTCCAACTCCCCTGTCTTGGACCAGGGTACAGGAGATGTCCCCTCTTCCCCCATTGGCACATGAGAGCAAAGGGCACACTTGGCTTCTGCCCTGCTCTTAAGCCAGAGCAGCAACACCCGAAGCGAGACATCAGGTGACAGTAACAGGTTATTTGTGGTAAAGCTCAGCAACTTGATTACTAATCTCTGGAAATGAGGGGGAGGCCGAGGAAGGATTTTGACCTTGTGGTGCATCTCAGATGGCACAGGAACACACTGCCTCCCAGGGCCACTCAAAGGAAGTGTGCCTCCAGGGATCTCCTAACCTACACCTCCACCCCAGGGCATGCTTCTAACCGTCACAGGACAATTTATAGGACAAATATTGAGGATAATTAAGGATAATCTGTGCTTTAGGTGTTTTACTAAGAAGGTCAGGTTCTCTCTTTCCTTGTGAGATGTGAAGTGAGGCAGCTCTCATTAATAGCAGGTACTTGTTTCTCAGGCAAATAATAACAAAAAACTCCTTATCTAGATCTTAAAGGTTTCCTCGACTTAATCTTCTCAAAACTCAGACAAGATCATTACAGTGAGTTCTGTCTCTAAATAACCACAAGAGTGAATTGCACTACCAGCACTAATCTCCTGCTGGTATACTTTTTCCTTATGGTACCTATGCTAGCAAATATTATGGCACCTCTCAATATTTATGTCCTGAGCTCAGACAATAATATCCTTTCAAACAACTTGGCAGTCAGGGTAGATTAGACAGTCACATGAGAGCAAAGAAGGAATCTGCCCCATCAGCTTCTGCTTTTTCTGTGGTCTACTGATTTCATAATATTTGGTCATAAGATGTTGTTTTTGATATTCACTTATCACGATGTGCTTGTTCCTAAATAGGCTTTGGGTAACAGACATTTGCATTACTGGTAAAGTGGAGAAGCTGGGATGAACCAATTCTTGCTCTTGAAAGATTTAACTACTCCCTACCTAAGGGTATTTGAGAGGGCAAGTGTTGCATTATCTCTTTTGCCTATGGATGTGACAGTTGATACAGAACAAGGTCTGTTAAAAACAGCATGTTCCAGTCACTGTTTCACAATACTTGGGCACCTAAAAGCCCAATTACCAAGAAAGGCCAACAACAGTTCCCACCTCTGTGAAGAAGGAATATTCCTTGGGAACATCTGTCTTATCTCTATACTACTTTGTGCTTTGAAAGCTCAAAGATAAACAAGAGTCTCCCAAAATTACCTGTCTACACTAGATCAAATAAGAGACAAGAGAAAAAGTCTTGCAGTGTTAGTTCAGTTGCACAGCCCATGACTGTAAGAAACTTCTCCCTAAAGTAGGTTCACCCTCACTTATCCTCCTCATGTGACACTTCAGCTCAAGCAGAAGGAAACGTTTCAGTCTGAAACTGTAAATGTAGGGTGGGCTTACACTATCAGAAAGAAAAAAAAAGAACTTTGTATTCAACATAAAGCAAGATCCACTGCCAAACTAAATGTATCGAAACTGACTTTTGCTCCTCACCCATTTACAAGATGAACAACATGGGGTAATTTGTATTGTAACTTTTCCTTACACAGCACCAAAGATAGTTAATAACTCAACACCAGAGACAAAGCAGGCTTGTACTAACTTAATCTGAAATACAATAATGTAGTTATATAAATTAATGATAGCTTCATACTATTAATCCCAGACTGCTAGAGACAGTGTAGTAGGTTCAATAGCCTGGAAATGCATCAGATATGGTACAGCCCTGTGGCAGAAGTGTGTTCTTTCACTAGTGCCTCACAAAGCTACATCAGATTTGGTGCTCTCTGAATACTCTCAGCACCATCCCATTTGAAACTTTGGGTTAGAACCCTGCTTATTCATCCATAATGAGAAAGTCGGACTAATCTGTTATTCTATCCTGAGCCCAGCTTAACTTCATTAACTATCAGAACAAGGTCATGCTCTGTTAAGTTTGTACTTTCCCATCCCTTAGTAACTTTGAATCATTCTAGCTGTCAATGCACTGACATTTATGGTCTTCTACTATCACTCCTTTGTTTATGCTCAAAGTTCATTCATCACCTTCTTCCATTAGGGCTCTAACACATTCACTGCCCTAGTACCTCCTGCTATCTTTTGACTCAAACCATCAAAAGTTTCCATCTGTCACTGAAGAAGAGGTAGTTTCCATGGAAACTCTGTAAGTTAACAAGGCATAAAATGAAGACAGTGTCCTCAAGCTCACCCATTTTGAAAATCTAGGTCAGCAATGTTTGCTTAAAACATTCCATTTCTAAAACCATGTTCAGTTGACTGTTAAGGATGTAATAAAAAGAGAGGCTCTGGCATACCCCAAGCTTAGTATGTTTAATATGACAGTGTATATCTATGTGAATAAACCATTCTTACATTTCTCACAGCCTGTTTTCCCTGTTCAGATTCCTTGGATAACCAATGGCATTTAATTTTATTATCCAGTTACTTATCTTCACCAAACATTTACTCTGGCCACCACAATCCAACTTTCAGGTAGCATTTGAGTAACCTGCTATGATCTCATGGAGGACAGGAGCTATTATATATGTCAGCCATTATAATCTCATTTATAAGACCTACAGGAATGAAATGACTGTGCACATGAAAGTCACATTCAATCTCAACTTGAACAACACAGAAGCCTTGGCAGAAGCCAAGGAATAAAGCCAACACTGAAATTTTGAAACCAAGTTTGCTTACAGTTGATGCTGACTGATCTCAGCCACCAAGTAGCAAACACTGATCTGTTCAAGTGTAATGGACCATGCTACAGTAAATGATTAATTGCATTCAGTGAGTTTCCTTAGTAAGAATCATAGTTCCTCTCAGGAGAAGAAACAGCCATACAAAGTGTTAGTGCTAAAATATGCTGTCAAGTACATAAGGTTATGGAAGGCTACCTCAACAAAACTGCTGTGAAAGGAAATAACACTGATGATTTGCTAGTTATTTCCTCTGCTAATTGAAAGCAGATGTAATCAGTCACAGTCAAATACCTTTTGAGATGCAACTGTTTAACCATCGAAGATACCCAAGTTTTCAGGCATAGCTCAATCAGATCTCCACTGTTGATCTCTATAATTTATGTTGGCTGAAGGCCTTCAGTGCTTTGGACAGCTGATTGATGACCTGCTTCCATTAAAAGGTAAAGTCTCATATAAGACGGAACTTTGCTTTTTTCTGTCCACAGTTGACAGTGGTGGGATTTCAGCTGTTGAGGACAAGCAAGAAACAAAGGTTAGAAAAATACCTATAACCTTATGACTTCCTGAGAAAACAAGGTGCATGTGAAGACAGCTTATAAAAACAAGCTGCTGTCCTAGTAAAAAACCTGTTACAATCCATGCTAAATTCCTTGGGTTGTTAAATATCAAATCTGAAGTAAATCAAGCATTTTTCTGGCCAAATGTCCCTTTCTCTGACTAAATTTCTACATAATGTGTTGGGTTAGGAATTATGTACAGCCAGGATGGTTTGAATAACTTATCTGAAGCAGAACATCAGTCCCCAAAAACACTTTGGTGTAATCCAATTACATTAATTAAAACAATTATTTCCACTTAGCTTGTTACTGAACTGCTTGCTTGGCATATCTAGAGTCAGTGCATACAAAGGTCAGGTGCAGCCTCTCCAAAATCTAAGGAGGACCAAAAAAAAAATAGTAGTAGGAGACAAGTCTCTTGATGTT
The DNA here is from genome assembly GCA_013401255.1 of Urocolius indicus. NCBI lineage: Eukaryota > Metazoa > Chordata > Aves > Coliiformes > Coliidae > Urocolius > Urocolius indicus. Next base: position 875,625 of record WBNH01009943.1, on the reverse strand, counting down.
ATTGGTGGTTTGGTTTTGCTCAACTATGTAAAAGTTAACAAGCAGGTGGAGAGCCTGCAACTTGTTTCATCTTGCCTACACACATAATGCTTTCACCCTCAGCTTACTCTGCTCCTCAGTTGTGCTGCAAACTTAATTCCCAGCCTGGAAAGTTTTCTCCGTTTGTAAGTTAGGAAACAAGATGTGCTCAAACCTTATAACTTCTCTACAAATGGTTACCTTGTGGTGCTGATTCTAGGATAAGGATCATAAGGTAAACAGCTTGCCCTCTAAATTTACGATTGAAGCATCTGCTACTCATGCCTACATCTTTTGCAGAATCTCTGGAGGCAAAAGTAATCCATTTTAGAAAAGAAACAAAGAGAGACATAACTGTCAAACTGATTTTTTATTTTTTCAGTGAACCTGAAGGAAAGTTTTGTTCAACTCACTCCATGTTGCCAGTATAACTTTGTCTCCATTGCTTTATATGATTTTTCTAGCATGCTTGTCTGCTGCCAAATCCTTTCCCTGACACAGCCATAGAATAAAAAATTCCTTTGCTTTCCTCACTTGAGTCTCCAAGCCACAGAGGCTTTGTTAACTACAGCCTTCTATGAACAAGCATAGAAAGCAGTCCTCAGTCATTCCCAGTCGACAACCATATAAGGCAGCCTGATTTTTTTCCCCCTTGTATTGGCACTGTAGACTACTGATATTACCTTAAATCATATATCTGACTACCTCAGCAAGCCCCTAGGTCTTCCAAAAGGCCACCAGTCCTTTTCTCCTTTGCCATTTTTCCCCTTGAACCCCTGAGCATGGATTGCTATCTTGCTATCTGTATTTGGCCAAAGCAGGTGTAAACAAAACTGGAGTCTTGGAGATCTCAAACCAACAGTGACTTTGCTATAGCAGATGCTGCTGAAATGGAACCTGGTGGCTACAAAAATCTATGTTTTTTCTTCCTCACATGACCTCATCTTCTCACTCATTGCTCTCATCTATATGAAAAAGAGACAAGGCCACAATGTGCATACTACCAGCATTTCCCTATATCTTTTATTTTTGTATTCTACTGACACCAGTGTCTTTATACTGCACTTGTGAGATAACCTCGTGTGTCTCACAATGACTACAGTAAGTGTTATCACTCAGGGTACCTGTCTTCATTCACAAAATACATATCCAAACTTCCAGATGAAAAGCAGATGAGGTTGGATTAGCTACTGTTTTAACTCTTTAGTGAAGTTAAGGAACTTAAAGGCATAACATAGCAAAACAAAGTAGTACAGTCAATCAGCTCTATAATTATGAGAAAAAGAACAGCCTTTTCAGTAGATCAATCGATCTATTGATCTATCTAGGGAGAACATAAATAAATATGCTAAGCATGTGCGGATAGAAGGCACAGAGTAATCCATCTCTGAATGTCACCTGATGATTTGCTGAACACACATACAATTTGCCTTTACAATCTATTGATTGCCACAGAATTGAATAAAAAACTAACCTCTTAGCACTGGCAGTAGTTTGGTCAGGGCCTATAAGACCAAAATATACAACAAATCCTAGCTAAGAATCTTTTGAGTTCCATGTCTTCAGTCATTCTCAGGGTTTTCAGTGTGTTCATTTATGTTGCTCCAGAACCTCTGGGTTATCTTTAATTGAGGCTTATGCTTTGATGACAAATTGAATTTTGTCATTCAGATGTCCTACTTCTGTCTGAGGAATGCAGTGAGATTAGAAGTTTGTGTTATCCCAGGGAGATTGTGAGATGCTAATCCATTCTTGTATTACATCTTGGCTGGGCTCCTCACACTCTTTGCTGACAGCTTTAACAGGCAGCACCATGAATTTACTGCAGCTTAATCCAAATTTATCTGCAAAAGACGTCACCTGAGACTGAACATCCATGTATCATTTTGCCTAGCTTTAGATCTCATCAGCAGTCTCCCCAGCAAAGTGTATTAATGCTTATTGCTGTTCATTTGTCTGATTCTCTGCATAGGCATCCATTCCTAGAGGCTCATCTTAGCTCCTAGAGGGCTAATTTAATGATCTGAATGAGAGTAGAAAGAATACTAATTAAATTCAGATCTTGAATCTAAGTCAGGATGTGCTGCAAACAGCAGGGAAGGCAGTGGAAACACAATTCAAAAGTAGTTCATAAACTCAGGGACTCAGTGGGAAAACCTGTGAGATCTGAGAGAAAACAAACAGAAATGTTTGGGAAAAGGTAAATAATGAAAGATACTTTCATAACAGAATCACTGCAAAATGTTAATGTTAAATGGACTGTAGGAAGTAAATCAGACCAAAGCTCAATATAAAATAGGGCGTTAAGGGAAAGAAGACAAGGTTAAAGAAATTAGAAGTTTCACAGGCAAGATCTCTTTATATTCAGTTTATTCCCAGGATCCTATGAGCCAGAAATTCAGCCAAAAAAAGCCAAAGGGCAAGAGGAAAACCAGAACTGATTTATAAGGATAGATATAAAGGATTGAATGTGAGTGGCACAGCCAGATGGAAGGGGGAGGAGTAGAAAGGCTGGCAAGAGCTTGCAAAAAAAGTACTACCACATAAGAGAGGAACCTTCAAAAGTCCAGGAGGCTCAGCTGGAAAGAAAAAAAATAGGGTCAAGCTTTGGGAAAAACAGGAGAACCTGGGGTTACTGTCCAGAAAATGGTAAAGTCTAGAAGTCTGTTGGCCTGAAATATATTCCCCAGGGAAGTAAAATTGATGGTTAATTTAAGTCAGCAACAGGTTAAAAGGTGATTTTTAAAATCGCCTAAATAATTACCATATATTCTGTGCATAAATTTCTAACTTTTTAAGAACCGAAAGGAAAATTCTCAGTTGAACTTGTTCACTGCAGCTTCACCAAAGTCTGTGACAGTTTACACCAACCAAGGCCTGGCATACCTATCCTAATTCATACGCTGAGTTGCACGCTGTAGTTTACCCTGCCTACACCTCAGACTTCCCTGGCCTCTTATAGTTGTTTCCCAATACGTATTTTAGGAATACAAGGCTGGAAGGAACATCTGGATTGTCTGAGCCTGTTTTTTATTACCAGTGAACAATACCTACTACAGTTGACAAATGTAAAATGACCTTGCTTGTTTTTGCTTTCTCTGCTCTTTGTAAAAAAGACCCTTCCATACCTTATATCAGAAAAACTATCAGTTATGCCCAAATTAACTAAATCCAGTTTGAAAGTTCTCTTTCCTTTACTAAGAAGCTCTTCCACTTACCCTGGCATTTACCTCTCCGTAGTGGAAGAGGGGTAAATGCCTCCTTTAATTACAGGTAAATTGGAGGGAAGGTTAATTTTTGGTAGAAAGAAAAGGTTATTATACAGCTTCTTCACAATCATTTCCATAGGTGATGCTTTGAACTAGACAGTACTCATATGGCCTCAGAATGGCCATGATTGCCAGGACCAGTCATGACAACATTTTCCTTACTTTTTTTTTCCATAGTTAGCAGCATTGAATAGCTGCAGACAGACTGAAATTGTGATCCAGATGAAGTCAGCATCGGTTCTGCCACTGGCAATGATTTTGCTGCATCTGACATGCTCAAACATGCCTCAAACATTTACACCATCTGCTACTGCTCCTCTGCACCAAAAAATCTCTCCCTTGTTGAAGGTTCACATCAACAAAGAGCTGTTGTCCCTTCCATTTCTAGCCTTTCCACACAACTTCTTAAGGCAAAATCAATCTTTCACCAGGCCAGAATACTATCCTGTACATTGAGTGGTACCTAACTTGCCCTGGGTCATCACCAATAGGTTTTTCACAGGGTTAATGATTTTGGGAAGCTCTGAGAAGTATTAACATGGAGAGCAAGAAGTACAGAACTAAGTTTGCGGCAATGGGAGTCAAGAGCCTCATGAGACTGCCCTGAGTGCAGCTGTCCCAAGAAAAGGACATTCACCCCATCACAGAGAAGGAAAAAAAATAACCAGACCTTAGCTTATAAAAGGTAACAAATTTAAATAAAAGAAACATTCTACTTCCTGTTCAAATAATTGCATGGATCAGTACAAATCTTTATATGGAAGGGCAGAAGTTGACTGTGGCTACAAATGGGGAGTAAATGAACTCTTTGACACTGCCTCCTACAATATATCAGGAAATAAAAAGGCCTATTGAAAACAATTTTCCCCACCAGGTATCTTCAATGGCCCACTATTAAAGAGATTATCAAAACAATTATTTTACAAGATACTAGAAATTCAACAGATTTATGGGGAATGATAACAACAGATCAATTGGTTCAATGGAAAAACAAACAAGCTTTTAAAACGAGTCCTTCAAGTCTGAAGCAGAGGCCATTAACAACACTAAGCTGAGGCTAGGGAAGCTGTTCTGAGCTTATATTTATGCTCAGAAACCCACCCTTTTTAAAAGGCTTATATTAATTTTCTTGTGTAAGGCAACTTTCTGCTCATTTCAAGGCCTAAGCAGCATCACCAAACTTTCTTATGCACAGGCTTCCCCTTCCTCCCTCTTCTAAAAGGGCAAATTGTTTTGAAGAATAGAGTTCAAGCATTGCTATTCTTGTCCAGCTGAAGGCAGAAGCCAAACAGGAGAAGACTGCTGTGTTATGAGATGTAGATTAGAGAGGAAAACCAGCAACCTTTATCAGGTCATGCAAGTTAAATAGGAAGAAATTGGCTCATACTTAATGTGCTGCATATCCAGGAATGCCCTGCAAATATTAACTAATCCTCACAAAGCCCTTGAGAGATAGGTTAATATAAACCATTTATATGTATGCAAGCAAACAGCAAGAGCAGCCAGAGACTGCATGTGTGCTTTGTTAGTGATTCAAGGACTAAACTAGTTCAATCAAACATCATCTAATGCTCTCCACTCCTTCTGGCTTCAGTGTCAGAAGAAAACACAACCAATATGTTGAAGGTTCAAGCATGGCCTAAACCTGTCAGACAAGCTGGGACCCAGAATTTCTTGGAAATCTGTGCAAGGATTATGGGAGGAGTGCAGTTTTAAAGGGTTGGCATGAGAAGCTAAGAAAAAGGCTGGCCATTTCAACACAGCTTTGGAAATTTTGGGATTGGTCCAGGTGTGACTCAAAATTTGTGTGTGGCATTCACATTCACACAAACATCAAAAGAAGTTATCCAGTTAGAGAATTCTCACCACCAAAGCTGATAGGCTAAAAGGCATATTCCCATTAAAGGCATGTCCCTCTTGTGTGTCCAGTCCAGAAATTTTATACAGCACTTCAATAGCTAAATTTATACCCTTATGTTTTGTCTCCTCAGTTTTAATTTTCCTGTTTACTAAGGAATAAATTCCATTCTTTATTTAAGCTGGTAAGCACAAAGAAATGGTTTTTCTTCCTTTATGATAGAAAAGGCTTTCATTGGCATCAAGAATCTGGCCACATTTGTTCTGTTTTCCTGCCTGAACTGTGAGACTGAGGGGAGGTGACAGGAGAAGTTTAACCTCTCATCCTACAAAATCCAATTTCTTCTGGCTAAGAGTGAAGTAGGACAGTGGGGACCATCCAGTGCAGCAGAACTAAGAGTCCTCAACTAGCTAAAACCCAAAACCTTGACCTTTACTTGACTTTTAAAATATTTGAACTGTCAACTAAAAGAAGTTAACCGAGCAAGGGCAACAATTGCTCAAATCAAGGGAAGTACATCTATCGATTTGATATGGGGATGGGATTCAGGATTCCCAGAATCTTTCCCAGCCTTGCCATTGGCCTCCTGCAGAATTGCAGGCTAGCAACATCTTTTGCCTCACTTTAGTATTCTTTATAGATTGTCATAGTACTTAAATGCAGGACTTCAGAGGATGAATTCCTACAATTTGTGAGGCACAACAAGCCAGCTTGCTGCTTTGATATCACAGACTGAATAATGACTGAATTACTCCATGCCTTGGTTTTCCATTGACATAAAAAGAATATTCACGTGCTTTGAGGTCTTGGATGGAAAAAAAAAAAAAAAAAAGATGTAAACACAAAAGTGCTACTCTTCTATTGAGAAGAAGAGACAGGTTAAATTCCGCCCTTTGGTTTCCCACTCCATTAGGATCAGCATGAAAACAAAGATGACAGGCTGGGCCCCCTTCTATTAAGATTTAAATTTAGCAAGGAACTGGAAAATTACCGGGACCCTTATGTCTAACCTTTCCCTCAGAAGCAACTATGCATAATTCTTGTCCCATAGCTAAATTTGAGTGAATTATCAAATGCCAGGCCAAGAAAAGAATTGTCTAATGCAAACCTTATCTGCCCCAGATGCACGTATCTGCCTACAATATCCTTTGTTAAACAAAACAGAATCATTGTTGCTAAGAAGTTAATATTGTTTAAGATTCACTGGCTAACACACAGAACACAGCCCTGAGTTCCCCCAAACACATTCCTTTTCTTTTCTTAGTTTCTTGCCCCTTTTTTCTTTCCTTCTGACTTGGCTAAAGCTCAAGGTTTTTTTAAGCAAATTTGCTTGCAAGGTGATATGAACTTTGAAGCAGGCAAACATTTCAGTTGATACAGTGAAGGGTAAATAACTGTTCAGATCAGAGCAAACAATTTAATTTGAAGAGCAGAATATAACTGAAGTAATTCGCCAGGCTCTATTTCCAATCAGCTCATCTTTTTATTCAAACCTCTGTTACCAATGCCCAAAATTCCTTTGTCCAAACAGTGAGTGACTGTGGAATGAAACTGACTATAAGGTACCGATTCCCTCATGAATGAACACTCAGTAATGCTTTCTGGGATGTATTTTTGGTTTAATTTTATCATCTTTTCCAGTGCTGCAACAGTACATGACAAATATCCACAGAGAAATGAAAATTAAAAGAAACACTTTATTACCAGAGCAATATCAGTCAAAACACCAGATGTAAAACATGTTCCTGGCAGAAGGTTATCACTATGTATCACTATGTTGCAGGAACAGAGCTCTGATATCACCAGATGAACAGTAGCAAAGCTGTACTTTGTGTGGAGCTTCTGAAACTATCTCATCCTCTCCCTATATTTCTAGGTCTTGGAGCATTATAAGGACTACCATTAAAAACACTCTTTTGTCAGGATAATTTCACATGCCCTATAGGGGTCTGCCAACAGAATGTTGCAGACTGGAGAGGTTACCATTTCACTTGACTGATGTGGCACACATCAGCAAAAATCCAGAGTCAACTGCTCTGTAAGCTGTGATAGCCCTCCAGGATCCTTGACTGCAGCTATCTTGCAGAAAGCTATACAGAGTAAATGAGGTCACAGCAAACTCCATACACTAAAACTAGATATCCTGATAAAACCAGGCTACACAAGGCTGCAGCCTCCAGCACAGGCAAGCACAGATATGATTAAGGTGAGATGCACAAAACTCAAGAAAATCCTTCTGCACTCAAAGACAGCATTTATAAGTTACTGTTACCCTATCAGAGGTAAACATCTCAGATATTTGGCTTTCACTAACAATTTGTTTAGTCTAAGGACTGATGAAAAACTTTTTTGACAGCCTGAAAAATGAGAGATCATTAAAGAGTTTAATTCCAATAGGCTGCAGTGAGAAACCCCTTAAGCCACAAGCAGTTCTTACAGCCATGCAAAGAGCAGAATCCTCTCCAGAAAGCACAAGGGGACTGAAATCCAAACAAAACTTGTGGTCCATGCACAAGTTCAGTCTGGACTTCTGCTGGTGTCAAGTAGGTCTCAATATTCAGACCTAAATACGACATATCCAAATGGTGACAGGTGCAAGTGGGCTGTCTCTCTGCACTGAACACATCTGACATCATTTGCTACCTCTTTAAAGCAGAAAGGTATGATATATGCTCCACTATTGTAGAAATGACTGTACGAATTAAAATATGATCATCACATGTGTTGATTGACTTTCTTGCAAAGGAACTTTTAAAGTTCAGGCTGTCTGGGGGCTCCTGAAACAGCATTTCCCAGAGATTCACAAAAAACTGCAATAAAGTAGTCAGTGAAAATGCATCGTTGCCCCATACTGGGTAGAAGCAGAATCTTTCACCACGTGTCATCAACAGCTACAGGAAAAAAAGCTCATCATGACTCATCCTGACTGAGGTAGTTGGGATCTGTAGCTTCAGAGCACAAGGAACTCATCTGCTGCAAAGTTCTGTCCACTGTGAAATCACACATAGCTGTGAGAGACAGCAAAGACCAATTACAACACTCCCACATGATCCTGAATTTTCAGTGTATTAACACCGAGAAAGTCTCAGTTCGAGTGTGAATTTAAAGAGCTAGATGGAAAATCATATTTCTTTTCAGACCAAGGAAGATTAGTAAAAAATCAGATTAAATGAAACATTAATTACAACAATACCAAGCCCAAGAAAAGCAATGCCAAGATCAAAAAGATCTCTCATCTCAGAAATACCTCCCTAGCCCTCTCCGCAGTTAGATACAATCACAGAGCAGAATATAACTAAATAGATTTAAAGCATTCATCACAAAAATATAACAGTGCTGTAGATCTAAATGGAGAAATGACTATTCTTTCATGCCCTCAAAACACTTCACATTCTGTGTTCCTGATTGATTGGGATATCCTTTTGCAAAGCTGTAGAGCTCTCGCACTCTGGAATCAGAAGCCAGGAACTAAAGATTGTCACAAATCTCCTACTTCTTGATTTAAAACATAACTTTTTCAGCAGCTTTTACAGACATAAGCATAGAGGATAATATACACATTTCATGCACATATCTAAAATCTTACAGTAACAGGACACTTCATGGCACAGACAACCCATCCTTGCAGGGAGCACAAAGGACAGTGGGCAGTGCCTGACAGACATTACTCAAGGCACATGACCAAAGGGCTCATGGCTACATAGATGCTTGTGGCAGAGGGAATGGCCCAAGAGAATCAGATAGGTGACTTCCAAAATCCAGTCCAGGATGGTAAGTGCTTCCATGAACTCACCACAAACCCATGTTCACCTGCCATGGACTGCTCCATGCACATCTAGTCTAACTCCACAGTAAGCTGACCCCTATAAGTCTCTCCTTTTCTCTGACTCAGCTTATAAAAATTGCTACCTACCTATTGTTTTAGATCATACATAGCAACGTGATCAGGAAAACAGAAATGATGAGTTTCGAGATTATTTCCTCCCCTCTCCTCTTTGTTTGGTTTTCTGGAACTACTTAATCCCAAACATTTGTAAATAGTGCCTGGAGTTACATTCCAACTTCCAGCAGTAAACACTAAACTAGCTAATATATATAGAAGGATCCCTGTTCTTCCAGCGTATCCAGGCAACCTTGCAATACAAAGTTAAGGCATAGCTATTTGTTCAAAAAGTGTTTTCACAGCTATTTCCTCTTCCCTGCTCCCCCCTTGACTTTTTCCACTCAATACTACACATTTATCATCCGTAGATTCTATTCCCCTTATGCTTTTTAAAACCTTTATTACAATTCATTTTAAGAGCAGCAAAGCACAGACATTTAGCTTATAATAAAGTCTGAATGAGTTCATGAAGAATGAACCCGAATATACAAGAGCACCTGAATATAACTCCTTTGTAACATGCCATGGGAAATCTGAAGACAAGATCATTTCCAAATGCTAAGGAAACCAGAATCCTGCAAGGAAGATAAATGTTTACATAAACACTAAAACAAGTTGAAAAGGTAGTTTAATACATCCTATCTAATACTAGTTCAAGCTTTCAGAATAAAACAAGGTCCTTCAGAAAAGATAGGTTATGCTAAATTAAAAGTTTTCCAAAGGAAAATACCAGTTACTATTAAATTTCATAACTGAAAGTGCTTTGGAGTGAAGCCAACATCTCAACAGGAAGTGTTATGTATTTCAAAATGCCAATTCAAAGTGAAAACTGTTATGTTGACACATTGTGCATCTTTATTGTGAGGCAATGCTGACATTTTGTGTTCACGTTTCCTGTTGGAAAATGTCTTCAGAATATTTTTCTATTACATGGCTCAAAATTTCAACTTTTGCTTCCTATTCTGATTAGAAACCTTTTTCTCTTATTATTAAAGCTTTCTGTTCAGCTAAAGATGTCTCTGCTGAACATTCCCCACTATGTGCCATTCTTTCCTCACAAAGTGTTCTGCAGTATGTAGTTGAATTTTTTGGTGATTATTGGTCCATTAAATATTGCTAATTTAAAAAAAAAAGATAAACATTGGTTGTTTTCAGCCTTTGGGGTGAGAGTAGAGGGAGAAATAAGGAAGAAACTCTGAGGATACGACAACAGATTTTGGCAATAGTGTTCTTGTACCATTTTCTGCAAAGCAGCCTTAGTGTTTTCCAGCCATCTTGGTGTCCACCAAGCTAAACAGTGAATGACACCAGTTATGAAATCAACTCTTACTTGCTCTACAGAAGCAATTCTCACTTCCTCAAGGGTAGTTTTTTGCCTTTACAGAATCTGCAGATCCAAGGTCATGTAGATGAACTAGGAAAACCAGCCTGACAGGAGGAAGAGTTGGAAATTAATTTGCCACATTTATTAAGTACAGAGCAGTTTACACATCTCAAGTGTCCAAAATGAACTCTCATTGCTTTTTCCAAGCAACTCGGCTTCCAGCAAAGTGTCTTTTTGAGAGTGCTTTGTGCAGTTTACCAAAAAGGAAGCAATGAGTGCAAGAGCAGATGTTGATTTAGTAAATGCACAGAACTCTATTGGGCAAGTTGCTATTCCTGAAATTGTTTATGCTAAAAGCTAACTTTGAGAAGTTGAGGTCAGTATAGTTTATGGTTTGGCCTCAGAATTGCTCTATAATTTGTCTTCCAATTTCTGGTGGTCAGAAGAAACTGTCTTCAGCCACAGCCTTTTTTCCTCTCCTCAGTACTAAATCTTGGCTTGTTCTTACACAGGTGAAAAACTTAGATGATTACTTACTACTCAAGCCCAGAGGTGATATCTAAAACAAAAGGCATCAGATAAGACTCATATCTCATTTTGAGCAATTTCTTGACAGTACTAGCTTCACTAAAGAATATGGTGGATTCCAGCAAGATTGATGGAACTAGTAAAACAAAGCTGTTAATCAGTGATTTACATCTGTCAGTGGTACCTCACAAAAATTAACCCCTAGGTCTTTGATGCTACATAATAACTGTCTGGTTACAATGGTAATACAAGGAGAACATCAGTTCAGCTGTGGAGTGCTAGGCAAATAAAGCAGTGGTACAGCTAATAATGATACAAAATACTGTTATAACACATCAGTTTTCAGGGCCTTGATTACAGAAATGATAAAATGCTTAAAAAGACAATAAAAACAATCATAATCATGTATAGATCCCATTTTCCCAATTAAGAAAATAATATAACACAAACAAAGCAAAAACATTTCTAGGAAATAAGTTTACAAAAGTCTCTGAAATATCTTAAGGGCTGTTCAGTCACTGCAACATATTTTCTATATCCTTGCTCCCATACATCAAAGGAAACAGTGGTTAAAGGCAATGATATTCTCCTGGTTATAAAACACAGGACTAAGCCAGAAAGTCAACACCCTCCTCAATGCTTCCGGTGCAGCTTCTGTACTGTACTTTGTTTTATTTTTTGTTTTGAGCAAAACTAGCCATACCAAACAAACTAGCCAGAATGGAAGGGAAACAGTTCAGAAGGTGCTGTTAAATCACTTTCCCATCTCAACCAGACAGCATAACAGAAATTCATATAGTATTACTTGCAGCAACAAGGCTGGATGAGTACAGGTACATCAGGATGGCAAGGAATACTGGTTCGTGTTGTTGATCAGCTTTTGTCTAATAGGATCAGGGCTGAAATGTTTGCCACCTTCCTTCTTATGTAAAGTAGTTGCTCAAGCTTTGGGCACACAAACATCGCCTCTCAAGTTTTGTGTAAACAAAAGTTTTGGCAGGAGCTGACATTTCTGGATTACCTCTGCACATAAATATGACTTCATTTCCTTAAGAGCAAAAAAGCAGCTAGATGGGGTTTGGAGCTTGTTTGGTGATTAATTCTGCCTTTTCTCCCTCTCACCCCAAAACAATTGGATATAAACAGAAAAATCATTTAAATGTACCACCAAAATAGCAGCTTGGAGGGGCAAACTTTTCCAAAAGAAAATGGAGATTCATCAAAGAAATGTGTGATACTGTTGTGTGACAGTGTTACTATACTCTTCCAATTACTGAACTTAGCAAGTAGTATTGTCCTTCATCCCAGGAGTTACACTGCATCACTCAGATGGGCACAGGGGGGCAGACACACCCTACAGGTACCATTCTTCCTTTCCCCACAGGTAGGCACTTCAGTACTCAAAAACCTTTCCCAGCAGTGGTACCAGATACTACTCTGGAGGAAAGTGTTTCCTCCTTCTCTAACACCCCTTTCCACAGACAGCCTGGCCTGGTTTCTGAAAATAAGATCTGGTCTCAAGTAAGGGTTTGTTACAAAGCTCCATGAAGCAGTGACTGATGTTCAATTATTTTGGGTCATACTTACTTAGAAGGCTAAATAGAAATTAAAGCCTGGAGACATAGTAAAACCCCTGCATCTAGCAAGAATGAAAGGTGGGAAAGGTAATCTAGTGTTTTTGGCAGAGGGACTGGCTCCTTCTCTACTCTGATTTTTACAGCTTTTGCTGCTAGATAATCCTAGCAACAACTTGTTAAGTTCACAGGGCAACCACAAATTTTCCCAGTCATGAAAAATAAACTGCTGCTATTGTAGGATGATGGTGAAATCAAAGCTCTCCCACTCCTGAAAGTCAAGAGTAAAATCCACAGATCACTTGTAAATCAAGGAAACAAACCCAAAGGACAACCACTTCAAACAGATGGACCAGATCTGCAGTGTGACTTGGATACCACCATGTCAATTTATACCATGTGAAGGATCCATCCTGAACATTTTAAAGCAGAAAACTTTGACGTGATTAAGCTGGCCTTAATCACAAAAACATTCTCTTTAGGGAATGGCTGTCGCCCAGAAGAGAATTAACAGAGCACAACCATTGTTAGAGGGAGAATGGAGGCAAAAATGATTACTTGGCCAGCTCCTGTGGAAGGGTTGTGAGGTCAAAAGCAAGAAAGTCTCCTTGCTAGCTCTACTGGCACACCAGCAGGACTACAACAGGTTGCAGAGTTACTTTTTCTCCAGAAAGGACTGTATATGCTCCTTCAAAAGATGTACTTGGCAAACAGAAGCAAACTCAGAGGAATCAAGATTCAGAGAATTGAAACTCTGACTAGGCACTGTCTTCACACACTGCCAGCAAACCGTAACTAACTTATTTGCTAGGAAAATGTAATTACTGTCATCAGGAATCCTCATTATACACTTCAGCTGCCCCAAACTACCACATAATTGCATACTCCTCCTTTCTCATACTAAGTAGCTAGCAGGTGAGCACCCACCCAACTTTGCCCATGTGAAATAACAGCATGATTCCCTCAACAGCAACCACTTCCTTCCAACCAAGTCTTGTCTCCAGTATTCTCAGGTATAGATAACATAGACCTTCAATGGTGACATAAGTCTTTTCCACCCTCCATTAAAAACCACATAGGATCCAGCAATGTGGTTTGAGAGAAACAACACAAACATGCAAGACAAATAGAGATATCTTGCCAACTGCAGAGCAATCTGGATCAAGACATGAGATTCATCCAAGGCACAGCTTCATTGCCTATCATTTGGATTGCACAAATAATAGATTTGGCCTGGAGACCAAACTGATCCATCTGGATACAAGCTGATAACAATAATTAGAGTTGGTATGAACTACTGCAACTTCTGGCATCTCTCCGTGGGGTTTTTTTTGCTGTCCAGCAGTCTAGTTCAATTCATCACTGTACTAAATCATGAAGCTTCAGTTCTCAGCAATAGTTTAACCTGCCCAAAATATTGCATTCCAACCCTGTGGCAAACCTGGAAAGAGTCTAGAAATAGGCAATGAAAATGTGAGATAGATTCCAAAACACAAAGACATGAAGGAAAAGCCCACACAGTTCAAGGTAAAACAAATCATAGGGGACGTGTCAGAGCTATATAAACTACACAATAGCATAGGGAAAGCTGACAGTGTCATGTACCCATGGGACAAGCAAGAGCAATCAATATCTTTACTTATATTACAAGCATTTAGCTGCAGACAAGAGTAAAATTGTCTTCCTTGTCTCCAAAACCATGAGTTAGACATGGATAATAATTTAGAAACAAGCAACAGATGTTGGAAAAAAATTAGAGAGCATTGTAAGCTTGGATACTTTAGAGCCTAATTAGAAGACTTTGATTTAGAAAGAAAATTCCACCTTTAGCTTGTTTGGTCTTATCATCTACAGGATTTCTTGGGTCTGTCAAAAAACCCTGTGCTTTTAAGAATGGATGCTGCTATTCTGGTCACTACCTGGACTTCAGTAGAGGTCCTTCCTGTGACAAGACCTGGAAGTTACTCTGCTCCTTTTAATTAAAGCCTTAAACTGGTTCTTCTGATATCTTAAAAGATGGAAGATCTCCTTGCTTCTTCTCATCAGATGTACAGGGTTATTTTAGCCACAATAAGAGAAAATTTTAAAAAGTTGAGGCAGCAGTCACTGGCAAACAAAGGATATGCCCCAGATGCTTCATGTGGAAACCTTCCACTACAGGCAGGCCAAGCGGGTGCCTCAGGGCCTTTGGTATATGTAAGCCCTCAAGTAATTCCCAGGAACTACATAAGGGGTGGTCTGGCAGTACATTTTTGTTCTCCTGATGGGTTCAGATGCATACGCAGCATCTCTGACCACAAGCATTTCTAAGGAAAGATTCTATCAACTGGCTCAAATTGTATTTACTGAGGAACAGAGTCCTTTGTCCTTTCTTCTCATGCCTGCTTGAAGCCTCCTTAGTCCCTAGAGAACTGTTCATTTGGTTCAGTCAGCTGTCTGGGACACTGACATCAAGCTGTCCGTTAGCATTATATTCACAGGTTATTTGCGTAGCACTGATTTATGGCAGGTTTAAGATGAAGAGGATGTTTCTAAACACTTCAACTTCAGTTTCCAAAACATTTTTGGCTCAAGTGGTAAAGCTCTCTGGAAAATACTGTTTATGTTGGTGTTATATAAATACATCATGATATAACTCTCAAGCAAGAGCAGAGCCCAAGGACCAAACTATCATTAGAAAAGTGCACCTACTCTGTTTTATTAATATTGATCAAGTGCAAATCAAGGTCTTCGAGTTTTCTTCAATAATTTAGGACCAGAGTTCATGAGGAACCCAGTATGTCCTTAAGATTAAGTAAGGAAGATAAAATTAAGAGACACTTAGAAGATATCCATTACTAACACAACTCAACAATTCTGTACTGATCACTCTGGGATTCTTTTCTCTGCCTAATATAAATGAGAGCATGCAGAGGACACATGTCCAACTCACATTACACACACACACACATTGCAGGAGTAAAACGTGCAATCTAAAAGCTTAGCTTCTACTCCAGTAGAGTCACATCACCTGATATGGTTAATTGAGTTTGCAGTTTCTTTTTTGGGGGAGTGCCAAGGTCCCAAGGCCTTATACTTTATTAGTACTTTATCTGTTAACAGCTGAAACTCAGCTTGCCTGTCACCCTTCAATATATGTAGGCCACCAAACCCTTCTTTTTTCACTTCTTGGTGTGCACTATACAATTTGGAAGGACATGCATGGGTCTCTACACACAGGCATGTCAGTGTAGATGTATGTACACATCTGTAACCAGTGTCCTCTAGAGGGAATTGATGTGTCCCAGCAAGACAGTTGTTCTAAAAGCATGGGTGCCAGAACTGACTACTGCTGGCCACAGCCACTGAGACCACATATCACTTATGTTCTCAGGGAAAAGCCTACTGAGAAAAAACATTATAAGCGAGTTGGTGTTTAAAACCAAAATCTAGGAAGTGCCATTCTCTGGCAAATACAAAGGCCTCTGGAGGATATTTGACAATGCTGTATGGATGGCTTATGAGTTTCCTCTCTAAACACTATGCTAAATACTGGGGCCAGGACAGCAGAAAAAAATGAGTCAAAAACTAATCCCCATCTGATGAGGTCTTTGTACAGCCTCAGCTTACAGCCCTTTCCTACCAGCACAGCATCTTAAAAGAAGCTGGTCTACATGTCTACATTGGGGGAATCAACTGGCCAGATAGAAAAGGAAACAGACTGACACTTAACTCATTTATTCTATCAATTGACACTTTCAACCAAGTCAAAGCAGGCACACTTTGTGTTGCTGTCCTTCTCTGTCAATCCAATGCATGCCTACAACAGACTCATCTCCAGCTAGTTCTAAACATTAATTAAGAACAGAAGCCTTTATCTGATTTGACCCTTCCAAAAGTGTCCACATAGGGAGCTCTCACTCCAAATACAACCTTGATCTAACCTTTCTATTATGGTTTAGATCTATAGACCCTGACACAAACAAAGCTTTCATCAGAGAGCTGTCATTTTGGAGGAAAGACCCAATGGAACGTGTATATTTATATCTCAAACACTTTGTAAGGCTGTTACATACAGTACAGTCTATTCTCTTCCATTGCATATGTATAAATAGTCTCCTCCTCATCTAGGGGTCAGCTGAGCTTGTATCTCAGTGCCTACTCCAAACTCAGAAGCTCACTCATGTCTCTGTGTGCCTATCAACTGCTCTAGGCACATGAGTTTCTGCTGTCACACATGCTTTAAATCCTGACAACACAGATCCACCAACAAGCCTCCAAGACTCCTTTAAAACCTAAAAACAGGTGCTCACCTTAAAATCCCACCTGTAAAACCTCATATGCCAGATACTGTGGAAAAAAAAATAATCCCGAGTTGGGCCTGCCAAAAAAAAACCAGCTAGAGGGACAACAGTCACAGCACTGACTGGCTTTTGTTCCTATTTCAGCCAGTAATTTTGTGGCCAAGAGCATATTACAGGATGTGGGGAAGCAGAATTCATCTCTGGGCTTCTCAATTTAGGGACAGGGTTTGATTCCAGCTTTCCAGTGTCTCTGGATATCCTTGGCAGAATGCAGCCTAGGTCCCACTGCAAACCCATCCCTTCTGGTACCAACAGACAAAGCACTCAGGTACCTTCCTTGACTTTTTAGATTCTTCCATTTATGTCTGTCAACACAGGATCCTTTTTATTTAGTGTCCACTTTAACTCCTGAAGACCCATATCCCTGTTGAGGGGGAATCTATATTCCTGCAAGTCGAAAGACTCAAGAGTCTAATGAACAAGATCTGTATTTTATCAGGTAAGACAAAAGACCTCCTGGCTGGTGAAGATCTCCCTCACCCCAGCCTTTTGCTGAGATTGAAAAAAGGTGTACCAAAGAGTTGGCACAACAGTGATGCTGGCTTATAAACAGAAGAACCTCTGTTGCCTCCTGCAGTGTTTATCCCCCCCTTTAAATCTGCTCTCCAATGCTCTGTGCAGTCTGGCTTTAAATGCCTGGAGCATTACAACTCCTTGAGTTTAGACAGATTGAGAAGCCAGCAATTAGGAAACATTTTGCCAAAAGCCAGCTTACATAGTGCTTTTTGCCTCATTTTTGTCATCTTGCTGTTCTTGTTCAAATTGTTTATCCCTCAAGGACTTCTTTTTTTTAATGCTTTCTTTTTTTTCTCCTCAGAGTGGGTTTCCCAATGACTGCTGGACCTTAGTTCAGCATTTGGGAGGGTTAACAGAAAAAGCACCCAATAACGTTTTACAGTTATCAGTAAACTTATAATGCTTAATTTTAGTCATTCTTCCAAAAAAAAAAAAAAAAAAAAAGTACAATAATATTTCCAAACCTCTAGCCAAATCTGCTGTCCAGATTTATTTATACATGATTCCAAAATCCTGAAATTGTAATAGTTCCAGGAAAACAGAATAAAGGGAAAGAAATGTACTTCATGGGATCTTCACATCTATTTCTGCTCAATACCCAAAGCCAATTTGAGCTCCCTGACCATCATCATTCTCTGGTTATTAGACTTGTTTATGGACTTTCTAATAATAGAGAGCAACTATATTTTTGTTACACTAGAACATGAGTTTTTCCTTAAAGACTAGGATGTTAAGGAAAAAAGCCACTAGGGGAAAAGACAGGAAAAAGTTAAGAACATTTCCTTCAGCCAGTTTCTAAAGCACACTGTGCATTTCCTCTCTGCATGAGTTGGAGAGGAGTTTTGGAAAACTGTTGTTTCTCCCACGCCTTCATCTCATGGCTGGTTTCAGTAACAAGTATTCACAGCTGTATAAAACAACTGACAATCTGCTTTTTGCAATTCTTATTCTTTTCCTGATCTATAACAATCTAGAGTGCTTACATAGGGCTCCTTTTGTCCTTTCAGTTCCATTCCTGTCGGCAGCCTGCTGGCTTTGTGCAGGGCTGCCCACAGGACTTCCCTCTCAGAAAGAGAACAGGTAACTAGATCCCTATTTGCTCTTGCAGAGGGGTCCTAAAGACTTTGTCATTCTAGTCAAGACATTCTGTTCTCTTCAGCTATCTCAGCAAGCTACATGGACACAATTAGCAGCTCGAAGTCTACAGCACTAAGATCTATTGGTACCAAAACTCCTTCCCTCTTCTACTCCTCTATTTGCTGGACAAAAACCACCTGTAATTGTTTGCTTTAAATGTAAGCAGAACCAAGCATTTCACATCTGCTCTCTTACCAAGGTACTCTGTATTCTGAAATGTATATGCAGTTTCCTTCCTGGGGATTTTTTAGAGCTTTGAAAAGACCTAAGTTTCATCACTCCCAAAGCTTATAAATGTTAAAACATTTTTTTTCAAAATGTGCAAGCTGAGGTTCATCAGCTTGTTCATGATTATACATTTCCACAGCACAGGTGAGAAACCCCCTGAGACTGAGTGTAGAGCCTCATTTCCACTGTCTGTGAGCCATAAGGCACTTGAAGAGCCTCACTTTTCTCCTTGCCTATCTCCCAGCAGAGGTGAGAAATATCATCTTATCTCTCCTGGCCTTGTCTATCTCACATCTGTAGATACCACAAGTTATACCTACCAATCTTTGGAAATACAAGTTAATTCTATTAAAGAAACATGTTCTTTCCCTGATGACTTTTTCACGTAGGGCTGCCAGTGATGTCCCCTGATGTGTATTGTGTGCAGGTGACAGGTTTGGCCATGTCATATACTAGCTGCCACACTCTGACCCCTTGCTCATGGAGAACAAGCCGTTGCCATCGCACCAAGACAAGGCACACAACAGTGGTCACAAGACTACCTGATTCTGGCCTTGAATACTTGCCAAGCATGTGAGACTGAAATGTAATGGGAAAAATTGACATGCTATGCTTCCCATAATAAACATGAACTCACTAGTTCTCCAGCAGGTCAGATCAGGCATCCATGTAATGGTAACAGGTAGCACTAAGATGAACTACCTTGCTCCTTAAACACACATCTCCCAGTAAGAAACTATGCCACCTCATACCACATTAAGAACAGAATTGACAACCCAGCAGTGTGTTCTGAATGTGGTAGTTAAAGACAGGAGGAGGAAAATCTGCTGCTAATGCCAGACAAAATTCCCATGTCTCATTTGCCCCACAGATCACTTTTCTGTACAATAAATGCTTCATGCTCGTCATACGAGTCCCACCCACCCAGGAGTCCTGAATACTGTGTGATGAGGGCACAGAACTGGACTGGATGTCATAGCCTAACTTACTCCAGTGTACAATAGCTTCTCATCTAGGTAATTTTCCTCTCTTCCAACTAAGGTGCCTCCAGGTGCACATGTGCAAGAGAATAAAAGTATGTCATGAAATCTGCAGGCACAGCATTCACCAGGTGCAACGTGAACAGTCACCAGACAACACTGGATACCTTTCTTTGTCTTCTGGAGAAGTACCTTCAAGTGCCAGCAGAAGGGCACGTAGCTGATCTAAGTTTGCCAGGTCAGTTTTTAGCACAAGCTGATCCCATGTGCCTCCTTCTCCCCTGTTCAGTGTGTGTTCCCTTCCTGGCATGCAGCAACCATGAGAGGAAAGTTACTGTGCCCAGAAAGGGCTTGGCACTGCACTAATGTACATTGACAAGTGTGTTTTCTTCCCTGGAACCTGTCCACACATAAATCCCCTTTGAGTCACTCCCAGTGAGAAAACCAACACCGGCATTCTGCTCTGTTGAAACGGTTAAGGCTGAGAGAGCAAACATAAAAGAAGCTGCCTATCAGTAGGGGCCAGGGATGAGCCAATGTCTGGAAGCATTGGAAGCAAGGGGAGGGAATTCCTACAAACACAGTGTAACACCGATAAGAGGGAAGGGGAAAAAAAAAAATAAAAGGATGCTGGAAAAATACCACTTTGCAGAACAGACAAAGCTTCCAATCAGTGACCTATGGCTAAAGTCAAGCCTCACAGGCCAGGCTTTCACTTTCTATTTCCCTCTTTTTATCTACATCGCATTTCTCACAGACATTGGAGACAGTTTTGTCCTGCTCTGTAAAAATGTGGCAGATGCCATCTTGGCAAGTACCAGGGTTGAAACAGGGACCAGCAGAGCAATAAAAGCAGGATTCTCTGCAGCTCGAGGAAGAAAGCCAGGCCAGCCAGCTGGGAGCTATAATACACCAATATCCTCTGCAGATCAGGCACAGATGTGGACATGTAACCACAGCCCAGTGTGTTACACAAACACATCATGTGGACAAGCCGCACTTCTAATGCTTACAGCCTAAACAGGCAACATGAGCAGAGAAAGCACAGGACAAGCAATAGATTGCTAGCTAAGTTCAGAAATCAGTCTCTTGTTTTCTTCAGTGAGATCAGAGCATGAAAGTTAATCTAGATCTCTCAATTAATAGAGAAGAGCCTTTTGCAAAACAACACTTCTAAATTTGTTGCATTTGTACATGCAAGATCCAGAAATGGAGAGGAACTTGAGGTGACATTTTCTCAGTAACCCAGTTCCCCTTGAGCTGCTTGGCCAGAGTTGTTGAAGTTCAGGTACTTTTCCCTTAAATGAAACAGGTGGAGGAGAATAAGTCAGAGGTTTGCTCGGCTAAAGGTAACTTGACTTCTGCCTCAGAGAAAAAGAAAAAGTAGAACAAGTGTCAGCAGGGCTCCATTCAAGCATTTCAATGACTAAGTCATCTTGGAAACCTTTAGACATAGCCTCTAACACATATCTCTCAAACCAGAAACATGGCAGTGCATACCAGTCATAGGTCACTGTGCAAAGTCACCTCACTTCAAGCCAGATATTAGTAACAGGAGCTGTAATCAGCTGGATAAGTAAAAATATGAACAGGCATGGAATGACTTCAAACACCCAGGAATAGCACAGGAGACTAAACTTTTCTCATGTGGCAGCCACCGTGGAATGGGATGTACAAATCAAGCTAAATGAAAATTGAGATTGTACAGAAGACAAAACTAAAACTCAGCATCTCACAAGATAAAGTCTCATACTGGATATCGGTGATATGACCACAGTATCCCAGAGTAATCAGTCTCATCCTGCTTCCTAACACTATTTCATGACAAGAGCATCTCCTCTTTTGCACATTCAGGCTCATGTCTAAATGCATCTGTGCAGCATCAGTGTGTAGCACCAGCTCACCCAGGCCCTCACAACCC
The DNA here is from genome assembly GCA_013401255.1 of Urocolius indicus. NCBI lineage: Eukaryota > Metazoa > Chordata > Aves > Coliiformes > Coliidae > Urocolius > Urocolius indicus. Next base: position 854,046 of record WBNH01009943.1, on the reverse strand, counting down.
ATTTGTTAACAGTTGCACTGGCAGAATTTCTTTTCTAGGGGGAATGAAGCAGAAAGAGTCAGCACTCACCAAATGAGGATTGACCAAAACTATTCTGTCTACATAAAATGTGTGAGAGGAAAGCATACTTATGATGGACAGTGTGAGGCTTCACAGCACTTCAAGTTATAGTGAGAGCCTTCTATACTCAAGCTACATAAAGGATTCATCAGTTTTTCCTGTAGGCAGAGATGAGGAACAGAAAGATGGAGCTGGAGTTATCTTCAAATCTGACAGCTGAAGACTCTCACTTGAGCTCTGCACTGCATGGACATTTTTCTTAGCTTCCCTTCTTTCCCCAGTGTTCACAGACCAGTTTAGACTGCCCTGAGACAAAGCCTTAGTTTTTTTCCATGGCTTCAGACTTGAGATGTATATATACACGTAAATATCTGTACATACATGCCTATATATGTGCACACACACACAAGTGTATATACACAGACACAATGCTCAGGAGTGGTCTTGAGTCAATGCAGAAACACCACAAGAGTCAAGGTACTGCTTCTGCAAAGTCCTGTCCACAGACTGAGGCACATCTGTAGCTGAGATGAATCAACACAGATGATTTTTTCACCACTCAAGGATCTAACACTAAGTGTCTCTTTGTGCTCATTTAAAACATACTGAAAAGACAAGCTACAGCTAAAGCTTGTTTTAAGACACAGCAATCATCTCCTCATGTTAACAGTAGTGCCAGGTGCTGGGGAAGACATCACTACCCTTCAATTTATCCTTGCATGAGTCATCTCTGAGATTGTTGAAGCTGACAGGTTGTTTAAAAAAAATAAATATCACAGCCCATGGATTATATTCAAAGAGACCTTTAAAATATTTTCTAATTATTTTTGCTTCCACTCCACCGAACATTGTTAATCAAGAACTATTTCCAAAACACACTATAGTGTAGCAGTGCTATACTCCACAGGAGATACACCAATTGACTTGGACATCTTCCAACTCAAACTGTCAGATGACCAAGCTGTTCCCACTCTTAAAAATCAGGTGTGCTTTATAGGCAGGGAATTTATATTTTTACTCTATTTACTCAAAAGCCAAAGGGGAATGTATGGCCATGGGGAAATCAGCTGCCTAGCTTCATTTTGCACTTTAACATGCATTCACTGCCAGTGATACAGATAAGCCTTTCCTTCATTTAGTCCTTGTTTCATTTCCCAGGGTGTTATTGCTTCAGGCCATGCATACAGACCTGCCCTGTACTCTGCCCATGTGGGCATGACAACGAGCACCACTCAGGCCCTTCCTGTGAGCACTGCAGGGAAAACATGGAAACAATTTTGCAGCTCCAAAATCTTGGGATCTGGCTCTAAGTCTTACACTGATTGTTGGGCTTGGCTTGCACTGTATGATGCATGGCATTTTGCTTGCTGAGCTTTCACACTTCTGGTTTTCCTGTAATTTACATTCCTGATTTTTTTTAATATCTAAAGCTCAGCATGGGGGAAAACACAAATACAACACAGAACAAACCCCAGTGCTTCAAACTGAGCATTTACCTGAAAATATCCCAGCAAGTGCAAAAATCAGAACAGGTTCTACAGAAAAAAAAAAAAAAACCCAAACAATTTCAAACAGGTGATTTCTCTCTTTGGAGAAGTTTGAGCTGCAGAACCCTCGTCATGACCTTTCTAAATTAGAAATTGTAAAATAAATGATGTTCACCATGTTTCATGGTTTTAAAGTTTCATCCTAAAAAATGTTAGATTTTTTTTTTTAAAAAAGCTTCACCATACCTTGCTAGTTTACATTAGAATTGATGTCAATGTCTAGAGACTGCATATCAATCAATAGATCAAAAGTACTCATTAAACTCATTTCAGTAAAAATGGCACAAGATCAATTTACCCCAAAGTCATTCTAGAAATCACTTGGTTTTAAAATAGCTTTCTAAGTCAACAAACTGCTTTTACCAAACTAAGCTCTTTTAAATTAATCTTTCCTCAGAAGTTTTGAAAACTTACACCAAGAACTTTAGAAGCCCTATTTTTTTTTTTTTTTTTAGGAAAAGAGTAATACTCAGTTAACTAATCCATTAAGCAGCAGCTCTGATGAAAATAGTTCCAAGACATTAAGTGTATTCTTAGATTTGGATTCCTCCAGAGCTCAGTTGTCCCTCCATAGCCATGCATATTTTCCCGATCACCAAAGTAGGTGTCAAGATCTGCAGTTCACCAATAAAAATATCACATCTTCATCCTGAAGATCATGAACTGCTCCAACCTGGAGTGTTTATTCCATTTTACAAGTATTTTTCTTGATTTCAAGAGTGTTTTCGCACTGCCTCTCCTCCCAGTCGTGTTTAAACAAGCAGCTGTGTGCAATGCCAGAACTCAACAGAAACATGTTCTATAGACAAGTAAACAAAATACCCAATGGCTTTGGCTACCCACACCACAAAGGGATTTTGAGCAAGTCACTTCAAATTATGTTTCGGTCTCTGAACACAAAGAGTTGGTTTAGATTCTTCGGCTGTGTTTTAGGTTGTGGGGTTGGGTTGTTTTTTTTAATTGTTTTGTTTTTGAAGCCTTTTGCTAGCCCACACTCCCCAAAGATATTGTCTATTCATTCTGTTCCAGCTTAAAGATCCAAACTGGACTCTATTTCAAGAACTACGCAGTATGTAATGTGGTTATAATTTAGCCTGAAAACACAGGGAGTCATCTCTACCATGCATGGCTTGTGTGTCCTGTGACTGCAGACTACACCAGCCAGCCATCTGTAAAGCCATTTTTAATAGACAGATTTTGATAGGCCTTAATTAACCACTCAACTGGTCCAAGAGATGTGTCGCAGCGGAGGAAGTGGGAATCGCAGCCCTAGGGAGGGTGATGGGTCCAGCCACACTGTTGTCAGATTAAAAAAAAAAATAGAAAGAAAAAGCAGCAACTTTCCCTGAGAGCCAAGGTTAGTCTTCATCACAATGCTTCTCATCTGTTGGCAGAGTGACGCTCCTCATGTGCAGAGCCAGGGCCAGCCCGCAGGAAGCGGCCACCTCCGCTGCAAGACTGGGCAGCTGGCTCTTGCTGCCATGTTTATCCATCCCTGGGACACTCCAGCAGTAAATTTCCTGTTGTGTGACAGTGCAGGCAGGAGGGAGGAGAGCAACCCACACATGGCTCTAGCAGAGATCACAGCTCTGTCAGCAAGAGCCAAAAATACCAGCTAGCTGGCACTGCTGCAGAGGTACAGCTTCCCTGCTTCAACCTTTCCTCCACAAGCACGTTTCAAGTCATATATTAGCACAAGGGTTTCCACCATATCCATCTATAAACTCTTCCCAGGACACTGACACGTCTTGACATGAGGTCAGCTATTTTCCCCCCATCACTGGCATTTCTGCTTGCTTTTCAGTGTCAGAATGGTCCTTTTAAGGTCTCTTAAAAACAGATTTTGTGTCTTGAAATGGCTCTGACAGTCTACTGTCTTCTGCATCACCAGCATCCCAGAGAGCATGAAGTACACTAGTGCAGTAGTTCTAGTGTATTACCTGCAAAGAACAGAACTGTAGCTTTCTCAGCAATAGCCTGCAAGAGTCCTCTCACAGTTCACTTTTCACAACTCAGTGCAAGAGGTGACAGGAGGCTTGATTTCACTACCCACCAGCCCAGCTCTACCAGAATAATGATTCTGAGGCTGAATGTCTCAGCTACTGCTGAATCTGCACTAGAATAGCAGTTGCAATCTCAGCTCCACATTGGAACACAATGGCAAGGAAAGAGACAAAACTACAACAACCTGTGTCTGGTTCTCCAGCACAACTACTGGCAATACCACGATAGGCTGCTGTGGAGACCTCCCTACTGCTTATGTCCAAGTTTTTGCTAGCAAGCACTGCCTGTATTTCATGTTGAAGAAAACAAGCCTGTGCCAAACCTGGAAAACTTTTCCCTCCTACTCCTTTCACTCTGTTCTCTGTGTTCACTTCTCCCTCCTGCAGGAATATTTACTGTTTTGACATCAACTTGCACCAAGAGCTAGGAGGCATCTGACAACTTTTCAACAGTGGAAAACAGTACATGCTTCTCATCTGGCTCCTATTTTGTGGAACACAGCTCTTTATTTGAAGCAGACCACCACAAGTTCAGCACTTAGAGACAAAGAACCACATTACATCAAAACATTAGGATCTTTTGCCTTGTAAGGTTTTGGCATCTCCTCACTTTCATGGTTAAAAACTGTTGACATCATAAAATAAAACCTAGAGCTGAGTTTCAATATGTTTATTATGCTATGGAAGAGAATTGCATGATGTCTGATGCAAACCACTATGACCATGACTTTGAACCACAGCCACACTGTGTTCATATTTGCAGTTTGTGCTCGGGTAGATTTTGTTACTTGACAGCACATTCATCAAAGCCACTGTGCTGTGCACAGCAGTGATATGGAGAGGACTTGCATTCAGGGAACTGGATTCAGAATCCTACAGCAAACTCATGAGTGTTGTGGGGCTAACATGATATAGGAAAAGGTGATACAGTACCATGACAGAGCATTTTAGGAGTTAGGCAATTGCTAAAGGAGGACACAGATAATTAGAAAATGAAAAAAAAAACCAAACCACTGATAAAGGCAACATTTCAGTAGGCTTTCCATGCATTCCCCTCAAGCTTTTTTGGGTTCTTTCTTTTCAGGCAGCAATAAAACATATAAAAATTATTTTAAAAGGTATACTACTTCTAACAGTTTCTTTATGACCGAAGCCAACAACATATTTTACTCTTTCCTAAGGTGTTTGCATTTCGTCACTGCACTGGTGTTTTTCAGATAAACTGATTTTTTATTGTGAAGCTATTCTGGGGCACATGGTGTTTCATAGACTAACAGTTGCTGCACACAGGGGTTTGTTACTGTAAGGTTGTTAATAAGTACTCATTTTTTTTAAAAAGAAAAAGCAGATGGGTTGTTCTTGAAGGAAGGCAAAAATATTATTAAAGCTTGGAAGTTCAAAACAAGCCACATTAAGAGTAGTCCGAATATAAGAAACAGACACTTACTTTTAGGCCCCACAATTATTTCAGTGTGGCATTTTTATTCCGGCCAATGGATAGGAAAACATGTATTTAGAGGTCAACTAACCTTCTATATGTCTCAATGTATGCAATAACACTGATATGAATGCCAGATTTGAGATCTGAGCATACCCCTGGTTTACACCTATAACCAAAGCTCACCACTCGCCTGAACCCTGAAATGAGTCAACCCAGTTGTATCTGGGTATCTAAGAATTACACTTATTTTGCTCCAGATATTTTAATTATTTCACTCCCCAGGAAGTAGATACAGAAAATATCAACCAAGTTCACTGCCTACATCTCATAGTCCAACAAACAAGACATTCCCCTTATGCACAAGAGCTGCAATATGGGACGCTGACCACTTCTTTATACAGAAAGAGCTACAGAAAAGGAAGCAATGCTAACCTTCTGCCACACCATCCTGCCAGCACACCTGAACTTTAGCCTTCCAGGTTTCCCCCCTCATCCCTGGCCATTCTGCTGAGGCTGCCAATAAGGGCAACAATTACAGTCAGTTACGATGGGAGGATCTGTGGTGCTGACATATGACCCCACGGAAACTGGAGTGTGCCCAACATTTCTGTTTCCACGGGTCATTAAACAGCTGTCAGAGTGTTGACCTATAATTCCTTCTATCCCATCCCATGCAAATTCCTAGTTGGTGACAAAATGTGAAAGCCTTTAGGTACCCACAGTCACCCAGGCGTCTAGAACAAGGAACCATCTAATCCACAGTGCCGCCTGTTCAATGACCAAAAGGATTTTACAGCCAAAGATAAACACACTTCTCCAGTTTCCCGTCAGCTACAACCTCAAGGGCAGGCAGTCTTCTCTCTTGCCTTATACTATGAGGAAGGAATTGGTGGTTCTTCAAGAAAGATGTCAGAGCTCCAACTGCTATCACCTACCAAAAGAGATGTGTCACTTTCAATTCTGGCAGGAATCTCCCCTATCAACAGTATGTTTTAACATCTTTCCATCTCTTGAGTATCAGCCTGCCACAGGAAATTCTTTCAGGCTGGGTGGTACTATCATTTTAATGTTGTCATCTTTGAAATCTTTTAAATTAAAACTAAAAATTCTGCAGTCGTTCAGCAGTAGTTTTTTTCCCCAGCAAAGGGGACTGAAGGTACAGCATCTTCAGTAACAAGCTCTCCATCTCCCATAGATTGTTTTTCTCCATATATACCCAGCACTTTTTCCTCTTCCCATTTCCACATCTTTGCTTCCTTCTCCTCTTTCCATTCCCACCCTTTACTATACATACGATATGTACATATAAGGGAGCATCATGATATCATTCAACAGGCAGGTAAAGTAAGACCTGCTTCTCAGAGCACACATTATGACTGAAATTTGAATTAAAAATGTACCTCAACCATCTCTCTAAATCACCTCTAATTCTGCCTTGTTCCGTTTCTCATCTACCCAACTCTGCTACATGTAATAGGTGTGGGACAGAGCTCCTCCCCAAGCTTGGAGATGAAAGCCTGTTATGTGGTTTTATTTATGATCTGTAAAATGCAACATGAGGAAATACATACAGGAGACCTTGTAAACAAGGTAAGGTCCACTTGCTTTATACAGCATGGAAAGTTCCTTTTCTTGGAACACATGAATCAGCTTGGAAGAAAGTCAACTTTCAAGGTCTTTCTCCGTCTTTGAGGCTCATCTGAAATACCAGCTAACCCAGAGGGTGCTACCCAGGAGTCAAGAAATCCAAACAAACAAACAGATCAGTGTAAGACACAGTCTCAGCTTCAGGGAGGTTTCCATTTCTTGACTGGCTAGGAACTTGGAGGTGGGGTTGTGTCGTCAGACCACTAGTATCTCCTCAACAGAGAGGGTCAGCAGTCTGGAGATTTCTGCTAATGAGATGCACAGCTGGGACTGGCAAGCAACAGTTGCCCCAGTGTTAATACATGCCTGGGTGTCTCTCTTGACAGACCTGGGAAGGCAAGGAGAGAAAACCTGAGAACTGTTCTAGAATTAGATCGGATGGCCTCAAGCCAGTTTCCCAGCACTGAGTGCCCAGAGGACAGGCTCAGGTGCAAGTTTCACACTGATGGACACATCCAGCACAGATGAAGAGGAAAGTTCATTTGTACTTCTGCTTCCTTTTCCCCCTCTTGCAGCAGGTGAGCCTACTCCTTCTGCTTTCTTTCCCCTCCTACATCCACCAGTGCTCTGACTTTCCTTCCCTCCCAATTCCCTGTACCTAGTTCAGCTCCAAGCTGTCACTCAAAAGGATGATACTGAAAAAAGTCCAGATGCTTCAGCTATTTCTATTCTGCCAGACATAAGGTGAATATCTGAGTCAGCTGTCTGTGCTCTGTCAGGTCTACAGCCAGCATCCTGTCCCTCAAAAACACCTACCTAATTTTGGAAACACCCGTCCTAACTCTGGTGCTCCTGATGAGAACCAGAAAAACACACTCAGCTTAATCCCAGATGGCAGAAAAGGATCCAGGGAAAAATAAGATGCCTGGAATAAGAAACAAATACTAACTCCTGCACAAACATTGTATCTATTTGTTATGGGAAGAAGGCAGAAACCTCTTGCCAAACACATTGGCTTGGCATAACTATTCCTATCTACTCCTTCTTCTCCTGACAAACTAACCTCCCTCTGAATCGGCCCGTCAGGAAGGAAAGGAGCCAGACAGGACTTCTACACATCTTGGCTCAACATACTGCTAGCGTAAGCTGTCAGGCAATATTGTAGCAGCAGAAACATGTTACTGAATAGTATGGGAATATTAATAAGCAAGAGATGAACTCTAACATCTGTCACAAAGAATCCTTCAGAACCACAACAGAGCATACAAAAGGAAGAAAAGAAGAAAACAAACTTATCTGCCATTGCAGACACTACTCGCTTGTTCCAGAGAGAATAAAGTTACCCCTGGCCAAAAGCTTCACCATCATAGTGGTCATTTGAAGTGATAAGTAAGGCTGACACTTGCAAAATTAGTTTAGCTCTGCTTTCACAGTGAGATCGAGTGAGATATAGGTAGGATTCAGTGGCAATGGATATAAATCAACAAGGAGCACTTTGAGATGCTCACTTTTTCAGTTGAATCCCAAAAGTCATGGAAAAACCAACTCCAAAACCCAACTCATCTGATTTCCACAGGACTAGTTCTACCTTTGTCATGCCTTATCAGCACTTCTCCAATTGCTCTTAGAGCTTTGCAGTACTGGAGCCTACGTGCACTCCCACAGGATCTGCCCCAGCACTTTACTACCTTGAAATCCCATCAAAACCTCTGGTCTAGTGCTATAAACTCATTCCTTCTTGTCCAGTTTGCCACAAAACACAAACAGCTTGTTCCCTCTCTTTCTGCAGGGATTTCAGTAGGCAGTTTTATTTAGTATCTGGAGGATGTAAAGGCTGTGATCAGTTATTACTAAAACAATTACATGCAGCAATACTATGCTCTCACACACATATCCCTTAGAAAGCAACAAAATGCAAACAGCAACGAATCAAAACCTGAATGTCAGAGCAGAACATCTTTGATGCTTGTGGAAAAGAAAGCTGCTGTGGGGTGCTATAGTAAGAAACAACTTTTAAAGGCCTCACCATGACCATAAACAACACCCCAATTTCTAGGCAATTAGTCTCTCTTATTAGTGACATCCAGTCAGCTAACAGGCTCTGCTCAGACTCTGAGACATTCATCCCTTACAAGACATAGCATTGTAGGGTCCTCTTTTTTAATAAAAAATCAATAACGATTAAAAAAGCCATAGAAAATTCTCCATTAACACTCACCCTTCACAGCACAGCCACCATTCCTTGTTTAGCAGTGTGTCTGCCTTCCACCCAAGTCCACAAATGAAAAACTCACAGCCTCGATAGGAGAAACAGAATCTTCCCTAGGCAGAGCCTTTTAAAGCTGCACCTCATCAGGTTAATGAGGCTGCCAAGGTGACTGTCTCTGGGATGATTAGGTGTGCTCTGACCTTTCCCAAGAAGTATTCTATGGACTGTAGAGGTTGATTGCAGTATCCCTCTTCATCCTCAACTGTAACTGTTCTATGGGTCTTTGTGGTTTACAATTACAGTTGAAACCAGAAGGAGCCTGCATGCTATTTCCAGTTTTGCTATGCATCTTCTAGTGGGAAAATGTTGTATATTTCTAATCTTTGAAACCGTGGCTTTAACTCTGAATCAGCTGTGAACCCTAATTCACATCTGAATTGCAGTTCTTTATCTTTTTCTAACTAGTGTTATCACCTGTCTGTGACTATTGGCACGTCAAACATTGGCGTGTTTTGACTACGAGCATGTCAAACACGTGTTGTCTGACATCAAAAGTGGTTCGTGCTTTGTAGTGTCATCAAAGTAGTCAGGAGAGCCTGTCCTGTATTAGCCAGGGAAAAATCAGCAAGAAACTCAGATCTGCTGGTCTGATGATAGTGCTGGGGATGAAGTACCTCTATGCTCTTCAGTATATTCTAGTACAGCATTGTTTTTGTGCCACCGAGATCAATTAATATCTTTACACTTTCTCCTCTTGAAGATGATCTTCTCTTTATACTGAAAACAAAGCCATTGCCTTCAGTTATCCACCCCTGCAAGGGCTGGAGAAATAACTGTTTGCACCATGGATTGTAAACCTACAGTTTTAATAATTATCTGCTGGCATCAAAGCCAGAAGCCATAAGTCATTTAACACCATCCAACTCAGAAATTAGATTCTACTGACATCCCTGGGAACGCTCTCTCTGGCTTGAAGCCGTTCTTATTTAGGTATCATTGTAAGTGTGCCTTGTAGCCAGTATTGTTTTGTAGCCAACACTATTGCTATAGCTCTATAAATCTGCAGACACTCTGCAGTAGGAGTGTAGTGCCAAAAAAATGCAGAGCTCTCTGCTCTGTTTCCAGTTTGGAAACACACACTGGAGTAATCCAGCTAGACAGATGCAGCATACTGAACACCTGATAAAGCCACTGAATAAGTGGAGGGGAAATTCTGCATGTCTCTCAAATGAAATTATTTTTCCTGCTCAAATGTTGCAGCAAATGAGCAAACGGGAGACATGGTGTATTAGTATTGCATGGACTTAAACCCAGAAGAGGTATAGTTGGCAGTCACTGGGGATGCCTTTGTGTTCTCAGTCTTTCTTTCCTCCCCTGCCAAAACCAGCTACCAGTCTTACTTCACTTTGTGGTATGACAAGGGTAACAGCATGCTGGATGTCTTCTTATTGCAGGAAAAGCAGCCCTGGCACAGAGAGGAATGAGAGAACAAAGAACATCAATCCATGTGGCCAAAAGGGACTTTGCAGTGCTGCAAGAGCCACCTTTCCATCTGTGCAACAATTGCAGCAGAGAGCTGAAAACCCCAGGGATGCTCTTTCTTGGCACCCTCCCAGGTTCTCAGCTGGCTGCTCTGCTCGTGCTTGGTGAGAATGAGAGAAACTCTGTTTTTCAATGCTATCCTGCCTCTTTCTGAAAGCCTGCAGTCTAGCAGGAAGGGAGGTGTTTTAGCAAGGGGAACTCAAATTTATTCAGTGCAATTCAGCCTGGTGAGGACAGCTCTCGCAGAGCAGGTGGCTACATGACATTGACAGGAATACCTATAACAGCTCTGCAATGATAACATGGCACCTCCTGGACTTGTCTGCTCCATTAACCCACACTGCCACCCACAGCAGCCACTGCACTCATTCTACCACTGCTGTGGTCCAGCTCCAGTATCGCAACCGAGTGAGCAAGTTTGTGCCTGTCATAACTATCCTGTCTTCACCATCTGCCAGGCAGGACAGTGTTCCTCAGCCAGGTTAAGCATTAGCTGTCCACTGGAGAGCAGCACTCATGTCCTTGGAGCCACTACCTGCATGAGAAGACGGAAAGCAGAGAGAATAGACAGTTGCCAGTGCTGTACTGACACCAGCTCTCTGTCATGTGCTGTAGCCATGGGATTTTGCCCTTCAGCTAGCTCTTCAATGACTGCTCAGCTGGAGTGGGCTACTGTCTGGCCTTGCAGCTCACTGCACAGGAGGAGATCTGAAGAAAGCGGCCGTTCCACTGCTGAGATGGGGACAGTGGGTTGTTATTATTTATATTGTGGTGCTGCCTAATATGTTCTGGGTGCTTTCCAAAGGCAGAGAGAAACATGGGCCCTGCGCTGGAGAGCTGTATGTAATTGGAAGAGCAGTCAGTGCATTATCCAAGCTGCAGGCTCTATGAACAAGCCATCTCTCCCATTCAGAGAATTGTTTGAGGCTGAAGGGAGTGCTGGGGATCATACAGACCACCCCAGCTACTGTCACGGACTGGGACTTATTTAATCTTCCCAGAATGATGGCTGAAAGCTTAGAAGAGATTCCACAGTGTCCCTTGATAGTTTGTTCCAACTGCTGTAACTTTTCTTGGAATTATGATTTTTCTCCCTAATATTTATACTAAATGTTCCCTGCTGCAGCCTCAAGCCATAACAGCATTTTCTGTCATTTTAGTAATGAGAGTATTTGATGTGTGCTCCCCCTCAGAACATCTCTTAGTGTATCTGAGCACAGCCAGCTTGTCTCCTCTGCGGTACTAACCAGCCTAGGGCTCCCAGCATTTCCTCACAGGCCCCAGCACTTTCGTGGGTCAATACACAGCTCCAGTCGGCTTGCCTGTCTTCATCTCAGCTTGTACAAATGAACATTAAACACAGGAATCTCTTGCTCTGCCTTTCTTAATACATACCACATGGCCATGCTCTCAACGCCACCAGCATTCAGGCCCTCTGAGCTCTTTGCAAACTGTCCTTTAGGAGGCTTCACAACCATTGACACAATGTAGGACTCTTTAGCTGTAATTGAACTCTTTTGTTACAGAAGTAGAGACATTCAGTGGGGTTTCTTAAGGTGTTTCAAGCAAAACAGTGGCACAACTATCCCTTCGATCCAGAAGTGCTGTGTGTGGACCTTGAGGCAATGTCCCCTTCATTCTGTTGCACACATTTCTATAACAGCTTGAGAAACACACTGATGTGATGCCCTGCTCACATAGTCCTGGCAAATCAAACTCTTAGACAAAGCCAAATAATCTCTGAAGCGGATTAATGTGGTTATTCATGAACTGGGGATAAATACTTTCTTTCCATTTCTCCTTTTCTCTTGTAGATAACTGGTAAAAGCATATATGTTGCATTCTCAACTGTGAAAAGAAAATTATTTATTGAAAAACTTCATGGGCAAAGCCTCCCAGAACCATTTTCTAACCTCTAATGCCCCAGCTTAAGCCCCTGGCAAAGAAAGTTGCTTCCACTGTTCTATCTGTGGGCTTGGAGGGCAGCTCTCACGTATGCTATTAATTTTCAGTAGGGAGGAGAATCTGCTGTGGACCTCAGGTAAAGCTGATAGAATAATAATAATAAAAAAAAAATTAAAAATGTGCGGTTTCAGCAACTATTTTTGCTTTGGAGAGAAATTATATGAGACCTGTCCCTGAAAAATGAGTCTGTCTTTTGCTGAGAGGAGACTCTATCCTAGGTGAGTGCCTTCACGGCTGGGCACAGACCCAAGATGCTGGAGCTTTTCCAAATCAGGTAACGTTATTCTTCCAGTTTCTTGTGAGGAAGCTGTGCCAAAGTTTCAGAGAAGGGAGTGCCCGTCCCACTCTGGTGTCTCGTGCTGGAGTCTCTTCTCTTCTCCCCTCCAGCTTACAAATGAAAAACTTTTCCAGCAGTATGTTAACTGAAGCTCCCTTGGGAGAGTTGGTGGATAAATGTTGACAAATAATTAATGTGTGACTAGGGAAAGATGGAAAATGAGCACTGAAGTGTTCCGATGTGAGCGTATTTAGAAAGAGCATTGAGTACCTCAGGTACTTTCAGATCAAATGAGAAAGCAAAATTTAACTGCTTCCTTATGTTAAGTGACCACCAATTAAGGGCTGTGGGTTCTGAAGTGAGTCTTTAGTTCACTAAAATTCTTATTCAGCTGCTTAAATTCTTAGTGGGTCATCCAAGAGCATGCAAACAAGCTGGAATGGGAATGGGAATGAAATCCAGATTCCCTGTGTCTCAGGGCTCTGTTTACCAGACTGTCTTTCCTCGCAGACACATTGCATGTGACTCATATCTACAATGTTCGAAGTGAACCAGCACAACTCAGTAGATGGAGAAATGTTTCCAGACTCATTGTGACCTAAAGTTCCTCAGAATTTCAGTGTGTCTAGGAGCAGGAATAAGGAGAGAAAATACAGACAACTGGACAGCAACAGTCCTCCTGCATCGGAGAAAATCCTGTCATAAAATGATCAAATGTTATGTCAGAGATTATTTACTCCAGTCACTCCAGAATGGCACTCTTCTTGAAAACTTCTCTAATTCCTGGATTAAACATTTATTTTCAGCAGAATATAACAATATTCTTGGCCAGTTCATGCTCTTGTATTTCTGTGCCAAAGCTGATCTTCAACTTAAACAGATTTTCTCACTCTCCTTTTGTGTGCCAGAACAACTGTGTCACCTTCTTAGGCATAATAAGAAAAGGTTATTTTAATATTTTAAATAGTAACTTCTCCAACAAGGACCAGCCTAACAGACCACTTCATTTACATTTGATTTTCTGTTTCACCTCTGCATTGACAATTTTTACCAGCTTTATGTTATCATCAGATTTGACTGGGATACTTTGAAACATGTTATTCACGAGGCTATTAAGATGGGCAACAGGCTTTTTTTGTTTTAAGAGTTCTACTGATAACTTCACTCCATCCTTTTTAAACATCACGCCCTGTCACCTCCCCTCTAGCCTGCTGCTTTTCCATTTTTTCGCTCTCATGGTAATCCCCAGCTTCTCCAGTTTTGCTAGAAATTTCTCATTATGACCTTATACTTGTATTGTTTTCACTGAAGTCTACACAGATGTGATCTACCACATCTCCTTTGTCTGGATCAGTTATTAAAGAAAATCATGAGATTAGTCAGGCATAATTTATCCTTGGTAAACACTTTAATTTTATCCCATTTTCCCATTACTTCCCTGTCTTTAAATGTTGCTTCCTTCAGAAATTGTTCTGACAGCCCTGTACACTATTGTGGTCTGACTCATAGGTTTCTAATTTTCCAGATTGCTTCCTCCCTCTGTCTTAAGTATAGATACTGATTTTTCTGTTCTTGAAGCATATAATATTGCCTTTAACTTGATGGATTAAATAAACTATTTTCTAACAAACTTGCAGTTTCATATATTGGGTCACTTAGAATTTCAGAGTGAATATTATTCTGTTCCCCAGCATAGGTCAGTTATACATCCTGTGTTTTCCTTCCTATGGGCCATCCTGCATTTTTTTCACATTCAGTATCTTTAAAAGGTACCTATTATAAGTTTGGGTCATCCTTGGACTCTTAAATTCTAGTGAGCTCCATCATATCTCATGTACACATAGACTGAGTTAGGCATCCACTTCAGGAAAAAAAAAAAAAAAAAGGTGGGATATATCCACCATTTGCTGCATCAAACCATTGTTACTGTCTCTGCATATCTCTCATTTGCCTCCACTCCTCAGCTGCCACCCTTGCATTTTTCTCCACTCTGCCTTTAAAATACAAAGGGAGAAAAACCTCTTAATGTTTCCAGCAAACTTCCTTTGCCGTCTGTTGGCTCATAGGTGCTTAGCTCAACTGTAACAGCTTATCTCAAGACAGAATACAATAACTCCTAGAGTAAGCAGGAGAAACTGATTCCGATTACCCACTTTGAAATGAGAGAAATATTCTGGCTGCTGGCAAGGCCTTCCCAGAGCACTTTTGGACTCTATAGGCAGTTTATTTTTAGCTCTATAAGTTAAATCCAGCGTTACATTAGATGACTATTTGATTTCAGCTATACGTGTAATGACCTCCAGAATGAGTCCTGAAGCGAGACGTGCAACTCACACAGATAAGCTCCGTCTCCCTGCTTTAATTCCAGCTATGGGATCTTTGAGAACACCCTGTCTCTTTCCCTACTTAGAAAGCTTATTAGTAAGTGTCCTTTGCTTGATTCAGATGGGTTTGTTGCCAGATGTATGTACAGGCAAGACTCCTTGTTAACCTCATCCTAATAATAAATATAAAAGCTGCTTTCACGATACCTTTCAGGATGGGAATTCCAAGTGTCTTAAATATGTTGAGCATGTTAACAGCAATGAAGGACAAATTCTGAGAATTTTGTTCTAACCTTGTTACAGCAGATGAAAATTCACACTGGGAAGAGTATAAATACAATGAAATGTGCAACCACTGAGTAGCATGACTCCACCAAAACAAGGGACAGTATCTTAACATTCAGGGAAACTATTGGTGTTTGCTCCTCAGGTATGTCTAAGAGCTGCTGGGGAGTCCAAGAACAGGAGGTTATCCTGCAGAACAGTATTCTTGCTCACTGCCATGCAAGTAATTGTCCTATCAGTTGTGCTGCTCTGCTCCTGTAGTGATCTGGCTCTGAGTTCAGTTACCTTCAATATCCTTTAGTAGTAAAGGCTAGGTTTCTTCTTTATCCCAAGGAAATGGGATGAGAGTGCCTCAGGACCCTCATGACCTTGCTAAGAACTTGTTCTCCCAGTGATGAAAAGTTACATAGGCACTGCCAATAACAGTACTACTCTTTCTCCAAAGGTATTCTGCATCTGGAGCTGAGCCATCCATGGGATTAAGTCCATTTTTACAAAATGCCTGTGCCTAGTGCATCCTGGTGAAGGAAAGACTCTTTTCTCAGCAAGATGTAATGGTTCAAATCAACCAGACAACTTCTCTCTGCTGGATGGCATGTGAACAAGGAGCAATTCAACACCAATGATACTTTATGCTTTGCGTGTTGCTATAACACTTAGGAAACACCATGTTATTTTTGCAGCATTTGGTATCAGTGAACTGCCTTTTCTGCAGAAGGGAAGATGGCTGGAGCCCTAATCGGTGCTGTGAGCTGTAGGGCTCCCAAATCTGCTTGGTGTCCCTGGATGTGTAGCTGGGAGCATGGAAGCTCTGGAAGCTCCAGTTCAGCATGGCAGAGCTGCTTGAGAGCTGCAGACCCTCAGTTTTTGCCCAGCTTTCTGCCAGTCATACGAGCAACCAGGCAGAGATCCAGGGAAATTTTGCTTGTATTTCAGAGGGAATTTACTCATTTAGATGAAACAGAGTTTGTTTGTTTCCAGTTAATCACTGCTTTCTGATGAAGAAAACATTTAATCAGAAAACTCCACACAAACCCTACCCCTGCTTCACTTTCTAAATTTCAGCAGTGAAACTCAAAACCAGCTCTGATGCCCTCTCCCACCTCTGCACACAAAGCTCTTTAATAGCCTTTGCCACTGTGAAGGCCTCCTCAGGGCACACTGACCTTGTTGCAGCTCAGTGGCACTGGAGAACATGTACCCAGGGAGGGAGCACACTTTGAAATTTGGTTGTGGTTTAGCTTCTCTAGCTCATTTCTTCACTTGTTCTTCTACAGCATTTATTACAAAGCCTCAAAACATTTTCTCTTTAGTCTCCCTCCAGAAGAACACTGGCATGGCTGGTCTTACTTGTGCAAATAAGAGAATGATGAGAGAGAGAGAGAGAGAGACGCTGTTAGTTCTCTCTGAAAGGAAGCTGTGGCAGGATTCAAACCATATTGGACATGAGAGAGTTCACAATGACACTTAGCTACAGGTGCAAATCCACCAGGCTCCAATAATTCTTCTCCTTATGGAAACACTTGTTTTCCATTTCCTTATTTTGAACTCAATCTGTACATGTTAAGCAAGGCAGATTCTCAATGTTTTAAACACAATCAGCAGTAAAGACAGTGGGACTTCACTTTCTTTTTACAATGGCAGATTGATGAGCCTTTTAATAAGTAAAGATGTTTGTTCATCTGTTTGTAAGATCCTGAATAAAGGAAGTTGTTAATACTAAACAATATAAACTGAGCATAACTCACTTCCTTGCTTGCAGCTTTGTGTTTTTATCTACCTACATGTTCTCTAGCTGCCTTTCATGAAATACAAGTTAGTCAAGGCACGAACTGCTTGTATATAATTCAAAAAATAGAAACCACTCTGGCTTCTTTTCACTTCATAAAGAAGAAAAGGAAAGAGAATCTGGAGCCTGTTTTTGTTCTTTAATACCATCCTACAGAAATACATACCAGTCCTCTGGCACTTGTCAGTGCAGACCTTTTACTCTACTCTAGGCAAAGATTTGGTGCTGTGTGTTTTGCCCTTTGAGTGTGGGAAAACAACACGGGGGAAAAAAAGGGTGGTAGTGTTTTCCATTTCTTGTATTAATCCTCTCAGCCTGCAGAGTTATCATTATCATTGAAATAAAATGATAACAAACCCAGCCATCTGTTTAAAAAGCCCTGGCTGGTCATAAATCCACTGGGTCCCTTAGATTTAAAAAAGAGGAAAATGCATTGAAGTACAGAGACTGTTATGCAATGCCAACCCCCTCCCTGAGAGTGCTGAAACCTTTAATCACCTAAGGAGGGGGAGATGCACTAAGGCCAGAGCCCCGTGTCAATATTATTCCTCTTACATAACATCCTGCTTTATTTGCTGATTGAATAGGCTTTTTTTGGTGGTTTGTTGGTTATTTTTTTAACTGAACTTGTCCCTCAGATGCCAGAAGTGCTTAGTGGTAAATTGCAGCCTTCCCCAGAAGAAAAGCAAACCTCACCCACAAGCAAAAACAAAACACCATCATGGATTGAGATATGCTATCTAAAACCAAACAATCATTAACAACAAATAATCCAGCAATGGAGGTACAGCAAGAAATAGACACCTTACTGACAGAGAAAATTAGGGCTAGCCTGGCAGGAGAGAAAGACACAGCTCCCCCTCTCTCCCACAAAGCTGAATCGCCCAATCCATATTTTCTTTACCCTCCTGCAGGAAAAATGTTTTATTGATAAGGCCTCTCCTGGGCTTGTGATTACCCCCCCACCCCCCACCAGGGCTGAGTGAGATTTGAAGCTGGTCAGCTTGACGTCATGTCTAGACAGTTTCTTTCACTGGCAAACAGCACACCTGAGAACAGATCAATGAGTCCAATAATGTGCAAAATGAGGCAGGAGGATCCTTTAGGAGTGTGTTGGACACAATGAGGAGACTGCATAGAAGTGCTCACGTGTGTGTACCATAAGAAGCCCTCATCTACTGATGCACACGCAGCTCTGCTCACTCCTGTCCAAGTACCCAGCTTTGCACAGTCTGACATAATTGAAGCCCTAATCCTGTTACCTGCAAGCAGACATGCAAGCACCATCATGTATGCAGAGGCAAACTTGCCCTTGAGGCATATGCACACCCACAGTTCCAGCAGAGAAGCTATCCTCCACATCTGCTTGTACTCCACACATCTGCTTGTACCCCCCACATCTGCTTGTACCCCCACGGCAGGCAGCTGGGCAGTGGTAGCTGAACTACCAGGGAAATCCTCCTGTGGTTTACAACCTGATGCTTTAAAGCAAACAAACTTAGAAACTTTTCCTTTACACACAGCAGCTTTGGGCTAGCTTCCCAAAGCTGGAAGAGGAAGGCATCATATCTGCCTTCCAGTGAAGATTGTAGTCCCTTTTATAGCACATCTCTGGAGTCCATGATATACACACATGCACACTTGCATGCAAACTACCATATATTTGCACATGAAAACAGACTTTCCTCGCTTGCCATGCTCTTTTCCAGGGTAAGGCATTCACAGGCAACAGTGCTTGGTCCATCAGTTCAGTACACAGGTCTCTACTCCTTGGAATTCATGTGCAAAACCAAAGAATGGCGATCTTGAGACTCCCCCAGGACAGTCAGGCACTATGATTGCCCTTGTTAATTTTTAGGCTCAAATGATAAAGCTGCTGTCTGCAGACCAAGCTCATGCCAACTGAATTGTTGTCTAGGCCAAACAGTACTCACAAGGCCAAATCCCTTTTGTGCTTTCTGTCTTTCAGCTGGGTAGAAGTCATCTCAGTAAAAATCTCTGGTATTTTTAGGCCACAGCAGAACTGCATTAATGACTGGTTCCTTGCTTGCCCCTTGGGAATGGGGGATGCAGAAGGCAGGAAAGAAAAGGCACGGTCCACATCATGCTGTTTTGCAGCCATCCTCAGCTACTTGGGTACCACAGAGAGCCTGCAGGCAGCTTATTGCAGAAATAATAGAGGCTTGAAGAAACTCTACATACAGGGGGATTTCAAAAATTGCTCAGAAGCACCTTTGCTAAGAAGTGGGGCCAGACACCCAAGAAGAACTTCCCTTTCATCCTGGTTGGCAGCTGAATGACTCAGCTGAACATCCATCACACAGTGGAACGTGATAATTGTCTTGATCTGTGCTCCCCAAACCTGCCAACTGTGGCCAATGCCCACTGTTAGCAAATCCCACCCTCATTATCTGCTCTCCACCCTCATCTTTGTGAGGCGCCAAGCACTGCAGTGAGCAATTAAGCACCCACCATCAAGTTGCTTCTAGGCCAATTTGTCATCACCAGCGTTTGTTTGGGAACGTTTGTTGGGAAGCACATGGTGGCAGGGTCAGTGGATGTTGTTGAGGTTTTTCCTCTTATGCCTGGAGGCCAGAAAGCTTTGTGCATTTCTCAGTATGTAAAACTCAATTAAGAAAAAAAAGAAACAACTAAAACCAACCCAACAAAAAAAACAACATCAGGATAACTTAAAGCAGATGTGAACACAACAAGCCTGAGACCCTTCTGAGCACAAACACGGCCATTTCATTGCAATTCCAAAAGGCTTTTCTGGCAACACTCCCCTCTATGTCCTACATTCTTTCATTCCAAGGAAGACAAACAATTCAGACTGGAGCAGCAAGGCACGTTTTTCAAATAAACAGGTTCCCTCAAACAGTTTTTGCCTTTGTGTCACCCCAATGCATGAATTCCTCGCATAAAGGATCTCCTGGGGTGATCTAAATGACCCTTTGTGTCACAGCTTTCATTTAAGTTCAAAGCACTGTACTCACCTCTATATCACAACACAGTATCTTCAGGACCTGAGGTTACAGAGAGGATCTGTGACACCTGTGGATGTTAAAACCAGAAATTCGGTGGAGTCTTTCACTGTTGAAAGAGGGACAAGGCTGGAATGTGAAGGGGAGCATTTGTTGGTGACTGAGGACCAACACTCTGCAAAGCAGACCACTTGGTCATTTCTGCTCATTGCCACCAGGCCTGCAGTTTTGAAGAACAGATAGACCCTATTTAACTTACAGATCTTTCTATGGTTCAAACATAGGGACATTTCTGGACAGAAGTACAGTTTATAACACAATACCTGGTTCACTTAATTTCACCACTGCCATTTCTTCCTGTGTCCCTCAGACCAGCAGCTGCCATGACCAAAACCACTCATTCCTTCTCTTTAACTTCCTTCTAAGTTTCATGCTTACTTTTCCACCTCCTTTTGACTCTGGCTTTGACTTCTCTGACTAATTGCTGGACTCTGCTTCAGCCCTGCTCATGAGCTCTCCATAACTCCACGTTGTTCCACCTGTCTCTTGATGGGAAAAAAAAAAATCCAATGCCAAATATAGGAGAATTTTATTCTTTCCAAGTTTTGATTCTTGATATGTTTTCCATAACCTCCTTTGTGTGAAAGCACAGAGGTTGTCTCTGGAGAACATCAGGAGATGGGTGAAAACAATTCTAAATCTACACCTGGGATTTAAGACTGTTTCTCCTGGACCTTCCACACATGAGGAAACAAGACTGAGGCAGACTCAGCTTAGAGCTCTAGCTTCCTGTCCAGGTAAAGAAGATAGTACTGGCCATTTCGACTTCAAATCAAGATTGCTTGGAGCCATATGGAGCTGGCTTGTGTGGGCACTGAAGGATTTCTTATGCCTTCCAGTCAAATGGCCTTGAGAGTAATAAAATAGATTGTAAATAATAAACAGTAGATGTACTAAATATAATAGGAGATAGTAAATAATAAAATCGAAAGTAGTAAATTACTACCTTGGTTGTTTCACACAGAACAAATAAGGATTAACACAAAGAAGGAATGCTCTCTGCAATGTGGGCACAGAGGAATGGCTTGAGCACAAATAGGAGGTCAGTCCTCAGGTGAACACTTTCGGTCATATAACTTTCCCCTCCCACCAGCACTACAACAGATTCCTCACAGGTTTCAAAGCTGGACTACACAGGGTGTTGTTCACTTAATGGGACACAGGTACAGATTTTAATGTTGATCTAATTGGAGCCTGGTGAGTCCAGTGGAAGGGGTGAAGCAAAAGAAATGAGATGGTCTTCACAACCCATCTCTTCTAGGAGGTGGGTTTTTGCATCCTCTAAGAACAGAAATATCTGCTTCATCTTCCTAATAGGATTTTCATATTCCTCATGAGCTTAACATGGGAAAATATGTACCAAAAAATACATTGACCGTTCCAAATCACGATGATGAAAACTCTTTAAATCTCACAAATCCCTCCAAATCCCTTTACAGGATTCTCTATTTCTCACAAGAAGTTCCTCTGGTTAATTCTGCCTCTGAGTTAAGGTACCCAGAGGAGAAATAAAAAAGCTGTGCTTGAAAAACATTTTTCTTTGACTGCTGGACTTCACAAGACCTGAAAAACCAAGGGACAGGCACCTCACATCAAGGACAGCTGCATAAACTTCCTGAGCAAGATAAATGAATCATAATAAAAGGCTTTTAATTTTTTTTTAATACAGTTAGGTACCAAAGATAAAATGGTTATTTCCCAGAATTGTTCCTGTTTGGCACAGCTCCTGATGGCTTAGATGAAGAACTTTTATTATCGAACTTTTCATAACCTCTACTCTCAAAATCTGGGGAATGTCTTACATGGAAAATACAGAATGCACTAAAATTGCAAGCATTCCTGGCTTTTGCTATCCCTCACACCAATATTCCTTCCTCCTCTTCAGCATCTCACCCCAGGGCAATGCAGGCAGCAGTTTCTGAAGGCTGCTTCCAAGCTGACTTTCAGCTAGTGGGAACGATTCTGAAAGCTGGATGAGACTGAACTGAGCAAAAAGAAATCCCTGTATAAGCTTTCCCATATCTGCCTCTACTTGCATAAAATGGTAAATTGTGTGCTTAAGAGTTTCAGGCTTTTACCAGTCGATTAATATTTCAGGTATTCCTGCTTACAGTGCTGGAAAGCTGTTTGCTGCTGATATTGGTTATGTGTTGCCCTCTAGATGGTTCTGGAACACAAAACCATAGTTCCATTCTGCTGCATGATGGATAGGAAATGAGAGCTTAGTGCTGACTGTCTGGAGCCAGGTCCACAAAGTGACTTAGGAATAACAGCCCAAATCAGAGTAGATGAGTGTCCACTCACCAACCAGACTCCAGTTGTGCACAAAATGTAGGAGGAGGCAGAGAAGAAATGCCCTTCTGCTGCCTAAATACAGAATGAACACAAATACTGCAGTCCCTTTACACCTTTGCTCACCCTGAATCTTCAAGCAATGGGGAAATTATGCTAAACTGAGAATCAGGCAGAAGTGAATCCTGCCCTGTTCAGTCTGGGGTGTGTGGGTAGGGGACAGACAGAACAGCTGGGACCTCATCAGGTGGCATTGGAGTGTCCATCACAGCAACTGGTCCTGAGGCAGGAGGGATAGGGGAAGCTCTCTCCATCCCCATCTGTCAGAGCTGTGTCCAGTCCCATGCTGTAATTTCAATAGTATTATTTTATCATGAACAAACACTGATTCTAACTGCCACATCATCCCATAGGCTATAGGGACACATTTAATCCGCAATGTCCTTTAACATCAAAAACAAACATAAAGCAATTAAGTGCAAGAGTGGAAATTGATATTTGGGGGTGGCAGGAGATTTGTGGCTCAGTTCTACAGGACATTCACTCAGAAGAATAGTCCTTTTCAAATTGTTGCATAAACTCGGAGGCTTTTCAGCTAAATCTTTCAGTTTTGCACACATAGAGAGGTAAATTTGGTTTCAAGCTTTATGGGTTAAAAGCAGAACAGTTATTCCTGATTAATTCCCTATGTGGTTGCTGCTATTTTGGAATAAAAACACATAACTCTGAACCAACACAACCCATCCCCAACCTGGTTTAAATTCTCATCAAGACAAGAGGTTGGGAATAGTCAGGAGTTGCTTCACAGTCAGAAAAAATCTTTATTAGGTCAGAGAAAACACCTGAAATGTGGTATGTTTACTAGATCGGACTCTGATATCAATTATGTAATTAACAAGTTCGGGATAATTCTGTTTTCTTCAATGGGCCAGCTTTCAATTTAACTTGGTGTAATCATGATAAGGATCTGACCACTGACTTTAGAGCAACTTTTTTTTTTTTACAAGGACTCAAGGAAAAAAGCCTTATCAGATCTTCAGGAATGATTCAAGGGGAGTCATTTGCACAGGAGAGGGTGACTCTTTATTTCCATATAACTAGTTTCATGATTTGTGATTTGGAAAGTAAGTTTTAGAAGAGGGAAAGCACTGAAGGTCTTGAGTTGCTGCAATTCTTTTTCTTTTTTAGCTAGAATTTGTGTTTGATCTGTTATAACAAGCAATGAAATGTTTTATGACCATTTCCTGAGGCTGATGCAAACAATGAGAAATCTAAATACTTTGTTAGTCCAGAGACTGAAAGTGCAGAGGTAATTTGAATGTATGAAGAGCCATCTGAAGGGAGCTTTAGAACATAAGGAAGGACGGCCAAAGCTGGAGATAAGATACCAACAAACTAGCTGTGTGTTTTGGGGATGCTCTGGGGCCTGCACACAGAAGTGTCAAGAATCTGGCCACTGTGCTGCAGAGCTCCTAGAGGAAGCAATGCCTCCACACTCATTATCTGCTTGGGAGTAAAGCCTGCACTGGCAAATCTGTGTTTCTATAAATCATCCATTTCCCCCTGCAGAACACAGTCACCTCCAAGAGGGAGCATGGCAGATCTTTGAATACATATGGCAATGTGCAAGGGCAGGCTAAAACATAACGAAAAATTATCTCGGATGAAATACCTGGTCCTGTAGCAACTCATTCAGATAAACCCCAGCAAAACATCTCCCACCTCCTGCCCTGCAGGTAGAACTTTTGCCTACCAAATTCACATCCCCCTCTCACCGCAACCTCTCCATCACTGGGCCAAAACCACGCGTTGCACAAACTGAGCTCAGAGAGGCTAATCCTTCAAACTACCTTTGTAAGTCTCTGTGCAGAAAGGAGGAATTAATTACCTGGCTAAAAAAAAAATGTAAGCAGTAATAACAGAATCTTAGAAAGCTGGAAGACTGGCTTGCTGCTATGTCCTAAAAAACTGTGGGATTGTTAATAACATCCATCAATCTACAGATCCCTCAGACCAGGCAGATTAGACTCATTGGTAGATCAAGTACTTTGAAAAATAAAATTAGCATCTTTGGGTGGTAGACACCACATAAACATCAGTCTCTGTTATTTGCTGCTTGTTAAGCACAGCAGGGTACACAGGATAGGGCAAGAGGGGGCTGGTCACCAGGCTGCAAATGGACAGAGATGCCAAGCTATAAATATGCTGATGTATTTTTACATTTGTTGTGGCAAAGTCAGGATGGTCGTTGTGGTGCTGGGACACTGCTGGGGCTGTTTTCTAGTTATAATTAGATTCTGTTACTTTTCCAGTGTCATTATCAGAGATCCATAGTCACGTGTGCTTGCCTTTAAATGCTACTGGCCTTGCTAATTATTCTGAGCACAAGGGAACTCTACAGGCAGAGGGGAAATAATTCCAGTGCCAGGAGCGCCTCCTTCTGCTGTCAGATGCTGAGTACCCCTCTCTATCTGATACTGTAATGGTCCACAGCAAGGACATGCTGGAAGATGCTGTGACTAATTTCCCAATACCAATCTCAGCAAGCATCCCTCAGCAGCACACCTCAGGGGGGTGTTGACTGTCTCTCCACAGGTGCTGTAGCCTTGCCCTTGCTGCTTGTCCTTACATGCTGGTGCCCTCCTGTCTGTAGGCTGTTTTGCACCTGTGGATTCAGAGGCAGGGTTTGAAAGTAAATGTGCTGGAACATTTTCAGAACCCAAAAATAAACGACACCTGTCATTACAAAATGATGTGCTGGAGCAGCCATACTTGAACGTCTCCATCTCATCAAAGTGCCTGCTGAAAGGGCTTTTCGTTGTTGTTGTTGTTGCTTGAGGTAGCCCTGCTCTGTATTCCATGAGTGCCACCATGGGAACCTTCCCAAACAAACTGCAAGGAGCTATGCCCAGGAAAAAACCAGGACCTTGGGCTTTACATGTGAAGCTGATGAGCAGAAAGATTCCAGCTGAAATCACTAGAGGACTCAC
This sequence comes from Urocolius indicus, assembly GCA_013401255.1. Classification (NCBI taxonomy): domain Eukaryota; kingdom Metazoa; phylum Chordata; class Aves; order Coliiformes; family Coliidae; genus Urocolius; species Urocolius indicus. The sequence goes on along the minus strand of WBNH01009943.1, from coordinate 828,691 downwards.
CAGAGCAGTCCCTCACCTACAAATCCACAGGAAAGTGGAATTATGTGATTAGACTTGACAGCTAGGGAGAACTACGCTGTCTCTGTTTAATCTTTCTTTTCAGGATAATACAACTGAGGCAAGAGCAGGAAACAGTCTAGCACACTAATACAACACCTGAGGACTTTATTTTTATGGAATTGTATGCTACCAAGGGTATTCTTGACATTAAGCAAATAGTAAGAAGAAAATGGAGATGGTTCTGTACAAATGTATGAATGCTCCCAGAAGCCTTGGCCTTACAGCCCTAGGCACTGCCCTGCCTGGTCAAGTTTGGTCAATGCTTAGATACATCACCATGCACTTTATCTTCCTGATACCAAGTCAGGAGATTCCAGATGCTGCATCTTAGCCATTCCTAGAATGCCTCTGTGCTGTGCAATGATCTCAGCAACTGAAATGTAAAGTCTCATGGTCCATCAGACTCTCCAAACTTCACTGTATTCATAGAGATGTATCTTTAGGGCTGATGCATTTTTTTATGTTTGTGTCTGAATGAATTATTTTAGTTTCAGAGAGAAAAAGCCTTCCAGATCATCCATGGCATTGTTTTTATTAGCTGCAGCCTCTTTACACAGTTTGTCTGTGTGTCAGAGGAAAAAACTGACTGACCTCAAAATTCCATTAATAATGAGCATTTATGTTTTTCACTAGTTACAATGGCTTTAAATCCAGAAAACAAGGTATTAGTGCCCAGCATATAACTTCCTTTGCTTGGCATCAAGCCCTGAGTTTTATTTTCTTTTTTATCAATAGCTCTTTCCCTTCCTGGTGATGATTCCCTTTAAACATTTGTAGATTCTTTTAAAGTCACCTTTTAATCATCTTGTAGAGCTAGGCCACATATACTTAGCTCCATTAAGCTGACTTTATTTAGCTGCTATACTGTGAGGCAAGATGCTCCCATCAAATAACCCTTCACCTTTCCCTCTCTGTCTGAACATCAATTACTCTCAATCCAAGGACCAGTCACCTCTGCAGCCCAGAGCTCCGCAGGCATGTGGGGGCCAGGGTGATGGAGGAGATCATTTTGCCCCATTTTACAGCTTGGAAATATAGAGAAACAATCTTAAAGATTCCTGTTTGCTTTTAAGAACATGATATTCATCCTCTGAAACAGGAAAGTTAATTAGCCTGGTTGCTCTGACAGTATGTTCTCTTGGGAAAAAAAGTTGCACTCCTTTAACATTCAGAACTTCTTAATCCTGGTGCCAAATGCATTTCTTTCAATTAATATTGGTGGAATGAAAAGGCTTTCTTCTCTGCTTCAGCCTTCTCTCCCAGGATAAATCTTTTTGGAATTTGCTTTATATGTTGTGCTTTTGAATGTCCTTTTAAATGTTAAAAAATGACTGTGTGAGAATGTCGCCTTCTCATTAGCAAAATTTACTACATATTTTCCTCCATTGTTACCAGTACAGTTCCAGCAGTGTTAACAATGGGACCCTAGAGCAAATGGTCTGGCACCAGCACTTGTCATCTAACTATGGCTGGTCAAAAATGTGTTTGAGAAGTGGTTTTATGGTTTTTTAAATGTGCGTGTTTTGAGCAAGCGTTTCCAAATGTCTTTTTTATTTTTAATAAACTCTTTTTTATTTGTTATAATTCAATAAGGAAGATATTGGGGGTTGTGCTTTTTTGGGGGGAAAACCTATTAGTAGTGAGAAAAAGAAAACAGGGACCCCACTACCTGCCTTTCTCTTCACTGGGAGAGCAAGTTAATGAAAAACAGACCAGAAGGGTATGATTTTCTTAATCAAAATGAAATTAAGGGGTACTTTTTCATTCACAATTTCTAACAGAATGGAAAAGAGATCATAAACCTTCTGATGCCTATAAAAAACTTACACTGTATATCCCTTCTCTTTGTAACACAGACCAGTGTCAAGACAATACAGCTAATTGCGACTACGGTGTGCAAGCAAGTTTTCAAGTTCCCCTGAAGCTTCGAACACTACAGGTAAAGAGCCCTCAGCTAGATTTAGCACTGGAAGGAAATGTTTAAATAAGTGTTTCCAGCACTGATGGCAGAAGCATAGCAGCAAAGCTCTCTGGCAAAAGCTCTGTGGGAAGTCAGAACGGTCCCCACTGATATTAGAATTTAGTAATCTACAAAAGCTGCTTCCATCTATTGGAAGCTACTGCTACTTTTTTTCCTTTTGCAAACACTTAGATCTCCTTTGTTACCAAAAATCTTTGCTGTAACTAAAACACAGCAAAAGCACACGCTCTGAAATTATTCAGCTGTACCTTCCTATAACCACGGAAAAAATTTTGCCTGCCCAAGGCAAAGCAAGGTGGATTTTTTTGTTTTGGTTTGGGTTTTTTGTGCTATCTATCACAAAATCTATTTGTTTCTCATGAATATACAAATCGAGATCCCGGACTGAGGTATTTTTTATTTAAACTCAGACCTAAGGTCACACCTGGGCATGACCTGAACTTGACCAGCCTCTCTCAGTGAACTGTTTTTCATACTGTTCTTATGATGAATTTAAGTCATCAGCTGTTAATACTTTGGCAAACCTACTGCTTCCTTCCTGGTGTTAGACAAGGATTCAGAGGACCCAGTTAATACTCACAGATCTATCCAATTTAAGAAGAGGATTTGGAGCTCAAGTACGTGGCCTATTGGCTGCTTCTGAATCTGAGCTGGGACTACACTGTGTTAGAACCTTCCATTGGGTCATACTAAAATAAGCCAAGATATGTTGGCATACCTGAACAAAAGCCCTGTTCTGCTTCCCATTTAATGCTCTACATTCCCAGTGGTCCTGTGGAAATGCTTGCATTTGTATCAGAACTTATCCACTGACAATGTAGTCTCTTTTTTTTTTGATGCTGACATAAATTGATATTATTACTAGTTTGTGATCTACTGTGCCTTTCATCTGAGGATCTGTCTCAAAGCATTTTAGGAGGCTGAATCAGTTTTCAAAACACTCCTGTGTAATATTATCCCCATTTTACTGAAAGGAAAACTAAGGCAGTGGGAGGCAAATTTCCCAAGGGTTCACCAGTAGAGTCAGAAATAGAGCCCTGGACTCATACTCCCAATATAGCCTACATTCTCATCCCATGGCTGCAAACTGAATGCAGGGGTCCCCCCTTTCAACACCAAACATACCTTCTGCCTAGTGGTTTATGCTTCCGAAACTGCTGCCTGTTGCCATGGGAACAACAGTTCAGATCGCTGGACCAGATTTACTTCAGTTACATCAATGCAAATGATGAGCAAATTCATTAAAATCAATGGAGCTACTCCAGATTTTGATGGGAGAGGGTGGATAAAAAGCAGAATCAGTCCCTCTGGATTTGATATAAGAAGGCAGTGATCTCTTGAGAGTGGGAAAAAAATTTGTTTGATCCTTACAGAGAAGGAAAGGATGAAGGATACCTTACAACAAAGGTAAGAAAATATAATCTGAGAACCTGGCTTTACCTGGTGACCTGGCATTCTCAGACCTACTTCTGACCATTACCAGTAGAAGCTCTTAAGAGCTCCTAAACAAGTGTATTGCTTCCTCCTTGCACTGAATAAAACCCACATTCATGTATTTACTGTGAGAATAAGGGATGGTGAAGAATGGAGTCAAAAAGTCTAAAAACAAGAAGTGAAAGGGGCAGTTTCTGCTGCTGTTTGCAGGACAAAGCATTCACAGGAATGAGGGAGCATATAGCAAGTCCCCAAGTTTCCTCCCTGTAGCCTCTTCCTGGACAGGAAGTTCCTGAAAAGATGAACAATTTCTTTAGCATCTGCCACAGCACCATGAGGACCTGGACTGCTGCTGACCAGGAAAATGGAAGAAATGTGGGAGGCAAGATGCGAAAGAGAGCTCTCCTAGCAACTATTGTCCCGTAGCCTCCTCATTACCTTGCAGTAGCTCAGTTCTCTAGGACAGAGAGCAAAAATCAGGCTGGCACCAGCAGCACCCCTCCCAGTCATATGCTGCTTTCTGCCCAGTGAGGGATGGAGACTCCATTAGGGGAGCAAGAGTATGGTATAGTACAGGGAAGGGGCACCTCAAAGGCTTGGGGTTTGGTCACCCTGCAGTTGTGCTAACACATGAAGTCTAATTTGAGATGAACTTCTCCTGTGATACTGGAAAGCAAACCATCCTGCGTCCAAAGCTGAGTAAGCAGCTACTGTTTCACACAGTTCACAAAGATAACTGCAAGCATCCTTCTAGAAAGCTCAATCTTTCACACTGACAGGGGATATGCTGTTAATCTTGCTGGACCTCAAACACTGTAATCCACAGTCCTTCATTAAATAATAGTCAAACTTCTCAAGCCACCAGCCATGCAAATTGTTGCAATCACCCAAGGGAAATCCACTGGATCAGGTAGATTCAGTACTGAAAAGGAAGAGTTATCACTGTAGCAAAACTGATGCAGATATTTCTGAGTGCAGACTCCTAAACATCCAAGCAAGGATCAGGAAGCCTATGAGCAGTAAGGTTTGGCACCATCTGCTGTTCCTTATGGAAAAAAGTCCTGTAGAGCTTTCAGATCTATTTAGACATTTACGCTGCAAAGGCTGTTGTCCTAACCTGGGGGCAAGGAGCAGCTGACAGTGACACTGGACAACAGTAGGACTCAGCACCCAATTTGCAACCATTCCGGAGGGACACTGAGAGATCAACCTTTGTGTATGTCAAAGATGCAGTAAAGATTGACTTTGAAAAACAGAGCTGAGCAGACTAAATGTTGTGGCCTAATAGCATGGTGACTCTGCTAAAAGTCCCAAAGCTATATCTGTGTAATGCATTGTCAGCCAGGACAAGTTTTGGACACACGTTTCAAAAGTCTCAGTATCACAGAATCATAGAATCATAGAATGGTAGGGTTGGAAGGGACCTTTAGAGATCATCTAGTCCAACCCCTCTGCAGAAGCAGTTTCATCTAGATCAGGTCACATAGGAACATGTCCAAATACAATTCTTTTTCCTGCCTCCAAATAAATGGTCAGTGCTCTGATTCAGTATCTGATCACACTCTAAAATTTGGATGTGTCACATCATTTTATCATAAGCCCATTTTGCCATAAGCTTTTAAAGAAACCACCTCCTACCACATGGACGTGACGTTCAAGCTGAGGGTCCAAGATGAGCACTTTCCACACCTGCTGCTGGATCTGTTATGAAGCAAAACATGACCAGAGATAATACAGATATGAAGTTTCTGTGTTGTCATTTTCAGCTTCTCAGCTACAGCTCTTGGGAGGATATGAATCATTACCCCTTTTTTGTATATTTTTTTTTTAAAAGCAATTTTCCAGTTCAAAGATTCTGAAAAAATGCTTTGAAAAGCAACTTAAAATTGAGTTGTCCTGGGACTAATAAAAAAATTGTACTCTGAATAACAAATTGGTGTTTTTTATGTCCTTTTCATTACATTTTTGAAGGCCAAACGTAGAAGACTTAAATATTTGAGGTTAGTGATACTACAGATGCCATTGCTAAAAGACAGCAATATCTGTTCATATAGGATAAGGGCAACAAGCCAACTTCTCCCTGAAGTTAGACCACATCAGTCTCCCACACAATCCCCTTGAAGGTTTATTGTCAGAGAATGGAGGCTCTCCATTGTCTCAGGAAAAATCTCGCCACTCCACGTGACTGTCATAATTTGAAGGGGTAAAATGTTTACAAGGAAAGGCAAACATTCTCAGGATTTTAGTTGACTGCTTTTTGTTAGAAGTTCAGAAATTAGGCAGTTGTAGTAATATTTGAATTGTATTTTCTCAATAGCTGCTTGCAAAAGGACATTGCTCCAGTAAAAATGAGATTATTTCTAGGCCTGATGCAAACAGCAAGGAATGAGTGTTCCTACTTCCAGATGATCCAAATATGCTCATTTTCTCAGAGATCTTGGAAGATTAATATTTAAGGATGACTGCCACAAAAGCTTCCAGAATGAGCTTCTGCTCCACACAGTGTTTTTTAGAGACATAACTCTGCTGTATGCTACAGGCAGTAGCTCTAGACATTGCTTTTCCCCGGTGTCTAAGATTGCCAATGAAAACCATTTGGATCTCAGTTCTTTTTGGAAACAGAAGTATATCATAGCACAAGGCAGAGAGTAAACAGATAACAACCAAACCTCAGTTTTGTAATTTTGTCCTTGATACAGGCATCTCTGACCATGAACCTACACCAGAATACCTTACTGGGCATCATCCCCCATCCCTCATGGCTACCTATGGGAGCTGGAAACCAACACAGTCACACCAATTGATTGGACTGAAGTAATAAAAGGAGCTTTTCGAATTCAGAAAATATCAGATTACAGAGCTATGATCCCTCCATGAAAAGTCCTTACACTGGTGACTTTATCAATATGGTTTGCTTTTGCTGACTTTGTCCTGGGGTGTTTGGGGTTTTTTTTGTTATTGTTCACTGCCATTTTTCAGACTATGTAACTGTCTTCTCAGGGGAAGAGATCAGTTACAGTATCACTCTGAGCTCAAAAGGATGAAGATGAAAACTCTTATGTCAGCTAAATATATAGTTGGGTTTGCATAAATGAACTTTATGTGTAAAAGTCAAAAGCACATAGCACACTGTGATATGTAAGTCCCTGATTATCTCTTCTCAGTAAATAGACTGACAAAACAAAAACATCCACAAACAATACAGGTCCTAATTATATGATTGGGCCAAAGCTAAAGAGCCATGAAAAGGGAACCAAGTCCATGTTATGGTTTAGCATTGGTACAGCTAAGTGAGGTGTTATCTAGATATGCCATTAGTCTCCTTAGAAGAGAGTGATTTGAAATTAGAAATCAGGTTCAGATGAATTGAAATCTACCTAGCCTGGATGCTCACAGGGAGGAGGAGGATGCTGTGGAACACAGACGCTTTTCTAAATTCCACAAAATTTCCAGTGAGGCAAAGTTTAGACAAACCTATTAATCCTCACAAACCTCTGTTTTCCAGCTTAGGAAACCATGGTATAAATGCTCCCTTTCCTCAGAGAGATCTCCATGAGTAAACTCTCTTACATTCCCAAAACAGACCAACTGCCAAAACTTGTAAAATTGGTAAGGAATTCACAGTCCCATTCCACAAGCTTTTGGTCTTTATACTAAATTAAACCTAGGAATAAAACACAGAAATAAATGGTCAAAAAATAAGGAGTTAAAATCTTAATGATCAAAATGATGTCCAAACATAAGGGAGGAACAGCACTGCCTGTCACACAACAGCTATTCGCTGCACTCTTCCTCTGGTGCAGAGCCTGACCTACTTGATACGTGTTCCTGCACTAAGGCTCCAGCACTAAGTATCTTAGACCCCTCAAATCGCATTCCAGACTTATAATTGCAAAGCAGCTGTCAGCCTGAGCCGTGCCATCGAACCTCCCCATCTGTTCAGCCCATCTAGCGTTACAGCAGAGGACACCATGAAGGCTAAAACTGTATCGTATCTGAAGACACAACCGGCTTCACTGCCCACAAGGCCACATGAAATCACTTGTACTTTCATGGTCTTGAAATCTTTCAGGCTTCAGAAGAGTAGTGGGCAGAGGCCAAACAGAAGAGGGAAGAGGGGACGAGGGAAGAAGGATCAAATTCTGCAACATGACTCTGACAGCTGAGTCAAAAAGACAGATACCCTTAGCTTCACTGGGGAGGAGATGTTTGACTTCTGGCAGGGCTGAGAATCATTTGAGAGTCCCTGAGAGGAAAATCTGATACTGTGACTCTCCCCAAACTCTCCTCCTCCACAACTCTTGCTATTAACTCTTTCTGTAGCAGTTGTTTTTACATAGTCATCAATCATCTGACATGAAACATACACCTTGAGCAAAAGCCTTTTCCGAATGTGTGCAATTGCTTATTGTGTTGAAGGGGATTACCTGAGTCACACTACGTAGTGGGGTCTTTACCAATAGTACCAGCAAAGTTGAAATGAGAGCTGATCACTTTTCAGTCTCAAGAACAATTATGGAAGTGTAGAAGCTGGACTTCAAGATTTGGCTCTTGCTAATTTACACTACTTCAGTTTCAGAAGAACTCACCATATTTTGTCTGGGAGCTGGAAGCACTTTGACTTGTTGTCAACACTTAGATAGTGAACTAATGGTGTACACAATCCACATCTCTTGACTCTGAGGACTTTTAGATCCCCCCCTATCCCAAGCTTAAGCCCCTGCAAGTGTTCAGCTAAGAAAATGAAAGGAACAAAGCATGGTGCCTTTCTCCTCCCATTGAAACTGAAGAAACATGTTGCTCTCCCAGTGCCAAGTACACCAAGTAACAGTGCAGACAGCTCTGTGCAGAGCTCTAGTGGTCCTTATGCGGACAGATGTTCAAGATCAGGACTACTGTCTTCCCCATTGGGCTCTCCTCCTGTAATGCTGCTGCTTATGCCTCCAGGTGACCTAAGATACCCAATAAGATCTCAAATGGCTTTCAGGGTAAACAAAATATTCCCAGATGATCTTTCTGAGGAGTTTCTGCAGGCTGGGAGCTACCCATGAGGGATCCAAACCCATAACAGAAGCAGCATCTGGCTGAGCGGAGCTCCCCATCCTACACTGTGACCGATTGTGGCTGCAGCGCCTGGAGCCCTAGTTTGCTTTCCCCAGCCCATGTCAGACTGCACATTGCCAGAGTGACTGAGCCTCTGAGTACTTCTGTGTGCGTGCTTGTTTGAATGTGCATACACATGTGCATGTGTGCCAGTGCTTGCGAGCTCCAGGCTCCCACATGGCAGCAGACTGGAGGCAGAAGCCAGAATGTCCCAAATTCATTTTCTGGCAGAGCATGGATGGGGGAAGGGACAAGTACTCTTTGTCAGCCCACACAGTTAGACTGAGTCCCAGCATGGATAAGTCAAACCTCTTAAAGGCACAAAATGTGTGTGCTGCCAGAAGCAGCTCTGCCTGAACTCCGCTGGACCAGCTGGCATGAGGGCAGCTGGGAGGTCAGCAGCTGAGGCAGAAGGGATGGTGACGCATGGCACTTTATCTGGAGATCTGCTTTATCATTTTCTGTTTTAACCTCTGAACCTTTCAGTTCTGGAGGTCAGATGCCATGCTCTGGGCATGCCCTCCCTGCACAGTCCTATACACACCGGTACAGCTACTGGTGATGGTTCTCACCAAGAGCAGGCTTCAGATACTGCTGACTGGCAAACAGGAATATGTATCCTCACTGCCACCAGATGCATGCAAATCACACATTGCCTAAGTTCACTCTCTCTCTTTGGATCTAAAGTCTGGAGCCAGTCAGAGATGTGTCATCCAGGACTTTCTGTCTGGAGAAAGGCAATCTCTCTCCTCAGTTCACCTGCAGTATTATGCCAAGGCTGCAGTTTGATATTTTTATCACTCTGGTGTGTGTTTGCTCCATACCTACACATACATACTACTACACTCAGAAGATTTTGCAACCTATCCAGAGAAAAATAAGGCCCAACATTTCCCAGGTTACTGTTGGAATCCCATTTCTGACTCAGGAGATTTCTAATCTCAGATAGTAGGAAGGCTGGAGGACATACTATGCAAACGATCACTCTGGACTTCTGATCTTCTCTCTCCACAACTGGCTAGGGTCAAAGACAGGATACAGAACAACATGTGTTGTTCGCCTGGACCAGAAAGCCTGTTCTTATAACAAGTACAGTGTTCTATTTTACTGCCCGTACATCTGTTAACTCCACACATGCCTCCCTATTTCAAAGTGGTAATTAGGAGCTGAGCTGAAAGGGCATCATGTCCTTTAGTCTCAATGTCTAGCCAAGTCCACAGGCAAAAGTTCCACTCATGGACAGGCAGGAATGCTCATTTGGACACTCAGGATATGAAAGCATTTGGGCAGCAACATATGCAGCAACACATGATAAATGTGTGGCATAAGATGCGGTTTGCTCACATGTGTAGGCTGACATCTCCAAAACACTCTAGGAAAAGACAACCACCACCTAGAAGACATTTGCATTGGATCATTCAGACTAACAGTTTTGGGTACAGCTCTTCATGGGGCAATTGTAGCACATCCTCCCCACAAAGGCACTTTACTCAACAAGAGTAAAGCTGCCTGTAGCCTGGAAAATTTCATGGAGGAACACCATGAACTGAACTACCTCAGTTCAGGGTTGGTCACAGCCCAGTCTTATTTCCATGGTGTGGCACTTGCCCTAGTAGTCTCTGTTTCCAGCCTTCAGCTGGTAAGCCCACACACATTGTAGTGATGAGATGGAGAGCCTGCCAACTCAGGAATTGTGTCCTGGCTGTCTTTGTGGACAAGCCCATACAGACAACTCCAGGAGAAGGGAGATAGCACGACACAAACAAGTGGGAACAAGAGAGTCAAAAGCCTGGATATCTCTCACCTCAGACACACTTACCCTGGAACAAAGAGCAGGTCTGGTTCTAAAGGACATACAAGTCAGGTTCCTGAACAAGCAGAATGGTAGTATGGACTGCACTGCTGAAACGGAGCCACGAGAAGCTGCTACAGGCCAGGCTGAGCACTGTGAGAAAGCAATGAACTCATGGTCCCAAGCTTAGTTTAAGGACTAGCACCAGACATTCAACACATGGGTTCTAAGAATATTCCCTGATACCAGGTACTCCAGCAAGAGAAAGGAAAGTACCTTCTGCTATTAGAGATCAGGGCACAAGGCTCAACTGGACTTTGCCTAAAGCAGCATGACAGTCACATTGGGTGACATGCAGAGGATCATATCAGTCCACCACAAATACTTGAACTCAGGAACACTTAATCAGCTCTTTCCCCAATGACTCCTGAGGAGTCAGCCTTTGTTCTGAACATCTATATTCTACAGAAGTCTGACATAGATACTGTGTGTACTGTTTATTGTGTATTCACTCTCCTTTATAATGGCACATGTAGTCCTCTCATATGGAAAAATATTACTAAGGAGAAAGCAGTCTGAAATTCTCACCTATCAACAAGTCATGACACAGCCCGGTCTCCATCTGCCTGTACTTGGCTTGCTAACACACAAACAGGAAAAATCTTTCTGCCTTCTTCAATAGAATTTCAGCTCATCTTAACCATCTGTTTGGGGTTTTTTCCCCCACTTGTAATGGCAAGTGCTTTTTGGAAAGTTCCAAGGGTACATATCTAACCAACCCTTATAAGGCACATTTCCTAAAGACCAGTAATAGTAATTTTCACGAGTATAAAACATACAGGTTTTAACTGCTTACTTGACAGCAAAGTTTAAACTGGTAGTTTCATAATAAACACTGGGCTGTTCAATAAATATCAAGAACAATTGACCTATGCCAGGGCAAGATTTCACAATTTTGTATTTTTAATATTAAAAAAAAACATTTCTTTCCAACTTTCAGAAAAGAATGGATAGAAAAAGACGCCTGGAACTGACCCACTTTCATTGCCAAATCAGGCTGTTATCGAGCCAAAAGTATTCTATCAGTCTTCTTATTGTTCTTAGCAAAGCAATGCCATATTCTACTAATTCAGAATGATTTGAGTAAAGAAATGTCTCATTTTGTGACCTGTAAACACTTCTACACAAGTCTTTCAAATAGTTCCAGAGCACCCAAACTTTGGAAATTGCCCATATGAGACAATTTCTATTATCTCCTTGATCATTCCCACTTCTTAAAGGGACAGTGGTTACAGCTGCAGAATACAAGCTTGCCAGATATCAGGCTTTTATCTATGGCCTCTTTAGAGTTTTACTAATCCCCAGCTTCTAAATTGAATTTCTCCATTCAAGAGTAACTGTTTACAGGCAGGAACTGCTTTTCTGGTGAAATGATGGGGTCTGGGGGAGCAATCTTTGTGCAAAAGTGTCCTACTTACTGCTGTCTGAGACTGTCCATAGCTGTGTCAAAAGTCCTTCCTATCACCACTGCAGCTACCCCTTGCCTTCCATATCAAGTTTGATCTTCAGTCTGTGATTGTATCTTTCCACCTGCTGATGTCAAGTGCTAAGTGGGTCACTGAAGGATCTGAATAGCAACCACATGAGTGATCTTGATACAAAGGAGAGCTCAGGATAGTACTCCTTATAGTAAGGATGAGAAGGAGATTACCACCAAAACATCATAACATCAATATGCTAACATCATAACACAGGGTCTCTAGGGAAGGCATCCTTCTTCCTAGCAAAAAGAACCTTAGAAGAACCTGGCTTTGACTCTGGCCTCAGAGATACAGATACACAAACAGTTTCACTTAGTCAGATGTCTCACAAAGAATAACAGCTCTAATAGAATAATAGAATCACAGAATGGTAGGGTTGGAAGGGACCTTTAGTGATCATCTAGTCCAATCCCCTGGAAAAGAAGCAGGTCAACTTAGATCAGGTCACATAGGAATATGTCCAGGTGGGTCTTGAAGACCTCCAAGGAAGGAGCTTCCACAACCCCTCTGGGCAGCCTGAGCCAGTGTTCCCTCACCCTCACAGTGAAATAGTTTTTTCTTGTATTTAAATGGAACTTCTTGTTAGCAAAGTTTTTTAAAAAGCACACAAAATTTTTGCAAAACCTTCCCAACCTGAAGTGTTTCTTGGCTATCCTGTATATTACCCATTTTTAGGGGGAAACTTTTCATTCCCCCTTCTCATGTCTAAGAAGCCAGTAAACATCTGAGTGTTTCACTGTAGAGATGCACTTTCAGGGTCCTATTCCAGCCTTGATTAATCCATAAATACTTTGCTGAAACAAAGAACGCTCCTAGCATCCTTAGTCTTTGGCTTCAGAAGTGTGTTTTGCATCCAATTTTCTTGCATATATGCACAGATAACAAAGAAAAGTCCTAAATGTACCTGGATTTTTCTGCAAAAGAAGCAGAGGGGAAGCAATGGGCTGTCAAATGATGTACAAAAAAAATAGGATGCAGCTTCAGGACACTGTCTTTACAGGAACTAACTTTTTTTTTTTTTTTCCTTTTGGCTTCTCAGCCAGCTTACACAGAGCACAGCCCCTCTTAAAATCTCAGCGGGAACTTCAAAACAATTCAAATTAGGCTTGTTGAGACCCAGACTCAGCTTCACAGCCTCCTGAAGCGAAGCTATGCTCTGTGTAGGCTATCAGATGTAGTACACAACAAATTCAGATGTTTAGGATTTAGCAAGAACATGGGGTAAATCAATAGAAATCAAAACTGTCCCAGTTTATTTGGTTGCCTGCCAAATCCCACATCACATGTTCAGACCAAGCATGCAGCACAAAACAAGTTTCTGATGGCCAGATCTTTTACTGAGAAGATCTTTAGCATCAGGAAGAAAACATTCCTGTTCTCTCACAATTTAGTTCACAGACAGAACATAAAAATCTCTCCAGATTTGTTTGGATAAACAAAAGCAAACACTCACATCACATCATGGGCACTTGTATAACCCAGTGGTCTGGGTTCCTGGAGGAACACAGAGCTCCTGGGATTGCTGTTAAATGGGCTGAAAATACACAGGAATCCTAAGAGGAATCCTCAGGTAGAGTGATACTGGTATTAGTAAGGGCAAATACTTTTGTCTTGAGACATGTGTGAGTGACGTCTGACCCAGTAGAAGCTATAGCTGTGTGCCTGAGGACAGAACTGGACGTTTTGTTTCAGCTCAGTATTGCTGTTTGTGTGCCAGAGCATTTCCAGAGCACGCTTTTCCATTAAACTTTCCAGGTTATGGTGTTTTCATAAATGATTGCACAGCTCAGAGAAAGCCCCGAGGGACTGTAAAGAACATCTTCTGTATCCTTTAAGTACCACAATATTCTTGTTAGTGCCAAAGGCTTGCATCATGGACCTGAAGAAAGGCAGACATGTTGATGCTGCACATATCTATACCAAAAGTCACATTTTCAGGCATATGTGCACATACATTTCTTTTGTACTTTCAAAGAGTGAAAAGATTCCCAGGTCTCCTCATTGAGTCAGTGCAGTCCTACTAAACTAGTTACTTGATCCTGCAAATATTCACTTTGCTGTGGAGCCACTTTTGTGTGAAAAGAAGATACAGCCCTAGATTCCCACCAAAAACTTCCAATGACTGTCTTATAGCAAAGGAAAATCTCCTAGTTCTCCACAAAAATTGCACACTTGTGATCCCCAAAGAGAGCAGCCAGGCAACAGCTCCATCCTTCTGACTTTTGTACCCTTTTTTAACTCCCTCTTTTCTCCAAATACATAACTTACTTTGTTTGAGAGAGCCTATTGAGTGTGTGTCTGTCTGTAACAAGGTCCTTCTGGAAAAAACTGGACTGGTACGCACTCAATGAAAAGGCAGCCCATTTCATTTCTGAGAAAGGCAGGCAAAGGAAGGGGACTTGCTGGGGACAACAGGGAGGTCAGCCAGGCCTTGTCATGTGGTGGTGACCCTTCTGTCCCACCTCCTCCTCCCTGTGCTGCTTGAACACTCTGTGCCGCTACTGGCTCCCTGGGATGTCACCATGAATAAGTATAACTGTCAGATTAAATCACTGCCTGGGTGGGATCTGCTGAGCCTGCGACACACATTCCGGGCACCTAAATCAGACCAGGGAATCTATCCAAGAAAGAAATCTAACTGGAGCCGCTTCACGGCAAATCAGCTTTGAGGCTGTATGATGAACCTATGTCCTCCTCTGTATCAAGAAGGCTAGAGTGAGTGGGAGGAGGAGACATACAGATTCCCTTTGCTGCTAATGAACTTGCAGAATAACTGTATTCAAGTCCACAGAGGCTCAGAGCAAGAGGATGAAGTAACAGCTACTGCTGACAAAGCAGAGTTTTGTATGGTGGGAGCACAGTGAGGCTGTGGGCTTTAAGCAGAGGAATGGCAGTTTATTGCTGCCATCCCACATCCAGAAAGGGCCAGGCTTTATCTAGAAGCCCCTGCTGGTGACAGTCTCTACTGCAAGTTCTAACTGCTGAGGAGAAAAGCATTAATTATTTCACCCCACTAAGGAACTCACAGCTGCTGGGACCATGATGCATCCCGTAACCTGGCCTGGGCTCAGCGTATATTCTTCAGAATTGTCTTTCTGTGGAGTGCTAGTGTGCACACAGCACAGAAAGAGCTCATCAAGTCAATCCTTTCAGCAAAGTAGAGATATCAATCTGCTTTCCTAACAGCTGAATGGCCTAATGATATCTGCAGAGCTTGCTTTCCTGGGAACCTAACATAAATTTTTACTCAAGACTGTGGAATAGGGTTAGATAAGCTTAGCAATGTGTTCATCTCTATAGTAAGAAAGAGAAGTGAAACATTTCTTGAGATCCCATTTTATCTACCTATTCCTACTTATTGATGTTGTATGGGAAGAAACTTCCAACAACAACTCCTTGCTTTGTTAGGTTCCTGTCCTTCTATCTAATGTCAATAACATTTTCTGTTGATCTCTTTTCCCCTCTAAATATTTTCCCTGTCACCAAGGGTTTTTGAAAACCCACTGTTCTGAAAGTTGGGTTTCCTACTACATACATTTGTCAATGTACAACACAACAATACAATTTGCCAGTGTACAATACAACATACATTTTGCCAAAGGATGCTAATTTTTTATGAATATTTACTACCACACCATACCTTAGCTTGAGGAAAAAAGAGCTCCACTTGCCCCCTTGTTCTGACCTTCAGTGACTGTAGCACCAAGACAAAGATCCATCTCTGAGTGGCTTCATTCATGGCTGACTGTTTAATCAGGCAAAGTAGCACTAGTTTAAACAAATTTCCCCTGAATGTGCTCACTGAATGAATAGTAATGACCACCACACTTTATGTTAATATTGTATCTTTCACCCAATGCCATGACAGTGTGCCACAAGCTGGGGAGAATTTTGTTTAGCTTTATTTTTATGAAGAGAGGTGTGGTAAAAGTATAATAAGGCAAAACAGCTTTTTAGAAGACACAGGCAGAGAAAAAGGAGCAGAACTCAATGACAAACACTGCCAGTCCCTGGCTTCAACCACTACGGTATTCCCCAAGCTGATGAAAAAAAATGGATGCTCCCAGACCCAACCTCAAAGCATGATGCTCTCTTAGAGAATCTCAACACTGCCACTATTCCCTTACTGTCACTGAAGGAAGAAGTTGATTAGGAATATGCAGAGAAGAGGGCAACAACAAAATAAAGACGGAGTTCTGAACACAGAGCGAAGGTAAAACTGGGCCTAAAAGAAGAGAGAACTGCAGGCACAAAGACAAACTGAACACAGATGGCCACATCTGCACTAGGCACATCACAGACCTCAGGCTGCGCTTTGCCAAGCCATCAGAATGAAGATCCAATTAAAATGAAACACAGAAGACTGCTGCCTTCAGTGGAACACTGCTCCCTCCCTATGAGATCACTCAACACGCGCCTGATGCTGTCACTGACCCTGCATTGTCCTGACAAAGTCATTCTCCACGGCACCCCACGGAGGAACAGACATTTGTAACAGGCTGGGGGGTGGAAGGAAAATGATGGGGCAGGGGAAAAGTTGGGCTTCGCAGTGGGAGGCATGAGTAGCAGCCAGACAACCCAAAGCATCCAACCTCAAAGAGTTGTGTACAGGGGACACTGGGCCTGCAATTCTTTCTAAGTCTACAGAAAGGAATGTAAGCTTAATTTGTGGCAGTGGGAAGCCTCTAGGGATTTGGGGAAATTAGTAAAAGGAGGTGTTGCTGCGCTACTTTATAGGAATTTGACATGATGTTCAAATGCTGTCTGTTGGGAGTCTGGATTACTTTATTATTATCTTTAATAACTCCAGAGGGCTTTCTTTTGCAAAGGAACTCAAGCTGAGATGGTGGGTTTGTATGTTCACTATTCATTTGGAGGGTGAATTGTATGATGGATGCTGAAGTTTATGTTTCTTTTGCAATGAGAATTGCTGGAATGTTTTGTGGCCCAGATCTGTATTCTCATTTTCACCACACAGTTATGTAAGACTCTGAAATAATAATATAATGCTGGCTTTTTAAAGGAAAGAAATGGTTGCATGTGCTCTCAGTGTGCTGCCCTGCGTGTGATATTCAGTGAACAGCAGAAGTCTGATCTGTAGAGCCCATTCCGATTGGTCCCTTATGTCCATCAAGATTCTTTGTTCTACCGCTGGGAAATGAAAATGAACCTGTGCTTCAGAAATACAAAGGATTATTGGATTTGTGTGTGTTCTCTAGACTGTGTAGATGGGAATTAACATCAAAATGTGGTTCTCTTATTGCTCTGATATGTGTATTTTGGGGGAAAGATAAGTGGGACATTTCTAGCACTGAGAGGATCTGGTGATTTCTGCTGTTCACCTGATTTCCCTTGAGTACATTCCTTCCCTTTTACGAACCCAGGGATATTTTATTTTACAGAAGTGTAGACATAAAGTCATTCAAGCTGAAATGAAATATTAGTTTGTCATCTAGTTCAAAGTTCTTCATCATGCACAGCACAACCGATTTCTTTATCTCCCAGTATTCCCTGAGATGTAGGTGTCCAGTGAATCTCTGAACTCACGTTCTGATTCCATAACTCCCCTAGATATCTTGATCCACAGCTAAAATACTCTGTATAAAGGTTTACCTTACATTTAAATTACCTTGCTACAGCCTAAGTAAATTTACTTCTGTATCACAGAATCATAGAATGGTAGGGTTGGGAGGGACCTTTAGAGATCATCCAGTCCAACCCTCCTGCAGAAGCAGGTTCACCTAGATCAGGTCGCATCTTCTTCTTTGACTAACAAATATAGCTGATGCTTCATTTGCTTCCCTGGGTACTAATAGAAGGTTGTTCCCCAACATATTGTGCTGTAGCATAATGGGCTAACTAGGTATTACAATAAGAAGCAATAAAAAATGTAAGATGAGAGATTAATATAAATGCCCTGCAAAAACTGAGAAATTAAGCATCAGAGAACCAGGAATTCTAAAGGAAGCAAATTGTGTTTCTGCCCTTCTTTGAATGTAAATTCAGAGTAACTTCATTAATAAAAAAAGAGGTTTTTGATGAAGATGTGTCAGGATGAGAATCTGAATTACAGCCCCAACTGTTGTACAAAAAATACAGATGCCCTTTTTTAATAAAGCTTTGTTTCTTCAGCAAGTTTCTACTGACTGTAGTTAGCCTGTTACACACTTAAGCTAAATGAATGTAAGTAGATCGGTGTGACAGAGACGTTCCAACCTACAGTAGGGATCTGGAAACCAATTTTATTAAATCTGTGTAGTTTCCCTGTGTAGAAGGATTCTTTTTGTAAAAGAAGCCCAGTGGCTCAGAGTACATGGAGGAAAATCTCCCAGGGTTCTCACATGCAATACCCACCAAATGCATCCCCAGTGAAAGCACATTTGCTTCTTTTACACAAGAAACAAAAATCAAAAGCTGATCAAAGCCAGAATAAGCTGCTGCTGCTGCTCCAAGATCTTGGGAAGAAACATCTAAAACCAAGGCATCTGTAATAATAATGGGTTCTGCTTTTATGTTTCTTCCAACCCTGCTGTGAACATCCCCAAGATCCTTTGCCAACATTACTGTGATGACATGCAACAGATAAGATTTCCTTTGCCCTTTTAAGAGAAAGTTTGAAAGCCCAGGGAGCTCTGCTGGAAAGTAATGGGACGCAGGCTGTGCATTTTCTCCAAAGGATCGAGTTTAACGATAGGCAAATGATTAATTCAAACAATGATAAAAAATTCCCCTGAATTGTTACAACATTTTAGAAATTGCCTTTTCCGCCTTCACAATCTAGAAAATCTGAAAAGATCCATTCTCATAAGCAATTAAGATCACAATCTGGTCCCCATCTTCAGGTTACATCAGTTCCCATTCCAAATCTATTTGCATGCAAATACTAGGAAGACTGAAAGAGAAGCTGTTATGCTGTAAATCAATCAGCTATCCCGTAAGACAGGAACTGAAGCATCTTCTTTTATTAGTAGAAAGAACTGAGTCATTTGCCATGACTATATGCCTCTTGATATGATTTACTGCTTCTGCAGTTTGTTACAGAAAAAAACGCCACAAAGCAGTTCACAGTCCCTTCCTTAAATTTCCCATCAACATATATTGAGAATCTGAGAAGGACACAAACTGATTTTTACATCTGAACATCCTTCCAAAGCTGTACCTGCCTTTAGACACTCTAGCACAAATCTTCCTGAGCCATAAGAGAAATGTCAGAAACAGGTTGTGACATATACACAAAGAGAGGGACAATTTGTCTCAGAGACGTTGATTTTTTCCTTTCAGTCAAATAGCTCTTTCTGGATTCTCTGCACAACAATTCTTTATTTTTGCTGTGAACACTTTGAAGAGGGACATTACATTTTGCCTAGAATATGTCTAATTTTATATAGGAATTCATGACCAATAAGAAGTAGTTTAGGTCTCTTGCTGGAATGACGTGGGAAAGAACTGGTGAACAGA
Organism: Urocolius indicus; assembly: GCA_013401255.1. Classification (NCBI taxonomy): domain Eukaryota; kingdom Metazoa; phylum Chordata; class Aves; order Coliiformes; family Coliidae; genus Urocolius; species Urocolius indicus. The sequence goes on along the minus strand of WBNH01009943.1, from coordinate 809,322 downwards.
TTTACCATGAAGAAGAATGCTTCAGCCAGAGAGATCAACCATTGGTGACTGGTGAATACAGTGAGACGACAATTAGCTACCAACAAGACAATAACCTAAAGCACTTCATAGTAATATAACAAGCACTATAAAATTTTCAGCTTCTTATAATAATATACTATGGAAAGTATTGCTTGTAGCTTATATAAAATATCTCTTTAAGAACATATTCTAAAAGCATATTAACTACACCAGTCCACTCATCCACACCTCCAGTTCCCACCCACCTATGGCATTTCTTGGATGTTGATGACCCTGGCAGTTAAAAGCTCTTCTTACATACATAACCTCATTTGCTAAAGATGTTACTTAATGCTATCTTCCAAGAATTTGTGGTTCCAGGACTCAAGGTGAATCACTTGCCTGGAAGTTGTCCTTTTCTTAAAATGGGAATCTTATTCTGGTGTACTCACGCTGAGATAGTTTGGCTGGAATTGTAAAATTTAGATTTGAATGCAAACTTCAACTACATTATAAGCTGTTGAAATCCTAAGGTTTGTAGACAGCCAGGATGACATGAGCTCAGATTCCCTAAACTGTGATTACGTCTGGACATGGGGAGAGTAACAGACTTGTGTAACGCAGCACGAGCTGTTGAAACAAATCTGGATCACCCATGCCCTACTGGGCCTGCTACAACTATACCTAGAGGAAGTGAGTAAGAGAAAACAATTTGCCTGACATGATATTTGTTGTAACCTTAGTTTGGACTGTTTTGTGCTGAACTTTGTGGAACAAAACAGATCATTAGCTGCCTCAGAGAGGTAGGTGTGACTTCTCTGAACTGATCTATGTGTTCTCTATCACACCTGGGAGAGGGGAGACCAAGAGAGGAAAAGGGAGAAGGCAATGTCCAGTACTCTACCTGTTCCTCAACCATCTCAGAGGCCTGGTGAGATCACAAAGTGATGAGAATCTGCTCCAATCCTTTGGAAGCTCAAATTGGGTCCCCATATTTAAGGAACAGGAAAGGCTGGGTATTTTTGTTTGAACAAAGGAAAGCTTACTGATATTGATGATCTGTTCTGGGGCTATTGTTGGACCCTTCTTTCTGTCAAATAATTTTCTTCTCGTAATCTAATGGCCTTAGTGAGCCTAACAAAATGGTTGTGAAATTCATTTCCCATAGAATCTCACACCCAATCAGTACTGTTACAGGTCTCTGTGGATTTACACTGAAATAATTTTCCCGTGTTGTGACATTGTTGCTTCTCCCTGCAGACTTGCACTGAAAATACTTTCCTGTTCTATCTCACATATTATAATGCTGTTGGTCTCCACAGACCAAGACTCTTTGGAATAGCTTTCCATGGAATTTCACATTTTAAATGCCATCATCAATAACATTAGACCAGCACAAAGTTGTTCCCCCCTAAAATTTCACATTCAAACAGCATTGCTGGGTTCCTTCCAGACTAGTGTTGCAATCCGTTTGCCATTCTAATGACATTGCAAAGGAGATGTTGAGGTTGTCGGTGTTGTGTTAATGTTGCAGGCAATTTACACTTCTATGATTAGAAATTGCCATTCAGAAGCTTGTGCCAGTCCAAACAGATAAAATATTGACCCTTACAAAACAATATTTGAAACAGTATGGATGTACCTTACACAGTAGAGCTGTAACAACTTTACCAGTAGCATAGTAATGTCAGGCTGCTAACTCCAAATGATCTCATTTTTATCATGCTAGAATTTGCCTTCTTTTTTTATGTTATTCTGTCAGCTGTCTAAAATCCTTTCCTTTACTATGAAATCTTTGATCCTTCATCCTTCCCTCTCCTGTGCTGTATACAACTGGTATTTTCTCTCACTACCCTTTTCCATTTCTCTACTGAAATGTAGTTTTAAAGACTCTTGCTGGTGGCCTTCTCATTTCCCTCTCACGGTTCAAAAGCAAAGCTCAAATTAACAGCCTAGCCTACAGTACAATCCATTCCCACCTGCCAAAACTAATGATATGTGTTAAAAATCAGGAGTCCTCAGATTTGCTTACGTGCTTTATGTTTGTTTCGTCCTCTGCTTCAGTCTGCCATTACCTGAACCATCGAGGAGGTTTAATTCCTAGATTTTTCTCTGCAAACTAGGGTCTGGAAACTTCTATCTTTATGAAAGTCATGTGAAAGGCAAAAAATCACATGACTGAAGAGGCTGTGGTTTCAAGAACAATGTAAGTACCTTGAAAAGTGCAGCCTGAGAATATCAAGAGAAATGACTATGCCAGACCCTAACTGGCATGGTTAGAAAGTTTCCACCTGTTTCATATCCAGTGAAGTATTAGGCTGGCTCTTGTATTCCTACCTACTGGCTACAATTCCATGAAACCTTGGACTTAATAATCCTGTCCCAGAAAAAAGAGTCTCAGCTCCTGGAGAGCAGGAAGCAGTAGAATAGGTTTTGTTAAAGGCTCAAAACCTGATATTTGTCAGACGGGTGAAAAGTCTGATAAAAGCTGCTCTTTTTTTTTCCTAGAGTCATCAGATTTCTGTCTAGGTAAACAAAACACCTTGGCTGAATCTGACATATTTCCGTCACCATGGCCTTAAGGCTGATGTCCCTTAGAGTACATCTGGACAGAAAAAAAATCCCATTGATGCAGCTGTAACAGCTACTACTATGGGTTGTGCTGTATCAAGCATACAGACTGTGAACACCAAACCTGCACATATAGGGTTTCACTCCTGTAATTGTGTAAATTTCTAAGGGTGATATTTGTGTTTGTACTCAAATCTTTCTGGATTTGAATGAGATGCCATCAAACCTATGGCACTGAAAGTACAGCTACAAGTCATTCAAATCATAGTAGGTTGTTGTTTGCTGGTAAGTGATACCAGAGGGCAAGGATGCACTTTGCCAATGTGCTTAATTTTCAGCCAGAGGTCCTTAGCAGGGTTAGGGTCTCACTGTACCTGGCACTCTAAAAAGAGAGAGTAAAGCAAAGCCTTTGCCTCAAAGAGCCTATGAGTTTAAACCTAAGCTGCAAAAGCCAAGTCTAGGGGCTAAAAGGAGAAGGAAAACATCAGTGACTACAGAGCTCCACCTGTTCAGTGCTCTGTGCGCTCATGAAAAACAGGGAAAACCAATTTCTGAGTCAGGCCTAGAACTTGTGTCTGGGTCATTCAAGTTGAATCTCTCTACTATTATTTTTTTTCATCAGTTTCTCACCCAGTATTTCTATTTGAGAATTTCTATTTTGTATAAATAATTTAGTACAAATTGGACTAAACCTAGTGAGAGTATGTGCATACATATGAAACCACTGACTTACAGCCTGGTAGCAAAAAGCCAAGCTGAAGTCCTCTGTGCTAATTAGATGAGTTGAATTTGAATCCTCACTCAGTCATGTTGCAGCTGAGTTCTGTAGTACTTTTGCTACCAGCTAAGCTGAGGTGGAGTCCCCACATCTTTCCCCCATATCTACTCCAGCTGATTCTTAACAAATCAGCATTTTTTGAAGAAAGGACTCTTGTTATAAAGCTCCTAAGAAGTTATTTAATAATAAGCCTGCACAGCTGGACAGGTTAGCTACTGTCCAGCTTAATGGCTCTGAGTAATGCCATCTTATCTCCAAATGCTGCTCAACTCATCATCGTTAATTGGCTGATTTCTCTCAGGTATCACAGCAAGAACACACTTTAGGCTTGGGTTTTGACAAATTAAGCCAGGTCTTATTTTCAAAAGCAAGGTAATTAGCATAACACCTCTGGTGGGGGAAACACTCTTGCTGTCATTCAAAGTTTTCGAAATCCAGGAGATGCATTTTATGTAACCTTTTGTTTCATCCTTTCCTACACATTGTATGCAGCACTTAGATCTTTTGATTTGCCCCCTCTTCCTTCAATCACTCCATTTGTCTCTTGGCAGTTCTTAGATATCACTGCTCTGCAACAGAGCTCTCCAAGATGTACACGTGAATACCTGGCCTCCTTCATGAAGACTGCAATTCAGATAATGACCTCCCCAAAACCTCATACTGATCACACACTTAATAAAGAAAAAAAATCTTAAAAGATAATATCATGCAGATGAACATATTAGCTAAGAGTATCTGACTTTATTCTATGAGAAGCCCTAGGGAGTTTGAATTAATGGGAGAAGCAGAGCATGTAAAACAGCCCCTCTCAATGTCACTTTGTGCCAAGCATTCAAAAACCACACACAAACTGCATATGAACTTGGCAAGTGCATCAAGGGGCACAATCATCATAAATCTGGGATAACACTCAAATCTATTCAAAATGATTTTTTAAAGCACTGTTCTGTTGATGATGTCTTTGTTTTATTTCATCTGGCTTAGACTATTCTAGAGCGGCTATGTTTTTCTTCTGTTTACAAAAAAGCCATAAGACTCTGAAAGTCATCAGGCTTCTGATTTCTGTGGAGATGCAGCTCAAATGTAGATAGGCTGGGTACACAAATGTGAGCTGCAAATGATGCACATGTATCCTTTAGTAGCTATAGGATTCGGTTCTCCCATTTGTGCTCCCTGAAAAACTCTTCAGTCTTAGACCCTGGTCCTCACTTATTAAAACGGGCTGTAGATGGGCTATCTTCCCTTTCCCCTACAAAGATATGTACATTTTTTTGTCCTTGAAATAAGATTTTACAAATCCCACTCCCTAGATTATCCAGAGAAGAACAAAAAATAAGTAAATAAATTCCATCTTAGTTATGGAATTGAAATACCACATTCAAACCCTTCCCAGCAGCATGTTTCCAAGTGATATTACTCTGTGAATACAATTAAAGATAAAAACAGGCATGGATAGAAACGACACAATACTGCACAGTGTCAGTGTCCTACTCCAGATTCTGCAGTTGATGGCTGTGGGAGGGGATTAGAAAGCATCAAAGTGACAAGAAACATTTGGGGGGATTAATCACGATTTCAAGGTTGTTTATGACCATGGAGAAAATTAAACCTTAAAAATCTCACACAGGTTGCCCTCCAGAATCAGCTTAAAAGAAGGAAAGGCACTGTTTGTCTGTCTTTAGAAGAGGAGGATGTATATACCTTGGATTGCCACTAAATGTACATAGCTGTAGCATCTGTAACACCTACCACTCAAGGCCCGAGTCTATTAGCCACAGGGGAAGAACATTAGGTGTGTTCTCTTTGTCCTTATTAAGAGCTGATAAACAACTATCTGATCTTCTTCAACAGCAAGAATATAACTTTTTGGAAAATACAGAAATGAATGAGCAAAGGGATGATTTATTAATTGCCTAAATCCTTCCCCTGCTTGTGGATGAATAGTTTAAATACTAGATTTTTTTTTCTGATATCAAATGTGTATAAAAATTAGATCACAAATAAGGTCCTACCCACCAGCAGCTCACTGACCGTTGCAATATTGTATTTTATGCCTATCAAATGGAGTAATGTAGATGTAATACATGTTTAAGAATACTTAGATGCTTCAGAACACAGCCAAGTGAAGAAGATAAAATAAGAGGGAAAAGATATCTTATAAATAGACTTATATGGCTACAGAATATAGCCAGTTATACTATTTACCCTACCTAAAGAGGAAAAAATGTTACCACCGTTTACACAGTGCCGCTGTGGGATTACAAGTATCTTAAGCTGGTACCGTCCCTACAGGAGCCTGAGTACTGAGGCAACAGAAGAAAGAGGGTGATGAAAATCAGGGATATATTTGGAGATATCAGAGAGCAATTTAACAGATAGTTGATAAAGCAAATGAATCCCAGGACTGATTGCCCCTCATTGGCAGTGCTACTATTGTACTCTGTGAGAATAGAATTGCCCCTGAATGCTTTGCACCACTGAAAAGGAGATGTTATCTCCTCTAGCACAAAATGTAGCTGGACTTTTTTATTGACAAACTGTCAGCCAGCACAGTCAAATAGAAAAGTCATTAAACAAAGGATCAGGAACCCCTCTGTCTTAGTCACCTTTATGAAGTGGTTGAAGATCAGTGGGTGAAAAGCAGTCATTGCAGGTATGACCCATGTGGGATAAGAGAGATCATTTGAACAGGAATATGTCTGAAGTGGCATCTTTCAAACACTTCTAGAGAGGGAGGCTCTTGATTCTTATTTAACCTATGAAGAACTGAAAACTACGCTGATTTTGGTGTTAACCAGTATTTTTCTGGAATTAAATCATTATCATTGTTAGCACGTGATAAAAAGAAGCTGGATCCAATGCTTTGAGACAGTTTACTTAGAATGCAAGAGTCATGGACAAAATGTCAGGGGAGTACAACTCAGGGACAAAGATTGTGTTTTAAGTCAATATTTTGTTAAGATCACATGAAATTGGTAGGTAGAGGCCACAAAGTCACCACTCCTAGAGTTTAAAGCAGTTTAAAGCAATATTTACATGAAATATTTCTGCCAACTCCTGGAAAACAGTGTGGAAAACAGACAGCAATTTAGGAGAAAGCTCCACTTGGTGCCTGAAATCATTCTCCTGCACAAGGCCAATGTAGTTCATTGCTGCCATCTAAAAAAAAAAAAAAAATGGGATCCCCTTTCATCTATTTATGGTGAAAACCAGAAGGCATTGTACTTTGTTCTTTGCTTAGTCATTATTACTGAAATCTTACATCAATCACAGATTGAGTGGGATAGAAGTATCTTTTCCTCTCTAAAGATTAATCTGAATCATGAACTTAACTACCTCCTATATTTTTATCCATGACTACAATTTTCACAGATTTTGAGCTGGTCAAATAAATGTTTGATTCTAAATGTGTACTGAAGGTAGTCTTAAGTTTCAGATGTGAGTTCAAAAAGGAGTATGAATTTCACTTACATCTGAAGAAAAGGTTTACTAGAATATACAGTTACTTAATAACTACCTCAAAGTAAAAATCTACAGTATCTGTTTTCAGAAAAACAAACTAAGCAGATTATAACCAGCTTTATAAAGACTAAAAGTTTCATTGCTACAGGGCCTGTCATGAGGATTTGAAATTTTAAGGTGATAGATGAAAATCCACTGAAACGGAAGCTTATTTGGTAACCATTAGAAAGTGATTTGGACATTTGGTCAGGTTGCTATTACCAATTTGTTCTCTTTTGAGTACAGTATCTTCTAGGAAAATGCAGCCACCCCTTCATCAAAACCTTAAGTTGTTTTCTTAGGCAAATACAGACCAAAGACATGGTGAAAACTAGAGTTCCTGGGTACCAACAGAGCTGTTAATGCTGCAGGACTCATCTAGCCTGCAGAACTGATTCCTGGGCAAATCAGATTGACTGAAGGGGACACCAGTCCATTAAAACAATGAACCCAGTAGAAAAAACATATACATTCATAGATTATGGATCTTTGCCACCTTTTTTTCCTAATCTACTACTTTACTGTATTTTGTCTATGTTTTATCTTCCTTTAGCCTCATCATCTGACTTTTCCTACATATTTGCCATATACAGTGATTGAAGCTGATGGGATATAAGCACTCTAATACGTTGTTACAAGATGGAGAAACAAAATGAAGTGAAATATCTGATGAAGTGTCAAGATACGTGGTCTGCATCACACCTATGAACGAAGTACTGCAGGCAGAATTTCTCTTGTGAGTTTTCCCTTATCAGTTTTCATTTCTTTCTTTTTTTTTTCATTAAAAAAACAGATTAAATATCAAATGCTGGACAAATAGCCATTTAATTCACTCTGAAAATTGACTGTGCAGTTTTTTGACTCTGATTAGAGCCTTTTGTTCTTAGCATCTGTAAAGATTCCACAAGCCAAACAAAGTTTTCAAAGACAGTCATCCAATTCTAATGACCTGAAATAATTCCCATCGATAGCTTGGTGGAACCAACTATAACTTAATAAGCAGCATCCTAAAGCAGAAATTCTGTCCTATTCCCTCTATGCTGCTTTGGCTTTTAAAGAAAGAACAAGGCAAAAGGCAATAAAGTGTGTTTGCTTTTCCCGAACTCACAATTCTGACTATGCCCAGAGTTCAATTGAGTGGGAAGATGCCATTGTGACATACTCTCTTCCCAAGACATAGCTGCATTCTGAGTACAGCTCTTGACTCCAACTTTGATTCCCTTGCAGTTGTTCTCTGAATTATATCTGCAAACTAATCTCAGAACTCATCATCGCCTACACATACACACCCTCAAATTAAGATAGGCTCAGCTTTCAATAACCCTTACCCACAGATACACTGTGTTCATTTTCATTGCTAACATTCTCACCATCAGATTAGTGTTACTTAAGACTGGAGAGTGACATTTTATGTTTATCAAGAAAACACTGCGCAGGCAACTGCAGTGCCACTTACCTCACCTTCCTGCCATCTCTATTGATTTTGATCTCAATTGGATTGCTCTAATTGACTAATAACCCTATTATCTTAGGAAAACACTTTAACTTCAGCATCTATTCGATGCATTTTACTACATGGTCCTGTTGCCAGCAACACAATACACACAAACAGTGCCTTTACAGGTGCACTCGAAGTTCAGACTAGTCATGAATTACAACTATGAATGGGAATTAAGCAGAACATTCCTTTCTAAGTACTTAGATGTTGGCAATGGAGGCTTTGTTTAGTAACAAAGTCATTAAGCCTAAAGGATTTGGCACTAAAATGGAACTTCTTTCTGGGGCAGAGATGATTTTACTGAAACGTTTGAAAATTGTACTTATAAGCAAGGACTGGTAGCATCAACTATTACAAAGATTGCTTGACACTTCCCATTCATTATTCAATCCTGTCTTCAATTGCCGAAAACTTTGCCAACATTTAGCTAGCTAGTTTGAAATTTTCCATGCTGAGCATATCTCTTAGGCTGGTTCATTTATTTAAAGAGAAATCTTAGCCCAAAGAGTGTACCTTTTCCAAGAATGAAACTCGAGAAAAATACATCGTTTTGGCCATATTTAAAAAAACAAAGTTATACATCTCCATACTTCAGAAAAAAAACTCTGAAGAAAAGTTTTCACCTTTCAAGATTTTTGTTTTGTTCCCATGAAACTCAGACATTGTATTTCAGACTTTCATCAGTGTTTCTCAAAGAGGAAAATATCTGCAGTAGTAGAAAAAAGTTTGTAGCAAAAAAAAAGAAGCTCATTTTCACTACAGATCTCTGTTCCTCAGCAGCACCTACATGGTAAAGGTGTGTATGTGTGTGTCAGCACAGTTACACCTATAAACTGAGCATACAGCATGCAGGACTATGTTGGAGATGCTGGGGTTTTTTTTTGCATCCTCTCATCCCATCTGTTTTGTGATACATTAAAGGCAGTGAAGGTCCATAGCTCCCCTGTGCTTTTAATAACCACCTTTGCTGCCAAGGCAGTAGTACTGAAGGTGAAGGTGAAACTGTTTGATGCAGAAGACAAAAAGTACAAGGAATTGGCTGAAACACTTTGTCAAGGCAAGGACTAGAGGGTGGGCAAAAACTGAGCACAGGGCTGTTTAGAGTGAAAAAACCTGGGATGGAGAGAGGGGAAAGAAGATGGAACAGCTTCTTCGAGCCTCGGGATGCACTGAGTTGGGCTTTAGAGCAGCTAGCTGAGGTGGAAACGTAGGGTGTTTACAGTGAGTAATTTCAGCCTAGTGAGGATGATGTCCTTTGGGTTCCTCTACAGTCGAGAGGGAAAGCACTTGACCCACTGGAGTACTGGTAGTGACCAAACTAATCTCCTAATTTGAATTACCTTTTGGAGAAACCTTACTCAGCAGGGAGATAAGCCTTCAGAGGGTCAAGTTAGATTCTGTGGAAGAGAAGTTGTGGTAAAGGCAAGAGATGATTCACTGCCAGAGTTCAGGTGGAGAAAAGAGTGTGTGAATTCACTTGGGAGCAGGGAAACTGAGCCTCTTCTCCCTCTGCTTAGCAGGCCAGGTCTTTCCTAAAGATGTATGAACGCTGTTCCTGCAGAACTAGACTTCACCCAGCCTCCACCACTGTGTTTCTTATATGCTGCCAAGTAAATAAATTAATCTCTATTTTTACAGCTTGTCAGTCATCCTCTTTGGAATCCAATAGGAGAGCCTAGAATCTTATCTGCTAAACTGTTGAGTATTCACACATAGAACTAAAACGGGTAGGAACTATGTTTTGAATATGTATAATATTTTGCAGTGCTCTGAACTTGGAGGGGAGGGGCAGAGTGGAACACAAAAGCAAGTCCCAGATAATGAAAAACCTTTGGCTATGTTTTCATCTTCATATCTCTGTTTGCCATCTGTAGGGGTGCAGTATCCCCTCACTTCACTGAGGCATTGTGAAAATAGATTCTTTCAGGTCTGTGAAGCACCCAGATACAATAACGATGACTGCTAAAGGAAAGCTCCCAAGGAAATTAATAATTCTGTGTTCAGAATAGGCTTTGAATAGTATGCAGTAAATAAGCCATGGGGTACACACTGAACAATGAAGATAAAAGAAAATATTAAATAGCTGCTCATTAAGTGAGCAATATCCATCCGGCACTTTAAACAGACCAGAGCTTTAATAGTATGTGAGCCTGTGATTAAAGACAATACCATGATGCATAGGGCACAAAAGCTGCACTGAATGCATAGCAACCACTTCAATTCTTGCATTTCCCAAGTTTTGAGTGTTTGGCTTGGTCACTTGGTGAGAATGCCAAATTCTCTTAATTTAGCTCTACACAAAAAGGGACATAGATCAATAAAGATTAGAGAGGGGGATGGGTTCCAGAACTCGCTCAGCACGAAGTCCAAGGGTGTTTGGATTCAGTTCATATTAGAGAAGAAAGCTGACCGCAGCTTTTTATCTGGATCCAGATGTCCTCAGATTTCAAGGCTAATCAAGTCTTGGTTCTGCTTTGGAATCCTTTCTACCATGATTGTTCTCCCTAAGTTGTGAGAGTGTTTCTATGGGCCTCTTCGTTATCTTAGCCTTTGTAAAAGTTGTAGGATTAATCCTACCATTAAATTCTACTTGTTCTTGCTAAGTATAGAGTATCTTGTTTAGCAGCATCATTAAAGAACTGTGAGTTAGGTAGAGGTCTTCGTAAGCAATGAGTAACACAGGAAAGAACATCTATTTTTTCACTATGAGACTCTAACCAAAGGACAAGACAGAAGAGATACTATATCAGGAGTAGAAAGCATCCTAACAGGCTCAGCAAAACAGTGGACAAGAGGAAATCCAATAGAAAGCAGTGGAAATGGTTGTGCCACAGAGAAAGGCATAGGAGTATCATAAAACAGGTATATCCTGAGCTCACATTAAGAAGGGAGGTGGCATAAACTGCCACTCAACTGCCCACAGGGAATAAGGGAAGACCAGAGACTCAGAGAGATAGGAAATCAGAGGGTGCAGGTAGAAAGCCCCATTTCCAAGGCAGACAAATCATTCAACTGCACCTGTTATCACAGCCCACAGCATCACCTTGACTCAACTTCAGCTGCACCATGTGAAGCCATAGACAATAGAGAGACTATGAGGTGTTTCACATAAAAACTTTTCTATTTGTGTTGCCCCCTCCAGGCTGTACACTTCCAAACTTCTGCACACACAAACCACAGAACTGGCATGCAGGTTACTCTGCACCAGGAGTTATTCTAGTGGTAAGGAAGTACTTAGTTCAGACACAGAATCACATTGTTCCACACATACATGCTGCTGAAGGACTGCTTTTACAAAGCCTTTACTCTCAAAATTTAAACAAAATGTAAAGCAACTGTAATTTTTTTATATATATACAGTAATATCTTGAAAAGTCTGGCAACAAGAAAGATCAGCTGCAGCATTTTCCACACTGTATAACAACTTTGTTTTATGACGCTTTTATCCTGTATGAACTTGGCAATTGTTAGGGAACTATATGAATATTTGTTCTTAAGTTGAGATACAATCTCCTGATCCACTTGTCTAGTTGTATTCACTACTACATAAAAACTTCACTATCTGTCCTGAAATAATAGAGGAAAAGAGTATTGACGTAACTAGGGGAAAAAAAATAAGATCAATTCAAATCTATGCTTCTGCCCTCTGCACTGGCAGGCAGACACTTCCAATATTCTAATCCTGGCCACTGTATCCCATTTCCCGTATGAGAGTACAGACAATACTCTTTTCTAATATCTGGGTTGGCACATCTGTTTATTCCTGCTCCTAGGACGAAAACTTCTGCTTTTCCTAAACTACAGACAGCTCATGCTAGTCGTTGAGCCACCAGGAAGTGATAATTACATTATATATGTGCATGAGAATGTAAAGAACTCAGCTGTTACACAGCCATACACCCTGATGTGCTACTGCAGGTATCACAGCAAAGGTGAAACTGTCCTTTCATACAGACATTTCCATCAAATTGTGGGAATCCTGAACCCTGTCTGCAATCCCAAACCAACAAGATGACACAGTTGCTCTGCTTCTCAGAGTGTCTTTTGCTTCTCAGTAGCTCCCTGTGCAGTTATACAGCCAATCCATAACATACAGAAGTCCTGCTTTTGCTCCCAACATCAGGACAAAACACGCAGGGCTGCAGACAGTCGGGCACAAGCCTTCAGTTAACTTGGTACCACACCGTCATCTAGTGGAGAGTAGCCAGGAGAGCAGACACAGCTCTGCTCTCTTCTCCCAATGCCAGAGCAACAGTGCCAAGTCCTCAAAAAGAGAGGTGAACAGTAGTCACTCACTTCTACCTAAACATCAAGTTGCTTCATCTCACTTATAAGCTGTTGTGAATATACAACAGGATTGCCATGTTGTTTATTTCTCCCCATAAATCCATCTTGGAAAGGGTAATTGAAAAGACATGTTTACCTCTGCCTTAACTGGAAATTTCTGCAGAACAACTGCTAGAGGTCTGTGATTCAACATGTTTAAGCAGAAATACTTTCCAGTGATGGGATGCTAGTGCACTATGAATAGGCATTTACCAGGCTTTGCTGAGCAGAGCAGTCCTGTTCAGACAAAATGCTGCTGAAAGAAAACATGATTTTGTATAGAGATGTTCCATGTGAGACCCTTAGAACATTTTGAAAGTTACAAGCAGGTCAGTCTGCCTTCTCAGATGGAAAAGAGAAATATAAGCAGCCACTTGCAGGTGGTAAAATCACATTGCTAGATCACACTCCCAGTTCTTTAGGAGGTTTGATGTTTAACAACACATCCAATCTCACCTCTTCAGCTTTTCAATTTGAGAAGCCACTTGAAAAAAAATTGCATAACACACCTTCAAGATTGCTCATTTCCCACAGCCCAGTTGAACACACTGAAGAAGCTGGTGCCTGCTACATTTGAAAGGTTTGTGTGCAGGTATTTCACAGGGGCAAGCTAAAATATAGAAGACAATGCAGGTCAGCCTAGCAGTGGCTAACCATTTGCTAAAAAAAAAAAAAAAAGAAAAAGGGACACTATTAGAAGACTAGGTACAACTTTTTCCTTCTTTGCAGATATAGTGAGCAGAGCCTTATTCAGGTTTGTGCTAACCTACAAACCTCACTGTCTACACATGTGGCTACTGATAAAATAAACTGCCCAGAATTGTCCCAAATGAAGAAAAAACTTCATTATCATACCCCTTATCTGACTTACAATTTGTTTTTTTCTCTGAAGTCACCATTTAGTTTTCAAATGCCACTGTTTACTCAGGCTGGTTTTTTTATTACACTGGTTACTCAGGCACATTGAAAGCAGAGGATGTCTGAGAAGGAACACACCAAAAATACAGTTTATCCTCAAAATAAACGTTTCTCCTCTATGCTTATTTTAACAATGGAAGCTCAAGAGGATTTCATGTTCTTCCCTCCCCTATTTTTATCCCAGGGAAGGCAGCATTGCTAATACAATGATCGGCCCAAAAATAAATATCTGCTGTTGGTCTAGACAGCACGGGCTCTTGAAATAATTTGATCTGAGTGGCAAAACACTTACACAAAGTCAGTATTGGCAAGATGAGTAAGACTTATCTTTCTATCCTCCCCTGATCCATCCATCAGCATTTACAAAGCGTTCATCATAGCAAAATCAGTGCTGAATTCCTTTGTTTATTCACGCAGCAAACAGCACAGACAACAATAGTGGAGGCTTCTTCTTTACATTACTCTATTGTTTTTGCATCATGTCCAGAGAGAAAAAATTTAAAGGTGAGAAAGTATCCCTTTTATTCATCAGTTTATGTTATAAATTTGCCTACTAGATGTTTTAAGGTCTCTCAGGGAAGGCACAATGTACATCCAAATACCCAATAAAAGATATCATCTCTTCTGCACGCTCAGCTCCCATTCTATCCTTAGACCACCATGACTTCAACACAGCTATTACATTACTAATAAAAAGTAGACAGGGAGGTATCAATTTTACAAGAGAATACTCGTCTGATGATAACACCACCAAAATCTAGTGAACACTCCATTTAAACACAAGAAAGAAAGAGCAAGTCCACTCATCTCCTGTGCCACTCTAGCAATGGCTCATATGTCTACCTCCTGGCCTTTAAGAATCAGCATAACAGCTTACTCTGTGGTGAACTGATTTTTATTCTTTCAACTGATGGCTTTTAAAAAGTCTTGTCTTAAAGCTCCTGGTTCTTGGTGCAAAAGTAGCTTAATGGTGACTATTCCAGCATCAGAGAGTGGAGAGGTATTTTTATGAGTAGATTTCCCATTTTGGTTACAATGTTGTCTTGTCTAAGTTCATACTTTACTAGCTTCTAATTAGCCAGTTGTATGAAGATTATTTATATATATATATATATAACTAATGCTTTTCTTTTTCTTATTGTTCTTCTAGCTATTTCCACCACCACTGTTGTAAAAGCAACTGAAAATGGGGTAAATCAATCTAATGTTAAATCCTTCCTTTGTCTCTCCACAAAACTGGATTCTTCTCTTTCATGGTAAAGATTTTCATTAACTTCACTTCAAGGAAAGAATTTCAATGAGGAATAGTATTACTCATTTGCCTGCTGTTCTTGGCAGGCAGTGACACGTACAGAGCAAAGACACAGGTTCTGTTACTGCCTCGAAGTTAGAGAAAAAGAGAAAGGGAGATAAACAATGGCATTGCTGTTTCAGAGTTAAAGAATAATGAGTAATGGATATTTTATGGGTCCCACTAACCTGTATGGACATTTCTGAGTTATTCTTTGAGTCCTCAGGTCTTCAGGAGGTCACTTGTTTCTTAAGCATCCATTTACAGCAAACTTTGAAAACACATAGCTCTGAATAAAGTGAATCTCAATCCTGCTACTCACTGCTGAAGATCAGTTACAATCATGTCAGGATCACTTGTCTAGTTTCAGGCTTTATTGTGAGGTTTTGTACTGACATAGGCATTACAGATTTAACAAAAAAGTGTCTAAAGTTGTTTCAAGATGTGTAGAGAATGCTTCAAGTCCTCAGGAAAATATATCTTTGGGGAAAAAGCTGAACCTGAGAATGTTAACTGTTTTCAGTGGGTCTATGATAACTCATATCAGTAGTCTCTCCTCACCTTTACTTTCCATTTTTGTTTAAATGCTCCTTGCAGAATCCAAGACAGACTGAAAATGGAAATGTGAAGTGTATGTTAGCACAGCACCTAACACAATGGAACTGAAATCTCAATTCAGGCTTTCAAGCACTACCAGAATATGCACAAGAATAACTAATGAATAATAGCATCTTTAGGGACCTTCTGACTAGACCATGGCTGCCTAGATCAGAGAGTGTGACAGCCTATAAGACTGTATCCAACCTATGGGATGAGTCTGCTCACTCCCAAATGATTTTGCACCAGAAGGTCTCTGGCTTAAGATCAGAGGTGGATGCAGCTGTGGGAGCTGGAGCAGTTATCATTCCCATCTGTTGACACCATTTTCATGCCAGAGTTCACTGGTCTCATGATGAGGACTGAATGGTTTATGTAGCCCTAATGAGACACCATGCAATCTAGTTTGTTTTATTCACATAAATTATCTGCAGTCTTTGCTAATATGTTAGACTGGGAACTGCAATAGCTCAAGAAAACAAAAGAAAGAAGACAGGGATATGTCTTTGCTGAACACAGTCAAATCCACCTGTACTTATAAAGTTAATATAATATTCAGTGGTATAGAAGCCCTCAAAAAGTGCTATTGTATCCTTTGGCCAGAAACTTGACATTCTATGTCTAGATAATTCTAATTTTGGTTCACAGCTCCTTCACTTGTACCTTAAATTGCATGTTGACAAAGCATTTAGGAGAGGGTTAGAAAGGAGTGGTGAAGGTCAGTTATTATTCATTGCTGAACCTGGGCAATCTCCAAGGGATCCATGACCTCAGTGAATCTCTGGTCCCTCTGAAGGTTTTTCATTGATTCAGGAGAGTCAGAATTTTATGTGTAGCATTGGTAGCAATTACAGACAAACTCTTCTTGAGAATTCAGCCCTAGGCATGCTGTGACAGCAATTAGAGTTTAGGAAGGGTAATGTGGCTACGAATACAATACAAGGATTAATAGTGGTATGAGCCACACTGTTAGAGTCTGAAATCAAGTTTCCAAGAAAGTGGAACACGTGAGAATGTAAGGCCAATCATGCTGAGGCAGCTGACAGTTCCTTTTAGCCCCATGCATTGTTTTCAACTGTAAGGTAAAAAGAATGAGCAACAGGGTGTGTATACAGAGCAACTCTTCCCCAGGGACATCCTCCTACTCTCCACCAACCAACAGTTTAGGACTGAGAGATCACACCAGAACCACTGTGCTTAACAGCCACAAATGGACTTACCCTCCACAAATTACACAAGTCCCATATTTACTTACATAGACTCCTGATCTCCACACCATCTCATGGCAGTAAGTTTCTAAATGTAACTAGAAGTTGCACAAAGAAATGCTTCCCTTTTATTAGCTGCAAACACAAAATTGCTCAGTGCCATCCAGCGAGAGCAATGCTCCTTCCTGCACCAAGTACCAGACTTCATTCACATTCTGGGTAATTATGACATCTTACACTCTTTAAATTGTAATGATTAAACACAACCATGAAAGGAAAACAAAAGAGTTTAAGAGCAGGCAACTATGGGTATTATCCAACCTGCTTCCTTTAGTAGTACTCCCTACCCACTGTCTAGACTGATAATATTCAGATAGGTATCTGAATTCTGATCACTACACTGGAATCTTAGGCATGTAGATCATCACACATTGCTAGCCAGAATACGTTTCTGTACTGCTTTTAGAGCAATGGGATAGCATGCTGCAAAATGCTATATTAAAATCCTGTAACAGATGGAGGGGGGAAAAAAGCCTCCTTTGCCTTCTGTACACAATTGCCTCAATCTCCCCCGACCAGAGCTGTTATGTCTCAAAGACTTAAGCCAAAAGATGGCTGCACAAGCTGTGTTCACTTCTGTGGCTGCCTACAGCAACCCAATGGATAAACAACAGACATTTCAGCTGAAGAATAAGAAAACCATCTATGTGCATTGCTCATTGGTGGCATTTCCAGTGGAGTGCAAAGTGCCACAGAATGAAAGAAAAGCAGAACCTTCTGCAAACAGAAATTTGAGCATCTGCATAGCTCACAGGAGTAATTCACATTCAGCATCTGTCTTTGAAGGTGAAACTTTCTATACTGGTCACTGAGAGAACAGTTACATGCAAGTAAATTGTCTCCATTAAATCAACAGGGTCCAAATCATATGGGAAAAAGCCAGGGAACTTCTAGAAATAAGCTCCTTGTATCAAGGAAATAATGTTTACTGACACTGTAATTAAGAATTAAAGCTGCAGAAAAATGTGAGGTTTGCTAAAAAACAATAGATATCTGTTATCCATACAATATATGGCACCAAAATATTCAGTGTTCTGGGGAGGATAATTAATCAGCGTTCTCTTGCTGAAGTTCTTTAATTGTCTATGATGAGCTACGTTGTGGGGGGGGGATTATTGAGTTTTAACATGGAACAAGATCAGGCACCATGGGGAATATTTACACGAATAAAGATTGCATGATCAAGATCTTTGATCTGAGAATTGCTATTCTGTAATCATCTGTAAAGCACCAGGAGTGCCCCTGGCACTGTATATATAATAATAATAATAATAAATGATTAACAATAAATCATGTAATTAAATCTTCACTTCCAACATTCTTTTCATAACTCTTGCCTCAGATTTAAGTTGCCACATCAGACATATTACATCCTCATAATATTATTAAAGTTACTACACTTTAGCTTTTAAAATTCCCCTAGGGATCTATTGTTTCTTTGTTTAATGTGCTTATGAGCCACAGGCCCCATTAAATACAATAGGGAAACTCCCAGACCTTTAAAGACTTTGCCACCAGAGGCATTTCTTAGGAAACAGGATCATTTTTGTCATTCCATCATGTAACTATTGGAAAGCCTATTATCAGAGAAGTTCCAAGAGGAAAACAAGAAAAATACTTTCCCGACTCAGATCATCAGTTCATTAAGGCCACAAGGCTACAGCCAAAGCAGAGCTGCTGCACACAGTTTTCCTTCCTCCACTGCATCGAGTCATTCACATAATACCATGTTAAGAGTATTTTGTATTATAATTGCTCTTTATGCCTCATCACCTTTGTAGATGCTTGCTGTAAGTACAGGGAAAAGACAAAACCTCCTTTTATTTCCTTGGTCTGGAAAATAGGAGATGGGCAGATGCTTACATTCATCTAAACCCAAACTGTACATTGTTCCCTACAGATTTGAATGGAACAATACATCTGAGACAGGATATTTTGCCAAAAAGCAATTTAAATAGAATATCAAGTACTGGCTTTTAAAAGTGAATTCCCACCCGTCTTCAAGTGACTTCTTAACAAGTATGGAGAGAGACTGCATGAAAAAAAGATGAAGCCACTGTCAGTATCCTGGAAAAGCTGGAGTCTACTAGACACAAGCTTCATAGTCTAAAGCTTGTTATAAATTATTTGACTTGGTACTCTAATTCAGATGACCTGTGAATTCTGGCTTTAAAGCTCTTCTCAATTTCTTGTTTCATCTCTCTCAAAAGTAAAATTCATTCAAAATGTCTTTTGGTCTCCTTGGAAGCCACAGAAAATAAGCTGAGATGCTGTTGTTTATCAGTTCAGCCTCCAGATTCAAAGGCAGCAGAGAGCTAAGTGAGGAGTTCACACTTGTGTAAAAGAGGGATATGCAGAGTCACTGTGTAAAAGCCCAAGTCTAAAGTGAGAATGCCTGGCATCAATCTGAGCAATATGCCAGTAAAGACAGTTCGTCTGCAGTAGGGTTGGTGGTTCCTCAACACAGAAGAGCTTAGAATGAAGGTTAGCATGAGCCATGGGTGAAATGGAAATTCCTTTGGCCTCAACTAATGCATTTTAAATAACTCCCACTTATGGTCAAATAATTACAAGTTCTATTTTGTTAAACAGTTAAAAAGCCAAACACAGTCTGTATTGTGCTGGAAAGTTCCACATTCCAGTGAACATGAGGGATAGTGAACATAGCCTGTGGGCCAAACACAGCCCACGCAGAGCTTCACACTGTTGAAGCTTTCATCTTTAGTACCCTGGGGTACAGCCCACAGAGACTGTAGGATCACAGCATGCAATGCTCCATCTTGCTCCAGCCAGACACACATCACATGCTGGGGCCTGTACCTTCTGTGAGCTGTACTGTCACACTGCAATCAAGGAGGCTCCCAGCTTGCTGTATCTTTAAGCACTCAAGGGTGGGGGGCTCAGTTTAGATTTCAAGACGATGAGATTTAGGTACAACTTCTTGTTAAGAAGCTAGTCATGGACACTGTACATATTCACCCATCAGCTTGCTTTCATGAACTACATTCTCATGCAATGTAAATATTAGCCTAGAACATATAAGCCACTAAAAAATACAAACCAAGTATATTTCCCTTCTACCTCACCAAAATCCAGAGACAAATAACCCAAATCACATGGAAATTGAGTATATGCTTAGTTGTAAAGACATCTGAAAAGACAGCAAGGAATCACGTCATGCAGAGTTTTAGAAAACAAGGGAGTTTTCACAGTAGATAATTTGCATCATATGACCTAGTGTTAAATAACAAGGAGTGTTAGAAAAATTAAGCTTGAATAAATGTAGCTGTACCCCTGTAATACCTTTATAAGGCTTCACAGTATAGCCCTAATGAAGAAATCTGGTAGCATAATCTACCTTCCCAGATGGCCAGTGGAAAGTTCTTTATAATGAGCGCAGATATGGTATCCTACTATTAAAAAGTGTTACAGACAAGTTCTCAATACATCTATGAAACAGCAAAGAACAGACGGAAATGGAGAGGCAAAGAGTTTGCATGCCAAGGGGTTCAAGTCCGTTTACTGCCTAATGCAGATCCAGAGCTACCCAAACAAAAGCCTTTATACAAGTATTGGTTGTGCTAATGACACTCAAGTTATTTAGCTGTGGCACCAGAACAATGACTAGAATAAATTTGTAATTTCACATTTGCAAATCTTAGGCCAATTCTGAGGATCACATCTCATTTCTTAGCCTAGCATTCTATTCTGTCTTTTGACTTACCTTTTGTTCACTTGAACTTTACAGTAGTATGATCAACCACAATCAGCTCTCTGTAGAGAAAGAGATTGAGTTATTCAGGACAGATCCTTTATTTTTTTTATACACTAACACTTAAAAGGTATTTTTTCATCATTTTACCTTTTTAATATTAAATTCTCACAGAAATCAAACTGCAATTTCTTTTCTACTAACGTTATGTCCTTTATTTGCATTATATAGCTATTATAAGGAAAATACATTTTCACCTGGAGGTTCAGTTTATTTCCTCCTCCAACACCTTCAGTATTGGAGGTATCAGCTTCCTCCCTGTTACCAGCATAGTAGTGGAAAGAATGATCCATATAGTCATGGTCCAGCCCACATGATCAGGCTCTAGGGTTTACAAGACCCTTTACAGAGAACAGCAATGTACCCTATTTGCAGTGCTGCCACAGTCTCAGCATGCAGTCTTGAACAAGACGTTTCATTGCAATATCCTGCTTTCTTTTCTTCAGATGAAAGAAATTAGATAATAGTTTATAGTCTTTGTAAATGCTCTCAGATTCGTGAATGAAGCCCTACTCCTTCCCTTGCCATTGCATTCCTGTAATGGTTTTCTGTCTGAAACAAGGGATGTTGGGCTGGAAGTGTAACTAATAAGCAACCTAACAACAGAAGGAACCTAGCCTGAGGTCAGCATGACCTGCAGTAATTGCTTCTGCTGCCTTTAGACCCACAGCAAGGATTAGCAGTCACCCTACACAACTCCCTAGAACAACAGAACAGTAACAAAAAGTTAAAGCTTCTTGTCCCAAGCTTACTGTAGCTTAAAGGACTGAGATCATTCCTAACTTAAAAGAACATTTGGAAAACACTTTGGGAAGGAATCCTATGGAAATTAACCCTTGCTTCTCTGAATGCTATTACTACATGCAGTACTTGCAGGTTTCTCTAGAAATTCCTACTCCTTAGGAGTAGAAAATGTTCCAATTAGTTTCTCACATAACCATCCAGGCCATAAATGCCAGAGCCAGACTGAAGGGAACAGATATGCAACAAGGGCCGGTGGAAGAGAAAGAACTGCTCAAGGCATATTGGCTGCTTGCATCATATATTTTCATCCTCTGTTTACAGCACTCTGTATAGGAATCTCACAATTCTGCTGTTTAAGACCTGGGTGATTATCTTCTGATGAAGTAAGAAAACACCCAACAACTTATTAAACATTCATTTCAAATTTCAATTGAACACGGTCATTTAAAAGTCACATGTTTAGCTTGGGTTTGGGGTTGTAGTGTTCTTTTGTTTATTGCAAATGTCTAAACTTTTAATAGGCTGTGTATGAGGATACCTTTCATATACCCTCCCCACCCCCCGCCAGGGATTCTTTGTGACCACAATTCCCACCACATTCAGTTCTCCTGAACTCCCTTGTACGTATTCCTGCATCATATCAGTACTAATAAGCTAAAGAGAGGACTCTGAAATCTCCCTTCTTCACCAAAAGAACTCTGATGTTACTTCAAAGCAGTAGTTTAATGAGTACCTTTCCTCAAACTGCTACGGAGAATCAATTCAGGTTAAAGCTACACATCTTCTACCTGTGTTGGTTCCCCAAGTGCTCAGACACTGTAAACAATTCCTACTTAGGCTCTGCAAAGACTTTTGTTAGCAAGCATTGAAAAACTCAAAAATCTCTGGAAATTCTCCCTCATCCATAGCTTGGAGGAGACTGCGGGGTGACCTAATTAATGTTTACAAATACATAAAGGATGGGTGTCAGGAGGATGGAGCCAGGCTGTTCTCAATGACTTCCAATGATCAGAGGTTCCAAAGAAACACAAGGAAAAATTTCTTCACTGTGGGGGTGATGAAGCACAGGAACTGGCTGCCCAGGTGGGCTGTTGAGTCTCCTTCTCTGGATACATTCAAAACCTACTTGGACAAATTCCAGTGTGACCTACTCTAGGTGGTCCTGCTCTGGAAGGGGGGTTGGACTGGATGATCTTTCGAGGTCCCTTCCAACCCTTGAGGTTCTGTGACTTGCACCTATCAGCTAGCCATGCAGGAAAGAAATCAAGCAGCATTGTAACAGCAGATTTCAAGAGCAGAAACACAAAATCACATTTCCTCTAAGACTAGAGTATCCCTTAGCAGAGCAATATAGGAAGAAAGAGGTTCATCTCCTGCTAGAAGAAAATATTTAAAAGACCACATACATGTTACATCCCTGGACATTGCAAATTTGAGCCTATTTATAGCTGTGCCAGTCAAGGAACAGTGTTTACCCTCTCTTCAGAGCTGTGTGTCAAGATTGGTATCAGAAAGAGTAAGATGGAGAAATGTCCATCCAGGAAGTTTCACTCCAGAGATATCAGAGCCCTTCAACCTTGCAAACATTCTGTGGGACAATAGAAAGAGAATCCAGAGGAAAGCAGAAATAATGGAAAATCACGCAGTGAACTCAATATTCAGCACCTGAAACATCACATGTAAAGTATTTCTCTCTAACTCAGCAGACTGCACATGAGGGGGGAAAAATTAAAAATCATTCCATAGCCATCACATTGCCTTAAGAAAATACAGCTCTGACATCTGGCTTCAGGGTCAAGTACAGTGGACAGGCATCTCTTGTGCTACCCAAAAGATGTCATGACTCTGGAGACTGGTTTTTAGGGAATGAATGCAGCACAAAAGTTCTAATGGCTTAACATTTAATAATCAGGAAAATCTACATTAGCTGGTACTGAAATTAGAGGCTGGGCTTTATGAATAGGACCACACCAACATAGAAACAACTCTGAATGTTTGAATTACACCAACAGGCAGCAATAACAATCAGAAAGGCTGGTACAAATATTAAGTTGTGTTCAACTATATTGCATTCTCCAGAGTTGCAGCAGAGCTTGGGAGCCTTTTATAAACAGCACCTCAGTCAACAAGAATTTAGCTTGCAGGAATGCATTACAAATGTAGACCAAATCAAATTAGCTCTCAGATGTTATCTGTTGCTATCTCATTTCTTCCTCAGACTTCTGCTAACCACTGGAATGCAACATCTGGGCAGTCAGAAAAGGCAAGTACTTTACTAAAAAAGTACTAAATACAGGTGCTATGGAAGGAATTACAGCATAGCTCTTTACTACAGCACAGGATGAAGTTGTACCAGCTACCTGCTGCTGCTGCAAAAAAAAAAAGGTAATTAGGTCTACCTAACCAGTGTCACCTTTATAGCAAAAAGACACAACTTAATCAGAGGAATTATATGCTAAGAATGAGTGACAAAGTTAAGTCATCTGTTGCAGAGGCTATTTAATGAAATTAGGATTTGGAGCACCATTTACATGTTTCAATTTTTTTCTCTGACACTTAAACTTGAAAGCTCTAGAAGAATTCAGTAATGCTTAAATTATGACAACCATAGTCTTTATACTTCATATTCTACATACTGAGATGTTTGGAGTACCATACCTTCTTTTCAAAAGGAAAAAGTTTGCTTTCATGAAAGCTCTTTGTCATATCCGTAGAACAGAGTGGGGAAGGGATTATGGGACCTTCCTGGTCAAACTTTTACACAGCATACCACCCTGATCAGTGTGTAGTGGCAGGCTCCAGAGACATACATACACGCAGAGAGAACTAGAGATTTTGCTGCCCAATGACTTTGCAGACTTGAAAAGAGCAAATGAAAATTTACTGTAGCAGAGATGCCTCAACTGTGGGTTCTATTAGGTTGTGATCAGACTATGAAACATTTAATAAACTGTGCCATTACTAGCAAAGGCTTTTTGTTGCATCCTTACCAACAAGGATGACAATCTCTCTGTGCAACAGCTGACTGCTGTGACAGATAAATGCTGAGCAGCACTGAGGTCTCCTTTACAAGCTAGAACTGAATCACTATCATGACAGTTTACTCGTCCACAAAACGTGCTTACATTGCAATACTGCAGTCTCTTGGGAAGATTTCCATAGGCACCTTGGTATGCACCATATTTACCATGTACCACACAGAGGAAAACATTGCTAAAACCCCTCTTCGTGATCAGTCATTACCCAACTCTTCTGAAGGGCTTTGCAGTGTTTTCTGCAACCGCTTGTCCACCCACACAGCCAGCCAGCACGTCTGGTCCCTTGCTGCTGCAGGCAGTCACATCATAAACCGATCAAATGCCATTGTAAAACTAAATAGGCTTTTTGGCCTAAAAGTTTCCAAAATTTGGGAGTAGGTCTCTCTTCCATTCAAACTAATTCGGGTAACAATGAAGAAATTCACTCGTAAGCAGGGTTTCTGACTGCATCTTTTCCCGTCAGTGGTTCTTATTTTCCGTTCCAACCCACATCATCTGTTCTCTTCCTTCCACCCATTCTTTCCCCCCAACAAGGCTGGCGTGGACACCGAGCTTCAATTTACTGTAGAACTTTCTATTTTTCTTTTCCATTCTTTTTGTTTAGTATATGAAAGCTGCTTCCTGTTTAGAAACATGGGAGTCCTACACCCTTAGTAATTATGTATTCAGCCCATCAATGATCTTGGCATGAATGTCTTAAACCTTAATAAGCCTGATGGGATTTTCTGTACATGTCATCATCAGCCCAAAAAACAATGCACAATGTTGGTCATCTTGCTCTGAATCATCTCCCTTCCCAGTGCTACAGTTAATAAGAACTTTACAGGCTTACAAGCTTTCTTTTTGTGTCCTATGTGATCTGATCTAGGTGAACCTGCTTCTGCAGAGGGGTTGGACTAGATGATCTCTAAAGGTCCCTTCCAACCCTACCATTCTGTGGTTCTATGACTTCAAATGATAGATTTCCAATGCCTACAGAACAGGAACAGAAGCACGAACTGGAAACTGTTGTTGCAGAACTCCCATGATCAATATTGTTATGCTTTCTCAACTCTGAGTCCCTGCAGCAGTCTGCCATTGCTCACACTGTTCAAGCCTCACTTTAACCTATTATCCAAATAATATGGATAATAATGGGCTTGTCCTGTGCTGAGGAATAGGGATGAAACACATAACGTAATGTCTGTTCAACTTTAAAAACACGTCTCCCTAAACCCTACATGACCTAGAACAAAATGCTATCTTTTTCAAGTACCTAGACTGGGTCAAAATCTATTTCTGGGTGTTCAAACAAGGCAGCAGCACTTGTGACTTGAAATAAACTAAAACATTTGTCACTTCAGGAGTGTAATGTACACATATAAATGCAGGCTGTTTCCCCTTCTGAAATTTAAGTGCAATTATGTTCTCCAGGGAAACAGTGGGCAGTCATACAACTAGCACTTCAATCAGTGGGTGCAGCAGCAGCCTTCTATACCCCACTCAATAATGTGCTGTTCTTCTCCAAGCAGTGCTTAGCAGCAAAGTGGTTAACCACAATTTATTCTATAGGGCATAACTCCTCAGCTAAGGCTACTTAACAAAGCTACTAGCCTGGTGCTGATGCACTTTAAAATCTGACCATACAAGGCACACATACTGTTTTACTTTAACTCTTCTGGGGGCTTAGTCTGTGCCTACATAAACATGAAAACATATTTTGACCTTTACTTAAGGGTGAGCAGCAGAGTTAATTTAAAACTGTCAGCAAGTGCCATCCTAATTAAAAACAAATGACTAATTGCATAACTACAGGGCCTGTTGACACAGGCTACACATACATCAGTCAGCCAAAGCCAGCCAAGCTTGCATTTGAGGAATTGCTGCCCCATCTAGTGTCCTACACAAGTCAGAGATTCAAAAATTAATGTTACAATGGGTCCACACTGATATCTCATATGTAGCTGACACTCACAAAAGCAGTGAGACACCAGAGGTCCAACTATAGCAGCTCTTGTGAAAAAGGTAGTTCTGGCAGGGTAAAAATGTAAAATATGAAAAAGCCTTTGAGAAATTATTTGAGGAAAAACTAGCAACAAATTCTTTTCCAACACATCAGGAGCAGGAATCTGACAAAGGGTTAGTTACAGCCAACAGATGACAGAAGAAAATCAGTAAGAAAGAGACAAGAGTCAGAAAAACTTTTACTGTTTTTGTTTTGGTCTTTTTAGACTGTATTCATCACAGAGGATCTTAGATGGGTTCCCACTTTGGAGAGATCATTTCAAATTGGATGCTCAGCAAAAGATGTTACTGGACATTTCTGTGACATAATATTAAATCCTCATAATAAGACAGTAAATACCCAAGAAATCAATTAGACAATAAATGTGCTTACAACCACCACACAAACTCTTATTTGAAACTTCAAATGAACCACAAAGTGACAAATGAGACAATTTAGGAGTCCTACAGATTCAGGTGAGCTGACCTCTTTCAATCATGCTGCTACTCTGTAATACAGAAATACTGCCCATACAGATAAAGATGTTATGCTTCAAATACGATTCAAGTGAAGGAAATGTAAATCTCATCTCTATTATCAGAGTATCTAGCATTATTAACAGATATTTATGTCAAAATTTATCAAGGCAGAAGTTCCTGATGTACCAACACTTTATGTCAGCTTTTCAACAACAACAAAAAAATCATAGTACAAAAAGGAGTGAAGCAGCTTTCATAAAAATGATTATATAGAAAATGCCTTTGCAACCTGGAAAAGAGAAAGTTGGAAAATTAGTAGAAAAGATGGAAAGGTAAATGTATACTCTGTATACTTATCAAACCAACATTGTCACACACATGAAAGTGACAGGCAGCATATTCAAAATAAAGTCCAAAACAAAGCCAAAACCAGAAGCATTTCTTCAGAGAACACATGCTCAGCCTGTGACATATGACAACAACAGACAGCAAGAGGCTTACCAGACTCTGATAAGGATGTAGACAAAGATAGATAAGTCCCTCAGTTTCTGTGAAACTTGGTCTCTCAGATGAGCAGATCCCTGGAAACTGAAGGACTACCATTGTGTTCACTTACTCTTATTCAGTCCTCCTAAGCATTTATTTTGGCCTCCTAGAGCAATAGGAAGCAAGATAATACACCAAAAGGGCTCTCAGCAGTCATCTTTGTACCCCATCCACAAGCTATAGCATCACTAGGTTTTTTCCAACATCAATGGTTCTGTAGATTTGGAACAGGAGTTGATGTTTGCTGAGCAAACCCTTGTAGAGACAGCAAGCTAGGAATGGATGCGGCAGAAGTCACAGATAATTGTTTTCATACTAATCTTGATGATCTTCAAGCAAGGATAGTACAGTGAGTCCGTCTGCTGCAAAGCCACTGCATACCTGCTCTTTATTCAAATAACCTTATAGTAACAAGCTGTACAGATGCTTTCCTCTTTGATTTATATTCAAGGGACCTACATATGAAAACACCATGCCCAGGGTTTAAGACGTCTGTACAAGTGAAGCGATTTGTCTTTCCTAGAATGTAACACAAGGAATATATTGGCAAGTCTCCACATGATTAAAAATTTTAGAATAACACACCAGTTCTCAGTAACATCTTCAGTATTTCAGTTACAGCTATTACTGCTTCTTTTGCTAACCCTACAGAGCAGGCCTAGTTAAGTTTAAGTCACAAGTCAAGCTTTGTAGAAAATGTCCCAGCGTAGACATAAATCTTGTCTGACTATCAAACACCACTATGAAATGTTTTAGTAAGTGGGTTTTTTTTAATACAATGAGAAAAATTTGCAAACAGGGTGGGCCTGAGAAAAAATATACTAAAAAGAGCTTTGTTCAGTGTTCTAGCACATCTTCACTGCAGATAACTACATTTTGCTGAATGCTCAGGATGTTCATTAATGTATTCAACTGAAACAGGTCATGAACTGGGAAATCAATGCATGCAGCAGGCAACACAACAGCATAAGAGACCACATCCTTAGTGTCTATTCCAGTCTTGCAAACCACAGCTCTGTTAAAGTCACAACAAAAACATCTGATAACATTGTAAAAAAGCCCATCTTCTTCACATACCTCAAGATGCATACATATACCACTTCCCTGCTACAAGGACATGCATCAAGAATTTGAACACAGAAAACCTGTGGATCATATCACCATAGATTCATGTAACATTGGCCTCTCAAACATCAATCTATAAGACTGTGCTTGTTAGTAAGGACAGAAATGAACATAATACACAGAAAAATTACTATTTTCTTAGAAAGTAAGGCTACATACTACAACTTAATATAGCACTAGCTCTACAGAAGAACGTAAGAATAATGACTCCAACACAAAAACATGACAAGTCAAACCTGAAAGACAAACCAATTTATTTAAAACAAAAAAAATAAGACATTGCTATTGCAAAGACTGAAAAAAAATGAAAGATCCTTTTACTGATGTGACAGGACAGCCAATTTACAGCAGTTATCTTAATTCTCAGTGATCATGTTGGGTTCATACTGCTTCAGTTCACTTCATATCATTTCTGCAAGACAAACCAGTTCCCCTTCCCAAAATGGCAGACAAAAACATGCTATAAAAAACGGGTACAGAATTTTGAGACACATGATCGAAACACGATCCATTGTCCTAAAGCCTGAAGCTTTCCAACAAACTTGATTCCTTTGCTGCTTCAACCAACTCTCAATGGGGGAGCTACAAGCACAACGCCGTCACCTCTGACAAAGAGCATCGGAATATTCCTTTTGGTAGACTAGAAAGAAGGAAAGAAAAGTTTACATTTACAAACGCATAGTTTACAAAACGTATCTGCTAAGCATATGACCAAATTCAACCACGACAGACATCAGAAATCACTATGACAAATATAACATTCTGGCATGCCAAAGAGATCAATACAATACCAGCTCTTTGGATATGCTCTGTACTGTTGTAACAATTTGCCCCAAACTTTTGTTCAAAAAGCAGTCAACAATAAACTACTTCAACAATGTAAACCAGCTCAACATTTAAAAAGTCTTCTATAGGGATAAGTATACCAAGTCCTTACTTTATAAATCTCTTCATATGTTTCTTCATCAATCTCTATGGTAGTTACAGTTTCTTCCACATCACCCAATATCATGTTTAAGTGCTGATCATATGCCTGTAGGAATGAAGTTAGTTTATTATTTCTTCCAAAATTTAAATGTGAGCTTATTGAAATGAGAGTTTTAGCAAGACTTTCAGACACAGTGTAGCCTGATTTTGACAAAAATATTCCACTATGTCAAAACAATGTACTATCAGTTATAATTCCAAATAAGTGTCACCTGTACTCTGCAGCATAAAAAAATAGGGAAGACAAGGGAGTGGAGCATCTCCCTTATGATGAAAGGCTGAAGGAGCTGAGGCTCTTCAGCTTGCAGGAGACTGAAGGGTGACATTAATGTTTACAAATACATAAAGGGTAGGTGTCAGGAGGATGGAGCCAGGCTGTTCTCAATGACATCCAATGATAGGACAAGGGGCAATGGGTATAAGCTGGATGGAACATAAGAGGTTCCAAAGAAACACAACGAAAAATTTCTTCACTGTGAGGTTGATAGGGCACAGGAACAGGTTGCCCAGGTGGGCTGTTGAGTCTCCTTCTCTGGACACATTCAAAACCCACCTGGACAAGTTCCTGTGTGACCTACTCTAGGTAGTCTTGCTTTGGTAGGGGGGTTGGACTAGATGATCTTTCAAGGTCCCTTCCCACCCTTAAGATTCTGTGATTCTGTGAAGACATTTACATTCATTGAAATACTCGTCTAGAAAATAGGTCTGAAGCATTCTGTGAGAACACATACAAGAACTCAAGTGACAGTTTATTAACATTAAACCAGCTACTCATCCTCTGTTGTCAATTCAGCCTCCTGGAATTGATTGTCTGGGGCCAACTTAAAGAATATAAAAACTATAATTCATACAATTCAAATTAAGCACCTGTTGCAAAATCTTTACAAAAGCAGGTCACAAACTACTTTCATGTGCTTCACGAATCTCTCTATCGTTGTGTTAGCAAAGCAGCTGAGGCCCAGGTAACATATGGGGCAACTGATTCTGTTCCCCAATGCAGTACGTACAGTACTCAGAAGGGTCCCTCACTTACTGGAAAAACTTGTCTTGTTAAGAGACATATCACTCTCAGAAGAGAGCACTTAGAAGTGAGATTTGCAGAGAATCCAGCCAAGTATGTATCTCATCACGATCTCACAAGAGTCCCTTAAGAGATACTCAATTGACAATGATAATCTCATTCTTATTTCAGTCTTAAAGAGATCTCAGGTTACCTCACAAGAAGAGGCCTGCAGCATTACCGCTTATTTCACAGACACAGAGGCCAAAAGCAGTGGAATTAATTGTTTGGTGTCATTCAGGAGATGACACCTCTTGGCTCTCTAGAGGAGCATTTCATAGCAGAGTACTAAACAAAATAGAGTTTTCTACTGATCACATTGTAGTTTCAATAAAAAGTTCAGCCCTTGTTACTAAGACGATCTTTAACCTATCCTCTCTAAGCACTTCTGCACTTTTTAACTATGAGATATGATTACTTGTGTTTTTTAACAATTAACAGAACATTACAGGTAAGCATTCGTAATAGACTGTTGTACATGAAAAAACATTGCCTGATGCCTAGCTGAATGAACATGGTAACGATCTGAAAGTTTTACTTACATGTAGTCTGCCTCTGAGCTCTCTGTCGTTCCTCATCTTGACATAGATTCGCTCATCCAGACTTAGTCTGATGAGATCAAGAGGCTCCTCTACAGTGTTTGTTGTTTGTTGCT
Organism: Urocolius indicus; assembly: GCA_013401255.1. NCBI lineage: Eukaryota > Metazoa > Chordata > Aves > Coliiformes > Coliidae > Urocolius > Urocolius indicus. Next base: position 778,184 of record WBNH01009943.1, on the reverse strand, counting down.
AAAACATAAAGTTAAAGAAGTTATTTGAATAGAAGAAGCTCATTTACTTTTCCACTCCTCAGAGTTTGTGAGAATCAGAAAAAAAAAAACCCAGGCATGAACACAAATGCAAATATTCCAAATGATTCCTTCCCATCCTGTTGAATCTAGTTTGTTTGAACACACTGATCAGGTTTGTCATTATCTCAACTCTTTGAGACCCATGTTGGGCACCAAAAAAGGGCTGCTGTGAAACTAAGCACCACGCAGACACTCAGTCCTTCCTCTCCCAGGGGGATACAAAGGAGAAGGAGGAAAAAAAAACCCAAGTAAAACTCGTGGGCTGAAACAGAAAGTTTAATAATCCAAATGAAATAGAACAACAATAATAATGATAATATATAACTATCATCATAATAATGAAGAAGACAGATAAACAACAAGAAAAATGACACAAGAAGACACAAATGATGCACAACACAACCGCTCCCCAGCTGCTGACTGATGTCTGATCAGCAATTCACTCTCCCTGTTTCAGTACTGGCCATGATGTCCTAGGGTCTGGAATAGCCCTTGGGCTAGTTCAGGTCAGCTGTTCTGGCCATGCTCCTTGGCAGCTTGTGCATCTCCTTGCTGTGAGAGCATGGGAAACCTGATAAGTCCTTGACTTAGGACAAGCACTACTTAGCAACAATAAAACTATCTGCGTGTTATCAACATCATTCTCACACTAAACCCAAAACACAGTCCTGTATCAGCTACTAGGAAGAAAAATAAGACAAGTCAAAATCAGGACAACAAACTAGAGATGTTCCCTACTAGCAGGGGGAGTTGAAAGACTTTTGTTTGCAGCTAATCACACCTCACACACACACACTATTGTATAGATTCCTTACCAGCAACCATCCTCCATGCTGGAGCACTACATGAACCAGCACCACATCTGTCATGGCACAGGCTATAAAACACAACCTTGCACCAATCTCTCTGCTGGCAAGCATCAATTAGCTGGGTAAAACCCTGCCCCTCCACACACACACGTCTCCTTGATGCCTACTCAACAACACGGCAGTTGGAAACCTGAACGCACAGCAGGCTGAGGCGTCCTTTTTGGGATAAAGGGCTGCTTTCAAGATCACAGATAAAACGTGGACTCATATTTGTGTGTATCCCGCAGAGCGCTACCAGCCTCCCTCTGGGCGCGGCAGAGCCACGGGTGCTTAGCTCAGAGGCTCTCCTCCGTCTCCCCACACCTCCAGCAGCTCCTGGGGGAGCGGAGCCGGGCAGGAATTTACTGTCACACAGACAGCGCTCGCCCCGGGGAAAACCCCAGGCCGCACAAGCACTGTGCCCGCGGGTACGCCCAAGCCTCAGCAGCCGGGCGAAGTGCCCTCACCCAGCCGCGGAGCGAAGAGAGGGGAGGGAAACCCCGGGAAGGCGAGAACAGGGAAGGCCTGAGAGAGAGAGAAAGAAGCGGGGAAGCCACTCACCTGGTCCACTTCATCCGCCATCTTTCAAACGGCCTCCCGCGCTGTCCCGCGAGGCTTTATGGCCCTTCCCCTTCCCCTCGGCGGGGCGGGGCGGGGCGGGGCAGCGGCGCGGACCGTAGCGGGGACTGTAGCGGAGCCCAGGGGCCGCTCCCGCCATGGGCAGGAAGCGCAAAGCATCGCCCCGGCCAGCGGCTGCCAGCAAGAGGCGCTCGGGGCGGCTGGGGCCGGGGCCGGGGCCGCGGCGGGGCGAGGAGGCAGAGGGTGAGTGCGCCGGGCGCTGAGCCACAGCGGGGCCGCCGCAGGCCGCCGCTGTTCGGGAACGGGAGCACGCCGGGAGGCGGCGGTGCGCTGCNACGTCTCCTTGATGCCTACTCAACAACACGGCAGTTGGAAACCTGAACGCACAGCAGGCTGAGGCGTCCTTTTTGGGATAAAGGGCTGCTTTCAAGATCACAGATAAAACGTGGACTCATATTTGTGTGTATCCCGCAGAGCGCTACCAGCCTCCCTCTGGGCGCGGCAGAGCCACGGGTGCTTAGCTCAGAGGCTCTCCTCCGTCTCCCCACACCTCCAGCAGCTCCTGGGGGAGCGGAGCCGGGCAGGAATTTACTGTCACACAGACAGCGCTCGCCCCGGGGAAAACCCCAGGCCGCACAAGCACTGTGCCCGCGGGTACGCCCAAGCCTCAGCAGCCGGGCGAAGTGCCCTCACCCAGCCGCGGAGCGAAGAGAGGGGAGGGAAACCCCGGGAAGGCGAACACAGGGAAGGCCTGAGAGAGAGAGAAAGAAGCGGGGAAGCCACTCACCTGGTCCACTTCATCCGCCATCTTTCAAACGGCCTCCCGCGCTGTCCCGCGAGGCTTTATGGCCCTTCCCCTTCCCCTCGGCGGGGCGGGGCGGGGCGGGGCAGCGGCGCGGACCGTAGCGGGGACTGTAGCGGAGCCCAGGGGCCGCTCCCGCCATGGGCAGGAAGCGCAAAGCATCGCCCCGGCCAGCGGCTGCCAGCAAGAGGCGCTCGGGGNGAGTTTCACCAAATCATCGTTTCTTGTGAGCGGCGAGTGAGGTGCTTGTTTTTCAGCCGACCCCATCGGTAGGACTATCGGAATCTTTATCCAGTTGTGCATCACGTTGTTCAGAGCAATGTTCGTAAACATTTCCCACGGTTCAGTTCTTAGCTGTTTGTTCAGAATCACTGACGCGCTCGGCACTGTGAGTGCTCACTTTATTCTGTGTCTGCCTCTGAGGAAGTCCGTGGAGGTGTTTTTTTTCTGGTTGCCATGGAGATGAAACTTAATCCATTCACATCTCTTTCCTTTCTCCTGTCCCATGCAGATGATAGTGAAGAGAAAAAGCCCAGTCTAAAAAAGAATGCCTCAAAAGCACCGGCTAGGAAGAAGGAAGAAGATTGTGATACTGGAGTTTCTGACTTGGCAAAGAAGCCTTCAGAACAAAATGGGGCAAAATCACTAGCAAAAGAAAACAAAAAAAATACTAGAAAGAAAGGGAGTCATAACACAGAGGAAACATGCAGGTAAGTTTATTTCCCACTCAGGTCTATAGGAGCTTTCTCTTCATGATAATTTGTTATGGGCCCAGTGCTGCAGATGTACATTCAAGTAGTTTATTTTAGGCAAACAGTCTGATTTAGTACATTTGTGTCACACAGCTGAACAGAAATACTATCTTACTGTAGAGTCAGCCCTGAGGAAGATATAGTCTGTATGGGATTTGTGATCCTTTTCAAATTCAATGGTTTAAATACAAAAGTTTGCTTCATTTGTTACAGTTTTTACATAGAACTATGGAGGCTTTATGGAATCCAGTACCAACAGAAATGATGGCCTGAAGCTTGGGTTTTAAATGATGAGCAGATATCTTTAAACATACCATTTTGTGGTGTTTTTTTTGGAATCCAAATATGATATCAGCACAGTCAGCCCATGGAGGTGGTTATAGCAAACGAATTCATAAAAAGAAGTTAAACTGAATGCTGTCACCTCACTGGGCATCCAGAACCTTGGGTATTACAGCAGTGAAAGAGAAACAGTTCCAATTTCACCACACTTTAAATGTTCAGTAAGAAAAAATTGCTGCTGCGTTGAACCCAGGACTATTTACAGCTCAGGTGGTTTGCTTGATAAAGAAGGTAGCTGTGGCTTAGTTGTTAAATGCTCAATCTGTTGTTACTGATACAGAGGTCATGCTTCATTTATTTTCCTATTTTTAGTGTGTTCTTTCTCTAGTTTTCTTAAATAAACAAGCACCTGCACTTCCTGACACTAAAGCCACTTTGATAATTTTAACAGTGACTCGCTGAATCCCCCACAGAAGGAGATGAAGAGAGAATCCCCTATTAAAAAAGAGATGGATGAAGACAACACGGATGGTGATGATGAAAGTGAAGATGAATGGGAGGATGTGGAAGGTAACAATTACGTGGTGTTTTGGTTTAAGGATTAAATAATCCTTATACATTTTTTTTCTTTTTGTTGAACCATTTCTCATTTAGATTCAGGTAAATGTATATACACTGTATACCTAAAGTGTGCTTCACGTGCCTATCTATATCTTTAAAAGCTTGTATCTCACAATGCTTTTAGAATGGTTCCAAAGCAGAACAAACAACACAACTACTGACCAGATAGTAGTGTCATAAATTTGACTGTTTATTGGTTTATGTTAAAATTACCCTACTGTGCATTAAGCACTTTCTCAGCTGTTTGTGTTTTCTAATACTGAGCAGCAAAGAATGAGTTGGTTTGGAGATTCAAAACTGTAACTTCCTAGTAGAGTGGAGATGAAACCAGCTGAGCTGCTGGATTAGGTGGCCATCAACAAACTATGATAAAGATCATGATTATAATCTTTGTATTTTGCTGCTACAGATTTAAGCCTTCTAAAGTGAACAGTTGTCACTTTTTTTCTTTGCTACTCTACAAGTACTCTTTAAGTCAGATCTGCTTCATTCACCTTTCTCCTGATTGAGTTTGTCTCTGGCGTTCATGTGCCATTGGACTGTGTTGAGCTGATTGCTCAATAGCAGATGACTATCATCCCAGAGTTAGCTGAAGTAACTGAGCACACACAGTTTTATGGAAGATCTAGGAGCTGGTAATTACTGGGGATGTTCTGTTTTTAGGTTGTTTGAACTCTTGAGAAGGAGTAGATAAGTTCCTATCCCATTATCAGACCTCCCTGGGGCATCTACTTAATGTTTACTTATCGTTTAATAACATTTTATTTTTTCAGAGCTCCAGGAACCTGCCACAGAGAAGTCAGAAGAAGCTGCTGTTCTACCAGCAGTGGTGCTGCCAAGCAATCCTGTTGAGATAGAGATTGAAACCCCAGAGCAGATGAAGAAAAGAGAGAGGAGGTAAGAAAAGGAAACACAGTGAAGAACCATTACAGGATGAAGTTAAAAATATGCAAAGTCTTGATTGTTACTGACTTGTTCTGTTCTGGGTAGAAGTTCCCACTTTGTGCAGACTGTTGAGTTGGAATAATGTGAGGTCATGGGATGGACAACAGTTCACACAGAGACTGTTTTACCAAAAATCTTCACTGGAAGTTGGTTGAAACAGGTTTTTCATCTTTCTTGAAAATCAAGTGTGTAACTTCATTGTGGCACTCTTCAAGGAGAGTGAATGGTGGTGTACAGCTAAGGTAGAAGTCTCTGTGTGCCCATAGCTGAGGTGTTAATAGGTGAGTGAAATAAATGCCTTTGGCATCTGGGAGCAATATAGCAAGGAAGGCTTTCTTCGTGTGGTGGAGCTGTCCAAAGCTGTCTGGTAGGAAACTCTAGGCACATAAAGTTAGAAATAATTTAGGCCATCTGAATATACCCAAGCTGTCCATAGTCAGGTATGTGGAGTTCACAGTTTATTAGCCCTATGCAGCCTGCATGCCTGTTCACATGGCCAGCAACTAAACCTTTAAGTGTGCACAAAAGATTCTCTGGGCTGGATTCTCCTTGTGAACTGATCCAGTTCCGAAATCTAGAAAGGCAGGCCCATAAAAAACCCACAACATCCATTTATTTTGTAATCTTACGCAGAGAAAAAAGAAAAGCTGAGCTTGAGATGTATCTTCGGAGAATGATGAAGCGTTTCAGCAAGGAGGTTCGTGAGGACACACATAAGGTATTGGTCACAGAGAAACCTATCAGAGAAAAGATTATATATATCATGGACAATAGTTCCAACAAAGAAAATCTCTTGTGAACTCACTATAGAAACTTTTTTCTCTCAGGTTCATCTCTTATGTTTATTAGCAAATGGTTTCTATAGAAACAGGATCTGCAACGAGCCAGATCTCCATGCCATTGGTCTGTCCATCATCCCCACCCACTTCACAAAGGTGTCTGCACGCAAAGTGGACCATCTCTACCTTTCCAACTTGGTGAAATGGTAAAACTCTCTCTCGTAATCATGCTGTCACATAGAATGTAGAGCCAGGGTTCAGGGAGAAGGATAAATATAATTACCAGTTGTTATTGATTTTTCAGATTTTAAGTACAAGAGTGTCCTGGAAAGGATGAATGGTGAAGTTTAGGAATACAGTCACAAACACTAGATATTAAGTAGATGTCTCACATTTCAGGTTTGTTGGAACCTTCACTGTCAATGATGAACTTTCCACAGAAAAAGGAGAGCCCCTTCAGTCAACCTTGGAGAGGCGCTTTGCCATCTATGCTGCACGAGATGATGAGGAGTTAGTTCATGTAAGTGCAGGGTTGGTTGCTGGGTTTGGCTGTAGATCAAATGCTGTCAGGCCATACACAAAGTGGTGTTTGAGGGATGGATTTGGAGAAATAAATTGGTGACTTAGATGATTCCATGCCTTTTTCTTTTTGTTGCATTTCTATCCAGATGCCTTCTATGATTAAATTATTCAATTTGAACTGAGCCTCTAGACACCTAGAGATGTCACTGCTCTGAGTTCTGCTACAGATAGTGTGTAGAGCTACCTGCTCCTAAATATGCTTTGGCTTTTTAAAGTTGCCTTAGCAATATAGAAGACAGAAAAGACTGTGCAGTGTGCTAATACTCTAGCAACTGGGCTACCTACACATCTGTGTCAGTGCATACAGCACTGGGAAATGGTAAGAATGAAAGTGATTTGTGACAGAATACAGATTGTATAATAATTTCAAGAGAGATTTTTTGTTTATACACCTTGAAGAAAGGTTCACCATGATTTCTTTTTACTTTTGCAGATCTTTTTAATTATCCTGCGAGCATTGCAGCTGCTGTGTCGCCTCGTGCTCTCTTTTCAGCCTGTTCCTCTCAAGGAGATAAAGGCAAAGGTAGTTTTTGTTGGGTGTGTAGAATAAGGAATAGGTCACTGGTGTAGAGAGTAGGATGGAAAAAACTTGCCGGCTATTGCAGCTTGAGGTGAATCATTTACTGCATTAACCAGGGTGATGACAATGCTCTGTCTGTAGTGCACAAGGTGCAAACCCTTAATTTTTTGTTTTCTCCTTTAAAAAAAAAAAACATCCATTTTGTGTGTTTCAGCAAAGACTTCCTATGCTTCACTGGTTTTGAATTTCTTTAAAACTTAGCCAGCAAGCACTTGCTGCTTGAGTACACCAGTCTTCAGCCATTTGCCTGAAGTTTCCAAGCCCCTAAGACGTGCAGGTTGGGCATGCCTGCCAACCTTTGGTCTGCATGCCCCTCGTGCTGATTTCAGTTCTTTTGTTAACATATCGTTAGCCATGGTGTTGCAAGTGACCTAGCCTATTTCTTTGCAGGGAAAAAACCCATACAAGAGGCAGTCTTTCAGCAGTACCTCTGAGGGGTGGGAGAGCTCTGCCACAACACCCAAAGCTGTGGCAAAAAAATGCCCCTGCAAAAAAGCCAAGCAGGATGAGAAATCCTCAGAGAGCAAGGATGACAACAAGGACAAAAAGAAACACACAACTGCTCAGACCAAAAAGACACACAAATCAAAGCAAGGACAGAAGGAATCTAGTGATGAGGAATACGGTTTAGCAGAAAAAGATGTGCCAGTCAGGCCCAAGAACGCTCGCCGGAGACGAGTGGCCTCCAAAGTGTGTTACAAAGAAGAGAGTGGAAGTGATGAAGGCAGTGGTTCTGACTTTGTGGTTTCGGAGGAGGAGAGTGATCTCTCTGATGATTTTGAACCTGTCTCTAAAAGGCAGAGGAACTCACTGGGCTCCCAGAAGTCAAAGGTAATGGCTATAAAAAGCCCAAAAGCTGAAACTTCAGAATTGAGGCAATCCAGAAATTCATGTGGAACTGAGCCTAAGCCAGCACCAAGTACAGCTGCAGCTTTGCCTCACACACAGAAAAAGAGGAATAAAATAATTTCTAGTGATGAGGATGATGGACAGGAGATAAGGAAAGCAATGGGCACAGACCAGTGGCTGGAGGTTTTCCTTGAACGTGAGGACAAGTGGGTGTGTGTAGACTGTGTTCATGGCAATGTTGGCCAGCCCCAGCTGTGCTTCACATATGCCACAAAGCCTCTTTTCTACATCGTGGGATTTGACAATGATGGAAACGTCAAGGATGTGACACAGAGATATGACCCAGTGTGGATGACTGTAACGAGGAAGAGTCGTGTGGACCCTGAGTGGTGGGAAGACACGCTGCAGCCATATAGAAGTCCCAATGTGGAAAGAGACAAGAAGGAGGAAATTGAGGTAAATGGCAACAGGCTATTTGGGACATTTAGCACCAGGAGTCCTGTCATTGGATATTTGTTCAGAGGAATCCAGAAGGAATTTTGTAATTGAGCCTGAAAGGTTCACATTGAGTATGTTTTAAAGGGAATATGCAATGGTAGATTAAAAAATATCAAATAGAGGTCGTTCAGAGACATTTGCGTAGCAAAAGTACCAGGCAGCCCATGCTGGAAACTTAGGGACGTGCTAGCTGCACAGTTTAGCATTACCTTTCTCAGAGAGTGTCTTTAGAAGGCATAGGTCTGTGTACACATCTAAGTACTTTTTTGCAATAAGAATGCTTTGGTCTGTTGGCCCATCTGATTAAGTTTCTGGTGGTGTTTTTTTTTTTTTTCCTTTGATCCATACAATAGTCATTCTTACTTTCTTAGAGAAGTGCAATGGAGTTGTGAAATCCCTCTTCTTTGTGTAATTTCTACAGTTTCAAGTTAAGCTTCAAGATCAGCCTCTACCAACAACAATTGGAGAGTACAAAGACCACCCTCTGTATGCGCTGAAGAGGCACCTCTTGAAATACCAGGCAATCTATCCTGAATCAGCTGCTATCCTAGGGCACTGCAGGGGAGAGGCTGTCTACTCCAGGTGAGTCATGTGCATGCTGCAATGTGTGACTGTGATCTTTGTAATATATCAAAGAACTAATCTGTGTGAAGACCAGTAGTCTCAGACCACATGAATAGACAGGGCGAGGCATTTAGCTGCTCAGAGAGCACGAGTGCATCACTTAGATACAGCTTTTTTACCATTCCTAACATATCAGTAACAGTTGTTAGTCTTTCATGGAGAGACTTCAGAACTTGTAGTTGCTTCCTTCTGGCCTTTTTAGAGACTGCGTACACACGTTGCACTCCAAGGACACTTGGCTGAAGCAAGCTCGAGTGGTGAGGATTGGAGAAGTGCCTTACAAGGTAAGAGGGTTGGATTTCATCCTGTGCAATACATCTGCCCTCTAAGGTTCAAGCTCAGTTGTGTTTTGGCTTTCGCCTTCTCTCAGCAGGTGTAGATTTCTCACTTGCATGGTTCATGGTGGCTACATGGGGAATCTGTCCCTTTATTGTGCCTATAGAGTACCCAAAGCCCACCCATCTCTTCTCACCCCAAGGCTATATAGCAGAACTACACCCTTTTCATCTTCAAAGCATTTGACATTTTATATGAGCTGCAGGATCTGGCTCCCTGTTGCAGACAGGTGCCATAGGTTATCTTCTATAAGCAACAGCTACTGGCACTAGGAAATAGGCACAGAGCCTAAGCAATGTCCTAGGAAATTCTGAAGTCACTGGCAGCTTGTTGTGGTGTTAACAGGCTTGGTGCTTGTATTTGCACAGATGGTGAAAGGCTACTCCAACCAAGCGAGGAAGGCGCGCCTGGCAGAGCCCGCCAACTGCGACAAGGAGGACCTGCCGCTCTTTGGGCGCTGGCAGACGGAGGAGTATCAACCACCTGTGGCAGTGGATGGAAAGGTAGCTTGGAAGGCAGAGGGCTGGTGTAGAACTGTTTTGTATGGAGCTGTGGGCTTTCTTTTTCCACAAGTTGCATGTCTCAGAGGTGAGATCAGTCAGTAACATCTGGATTTGGGATTACGAGTTCAGAGGTAACAGCACTCAGGAAGAAATGGTCAAAAGTTTACCAAGGTCTTTCTTTCCTAAGTGCAGGTAACGAGTGCTAGCAGTGCAGACTGCTAACTTTATCATTTCATTGATCTGATTTTCCTAGCCCATGTTTGTTTTGCTAATGCTCAGCTTTAAAGCCTGAGTAACAAGGTCTGGGCAGAGAACATAGCTAGGAGATAACCATGCAGCTGAAGTCTAAGCTTGTGCCTTGCCACGTTAATATTAATCCAATACTGGAGTAGAATGTCAGAAGAGAGAGTTACAGCAGGGATTTTCACCTGTCTCCAGAGAGCAGGACTGTCACCATTTCTCTTTCATTTTGCAATAACAGGTTCCTCGGAATGAATACGGAAATGTCTATCTCTTCCTGCCATCCATGTTACCTGTTGGCTGTGTGCAGCTGAGACTCCCCAATCTGAACAGATTGGCACGCAAGCTGGACATTGACTGTGCTCAAGCCATCACTGGATTTGATTTTCATGGTGGCTACTCACACCCAGTGTACGTAAAGAGGCTTTATTGCAGCTGACAAATTCTAATGTCCTGCAGAAGTTGTGTACTCTGTGTTAAGATGTACAGGGGATGAGTTACACACTTAGATCCTATGAGACAGGAAATTCTGCCAATATTCAGTAGCTTTTGCTTTGGCTAGGTCAGCAGGCATTTGCTCCCTTTCTTTTTTCTTTTAGTAGCTGACAGAGGATTGTGTTCTCCTTCCTAGTACCGATGGCTACATTGTCTGTGAGGAGTATAAAGACATCCTCCTTGCTGCCTGGGAGAATGAACAAGCAGAAATTGAAAAGAAGGAGAAGGAGGTCAGAATGACTTTTTGCAGCTTCCTTATTGTTGCATTTATTAAGTAGATTTCATTGAAACCATGGACAGACAAACAAAGGTGAGCTGTGTCAGCAACAGACACAGAGCTCTGTGACCGTTAAGGGTCTAGTTGTGTCACCTAAACACCCCATTCAGGGCTTGCTCTCCAGACTGCAGTGGGATGCAGTACAAGTGAAGCTTGTAGCAATACCTGAAACATTGCATACTCTGAAATAGTTTTCCATGGCTGTTAGAAAACAAAAATGAGGAACACAAATAGGAGGTTTGGGTTTTCATAAGTGGTTCTGGTGTGATTTACACAGTCAGGGTATAGATTAGAAAGTAACAGAAATTCAAGTATTTAGCAGGTAACTGGACACCGATAACGCTTTACACTTAAGAATCCTGCTAGCCTATAATCTCATGTGACACATTCAGTTGGCGTGGTGGTTTATTGGCAGTTTACAATCTCCAAACTTCCGTTTTCTGGGGGCATAAATACATTGAAATAGAAGAGTAAATTTACAATAATAAATTTTCAATAACAATCCCACACAGAAGCGTGAGAAAAGAGCTCTGGGGAATTGGAAGCTGCTGACAAAAGGACTTCTCATCAGAGAGAGACTGAAACAGCGCTACTCCATCAAGGTATTTGGCATTTCTAGTACCAATTTGTGTTTCAGGGTGATATTTCTCTACCAAGAATTTTTTTTCCCCAGTCTTTCCAATGTGTTACGTTTCCAGCTGTTGTGTAGAGCTTATAGCACGTAGCTGCTCAAAAATCTTCTTCTTTCCTGTTGTTAGCATGTGACTAACATCTAGTGAAAAAAAACTACACCAGAAATTCAATGTGCTCATGTCTGTGAAAGGTTCGTTATTGTTTAACAAGAGATTATTGTTTCCCAAACCATGATCTTTTTGGTATTATTTTCTGTTTTGATCTACTTACTTCTCAGATTTATTCCTCCAAGCCCAGCATGTAGCTAAACTGGATGACAGTGGGTTGTTTTTTGTTACAAAGTCAGTTGTTTTAGTTCATTAACTTTTCCCTTTTGAGAATGGTTTTTAATTTTTCCATCGTAAAAAATACTTTGCTTGTGTAAAAAGAACTTGGGACGTGCAGGAAGAGAAACTGCTTTGGGTGAGAAGCCCAAATCAGAGCAACCAACTTTGTAATGTCTTTAAGTATCACTGTGACAGAAGACTAGCCCTTTTAGAAAGGGGTAATTAACCAGTGATTTCTAGAGCAGCTCTTTGATTTTCATGCCTGTTTTTTCCAGACTGAGCCATCAGCACCTGAGACAGAGAAAGGAACAGAGTTCTCTTCTGATGAAGAAGAGGGTCCGAGTTCAGAGACTGCAATAGAGAAGGCAGCTATTTCTTGGCCCCAAAATCGCCAGTTAGAGAAAAAAAGAGAAGAGAAGGCAACCAGAAAGAGCAAGCGAGAAAAGAAAGGAGAGGAAGCACAGTTGTTCCCTTTTGAGAAACTGTGATCAGAATGAGCTTTTCATTGCCATTTCCAGGTGCAAAAACACTCGTCACAACAAAAGTATCCTTTGCCAGTTACAGACTTAGCCCTTCTGTGCACTTGTGTTTCTGAGCTATTGGGAACCAACTCAATTCGGTACCAAGAGTTTATTTTGCTGTTACAGGACATGGGCTTCAACCTTTATCCTTGGACTTAGGAGAAGCAGATGTACAGTTGTACCTTCCAAGATCACATTGTGCTGTTGGAATTTTCTGTTCTCTTTGCATGTCTCAGCACTACTAATTCTGTTTTCCAAAGCATTCCTTTCATTAGCATTGTCTTCCCACTCTTCTGTTTCATTTTTTCCTGCTTGCTGAGAACTAAAGCGGGGAGTTGCTGTTTAAGTCTGTGGTGAGTTGGCCAAAAGACTATTACCACTCTCTTTGATTCATACCGTATCCAAATTACTGCTGAGATAGGGTTCTGGTCATACTAATGGTCTCATCATCATAGAGGGGAATAATTTCATTTAAGGTGTAAAGAAACAAGGGATCAAGATTAGAGGAATCTGAACATTTACTTCATAAAGAATACCTGCCTTTTGTAAAAAAAAAAAAAGGTTTGGCTTTTCAGCTTTCTTTGCTTTCAGAAATCTTGTGCGTTAGAAGAGAGAAGCCCTGTCTGCTTTCAAACTTCAGGTTAAATGTGTTGTCTTAAGTAATCTGAATGTATATATGTTTGTTTCAGTTTTGTTTTCTCAAGACCCTGTGGATACATTTCACATGAAAACATGTGTAAGTGTCTGAATGTCATTGTCAGAAAGGAAACTCACTGAAACCAGAGAGCTCTTGAAAGTGGTACCCAATACCTACATGTTTAAAAACTGTTGAGAGGAATGTTGAATCTATACAAGCTTTCCTGCATTTTTGTCATAGAAACGCTGATCTGTCATCTGCAGTAGTTTTATAACTAAGTCATAGTGAAACTGTCTCTTCAGAAATAGAGGGAAACACTGTCTCGTGATTGCTGGACATTGTCACAGAAGAAAGATCAAAATGTAAGAAAATGGCTTATGTTTAATTACGTTTCAAATAAAAGCTCTATTTTTGTATTGTATTTGTAGAGCAAAATAAAATATGGAAAAAGAGTAACCTTGTCTGTGGCACCTCCCTTCCAGACAGCTCATCCTTCTGTCAGCAGCTCTGGTACCCTGGAAGGACTTTCACACAAGGAAAGGGACACACCATAGTATTTCTAGAAGTCACTGATAGGTCCCAGGATCTCCCAGAGCTGGCTGCCTGTGAATTGTTGTTAAAAATGTTCATGCTGAGTTTGTGGCTTCTACTACTGAATTCTAAATAAATAAAAGCAGCCTAAGTTGGAGGCATGAGGAGTAGACATCATCTGAATATAAGGCTTCCAGAGAAATTCTGAATCTTGCAGGAACTGGTAAAACTGCAGAGGGCACCAAGCATGTAGTTCCTTCTGCATTAGTCACTGTGCTGGTGCAGGATCCACCCCAGAGGAGCACTTTGAAGACCAGGGCTCGTGTCCAACCCTTGCTGCTATTAGGAGTTTTTCATCAGCTTAAATTGGGAACTAGTGCCAGCTGAACCAAAGTGGCACTGTACTTTCCTAACTTGGGACACTTGGCACATAGTTAGGAGTCTATAAATAACCACTAGTCAGCAAAGACAATAATATCTTTATCTAGCTCTGCAGGCAGCCAGCTCTCCTAAGCTAAGCATCCAAAAGATGAAAGAGTAAATATACTTTAAGGGAGACTAAAGCAGAAAGGTCAGGTACATATTCTATCACGTTTTGGTAAGGAAGGAAGAGAAACACTACTTCTGTTGTTTCTATGGAAATGAAAGTGAACCTTGACTCCATCAGCACACCTGCCTGGGAAACGTGAAATTCCTGTCTGTGAAAGGAGGCTTACTTTATTTTGTGTCATTCCTATGCACATACTAGTATGCAAGATAAAAGTATCTGAAGCTGTTGAACGCACAGGTAAGCCCTCAGTCTCAAGAGGCTGTGCCCCATCAAGCTGAATCGCTGTATTTTTCAAATATCTTATGGAGGCAAGGAAGCTCCTTAAGTAACCAGTGACAAGAAATGAAACTCTGGTAGGCTAGAACCAGCCTTTCACCACACAGAGGCCCAGAGAGCAGCTGGGTTGTCATTGGGAACTTGCTTCCCAAAGGGGAAATATTTGCAGGATAAACAAAACCCAACTGCACATTTATTCAATCAACAACAGAAAACTCCTTCAGGTGGAAAGTCCAAACTAACCCTTGAACCTGGATGTTATTCCTGGACATGAAATGTGCAACACTCCGAATGTAATTTTAAAAAAAAAAGCCTACAGACCAAGCTTTTGAAAAGTGTATTTTATTAACTATACAAAACTCAGCATCTTCATCTCTAACATGGTAATGCTGGTGAGTTTCCCACATCATTGCTAACACCTCTTTGTCTCTCCCTGGAGAGCAATTTGTGATTGACGGAGCAAAAGCTGATGTTCAGCAAGCAGCAGATAGCCTGCACAATGCTGCTGAGGCATGCCAGCTGCCTGCAGAACTCCTGAACCTTTCTCTCTACCAGGGCTTTTACTACCAGAACCAAGCCATGAGACTGCATTGACAACATTAAAATACCAGAAGAATGGTAATTAAGGCTGAAGTAACTACTACTTCTCAAAACATTTATGATAACTCAGCTGTCTGTTTTGATACTGTTTGTAGCAAACATTTGCTTCTATGTCCAAGTTCCCTTGGTATGGGGAAAACATTAATCTTTACAGTCACAATTGGATTTCATAAATAAAGACATTATATTTGTATTGAACTGTGCATGCTTACAGAAAAAAAGAACACCATCATAGTGTAAAGAGGGCACATCTGGAAGCCAGACTCTAGCTAGGTGGAGAGGGACTTAAAAACAATATGAGACAGTCTCTAATGTCAAGTACTGGTTACAGCAGAAATATGTAAACATGAGCCATTGTAACACTACAAGAAGGTATTCATCTAATGTGATACAAAGCTCAAAATTTAGGCTACTAATGGCTAAGAAATCTAATCAGGCAAAAATGTTTTCATTATTAACTCTCATGGAGTATGTTCATTGTCCTTACTATATGAAATTCAAGAAAAACAGTACACACAGCAAAAATACCCCAAAATATTTTAAAGAATATACATTCAATTGCAAAAGTTAATTTTGTTTCAAGGCAACAGGTTTTATCTTTAAAGGTTAGTGAGCTCTGAGTACTCCCTTCAATGAGTGCAATGTGAGGTTCAATTTTTTTAATAGTTATGCCACGGGATAATCCATGCTCCCATTGTGGATGCTTAACCAACAACCTCAGAGACTTTTTAAAAGCTGTGGGAAATCAACATTTTCCAACAAATCTGCCCTACGTCAGAGCACTGCTAACCTGGCCACTCATGTCAAGTTGCTTTGAAAATCCTCAATCCAAAAATACAAGTTTTACACAAGTATTGGGTAAAGTTGGATTGTGTTTTCCCTTTGAACATATATGCTCCCGAATGCTTCAGCCAAAGAAGTGTACATGATACATGACTGTGCACAGAAGGAAAGGCAGCAGAGGAAGGGTTTTTCAGACAGAGGGACACACAGGTATTCCCAGAGGATACCTAAAAGCACAGATTGTGGGATGGAGATGGCCCTTGCAACACAATACACAAGGTGCCCCATCTGTCAACATGGACTTTGCCATTCCTCAAATCAGAATTATTAAGTGGTAGAAAGTACAAATCTGCTTGTTCACCATCTTATAATCAATAGACACTCCAAAACATTTTTTCCTTCAAAATCAATGTCATTGACTTGCCACAAGCAGCACCCTATAGCCCTCTTTTTCATGGATAATGTGTACCAACAACCACATCCAAGCCCCCTCCCCAGCCCTTGGTGCACACCACTGAACTGGGATATGCTTCAAGCGTGCTGCAGTAACAGGACAGAAATGCACTTGAAAAGTTTCTAACCAGGATTCAGCACAAAATCCCATCACTTCCTCTTCACTGCTGCTTCTTTGGTGGAACACGAGATTTCGCAACCACAATTGGAACCACAGAGAGCAACCCAATGAGCAGAGCCCAGAGAGGCCGGTAAAAGAGCCAGCCAACGGAGATGGTCAGGAGTGACAGCGAACTGGCTACGCAGAAGGCAAATGCTTTTAGGCCAATGTTAACCAAATCTCTCACAACAGGAAACCAGTCCACTGCAGAAAGAAATAAACGTGGGATAAAGTAGTTGGCAAGGTGATAGTTTAAAAGGAAGTCTTATCCATGCTTAGGATTTGCACACCGACTACTGCAATCGAAATACACACTATTTGTATTAATGAAAGTCCTTCAAGCCTTCTCCAATAAATGCAAATCTCCAAGAAAACTACTTATCAAGAGCACTGGATAAGGTGTTTCAGCAGAGTATCCTCAAGTCACTTGATAATTAAGCAACAGCTTGTCCAAAGCTCGAGAGGTAGAGGAGACCAATAGCCTTGCAGTTATGGAACAAATCCAGGACAACATGCTAGCACAAAAAATACTTTCTGGCAACAATAAATCTTGCAGTAGTATATATATGATAAATAAACACACATAATAAATATGATAAATAAACAAGTAGTAATAAAAAAAAAGAGATCACAGCTACAACAAAAATGTTAGTTTTGATGTCTGAAGTTTACAATTTTGAGGCATCATCTTGCTTTTCTCAAAGTTTTTATTCTAACATTTTTCTAAACAGAAAGGATAAATGAAAACTTTCTTTGCTGCATGTTCAAAGTAGTATAGAATGACCAGATACAAAGACATGTTACAATACAACAACTAATTAAGACCCATTGGGGAAAATGCTTGTGGCGTGGGTGTAGAAAGAAAGTGGATTGCAGATCCTTGAATTAGACTTGAAAGAACCAGCCCAACATGTGCTTTGGCTTCTGATATTGGTAAACACAGGCTGGGATACTCTGAAATTGGCAATAGATATTAGCTTGGGGTTTTTTTTATGTTCACAAAGCAGTTATCCCACTCTGGGATTAGGTTTACCTACAATTGCCTACTGTGACTTTCAAATCAAATCCAATCTGAGTTCAAACTAGATTCCTCCTGACGTCCAAATTAATGAACTGCATATATGAGCAAGACATAGCTCTTTAGGGATGATTATTCTATTTCTACATCATTTAGTAAAAAAAACTTACCTAAAGTGTAAAAGATTCGGGTCATTAAGCTGATGCCTACAAACATTGCCAGCCAGCCTGCTCCACGGAGGGCCCAGGTCTTCATGGTATTACTCTCATGCTCTTTCTGAAACACTTCCTGAAAGGAAACACTGTTACATGAGGCTTGTTTCTCAATTTCTTTTGAGATCCTCTTGATTTCAGTGTATTGTGAGCAAATCAGAGCTGACAGAATTTTAGGAGTACAAATTCTCTGGGAGAAGATACACTGTAGCTCATTCTGCAGAGTCTTTTTGTGCAGTATCACAGCACACTGCAAGAGATGTAATACATGCAATAAAGAAGGAACAATCTGACTTCACTATGTTTGGAGGAAGAGAGGAGAGGCAACAATATCCACTGAGGGCTGAAGGAAAGGTATACCAAAGCAAGGAACATGCAGAAAAGATAAAAGGTATATCTCTCATCCGACAAAGCAAAACACTTATTTACAATAATTGAGATTCTTCCACAATGGGTTGTGTGCTTCTCTGGCTCTATAAATCGTACACATGAAGATGACTAAGACATAATAAAGCACTTAATGGGAAAAGATGTGTATGAGTGTCTGATTACTTGTACATAAAAGTACTCTACAAATTATTAATTTGTAGTGAATTAATTTCCGATGAACTAAAATTCTGTCTAATGAAGATTCAGAACTCACAGCAGAGAGCTGAGTCTGCTGCTACTCTCTTTCAAAGCAAAACAAAAACCTTTTTAACTGCTTACGGGAGCTCCCGTAAATTCCTGACATCTGGGATTTTTGCAGCAGGGCATAAAACAAACCTTAATGGAAACAAACCTACTAAAAGGAGTAAATGAATCACCAAATTGCTGGAGCACGCAGGATTTATTGAGGCATAATGTTCTGCCTGAAGGTTCTTCCTCAGCCAGACTAGCAATAAACATTTCAAACAAGCCTCAACTCCTGTTATTAGAAGCTGAAGAGAGGATAGCTCCTATAGTTTGTTTAATTAAAGCCCAATTTTTACTATTTTCACACACAAGCTTTTAAAAATGCATGTGCAAGTGGGAAGCTACCAAGGAGCAAATAAAAGCAAAATGAGAAGGCATGGGAACAGCCATTAAGGCAAAGGATGTTTAGCAGCAACACAAGAAGATTTTAAAAACATAAATATACTGCTACCTTAGCAACAGTTCCTTTTAAAAATGATTTTAAAAAAAGAATCAGGAATAACTAGAGCCAAATTCTGTGCTTTGAGTGGGTGAAATATGGCATTTTGCCGCAACACAAAGAACATGTAGAAACCTGAAAGGCAAACAAGCTATAAGGCGTTGTCCTAGAAAAAGGAGAGGGAGGAGCCAATGTTTACATCGAGCATCTCCTCCTCTAACGAAGGTCTAAAGAGGGATGAGAACTTACTCCCTGCTGCTTCTGTGTTACCATCTCCATCTCCCTTCACTAGCACAGCGTAGTATCTCACCTCTGCAGACAGCTCGCCAGGGTACAGAATCTGCAAAACATCTCCAGACTTTGTATGATATGGAACCAGCTGATCCCCTCGCTGGCGAGCAATCACAGTCACCTTGGAAGAAAAGGGAAAATATTTACTGGTTACTGAGTTGGGAAGAGTGTTTGAAAGAAAAATATAGAAACAGCTGAAAACTCACCTTAGCAGCAGGACCCAAATGGGGATCATGTCCACTCAGACCTGCATAGAAGAATGAGACACGAAGGTCTCCTACCTACAAACAAGAGGATATTGGAAGTCAAGAAAGACTGCTTTACAAAGGAGAATTACAGGAAAGACAATTCTGCATGGGAACACCCTTTACGTATCAACACTTTTTCTGAATGTTTACGTCAAGCCAGAGGATACCCAAAATGATTTCCAAGCTGTACTTTTTTCAGGTCTAGTTAACAGACAAAACAGGATAGCTCAAATGCTGTGCTGCAACACCTCCTCTGATTTTGCTGCAGCAGCATGTTAACACCAACGAGATGTTATGTTCATTCCTTGTCATTTCATCTTTTGGCAGAGGAGAGCAGACAGCACAAGCTGACAACAAACTATTTCGTTGTACTTTGTTCAGTACAGCAAGGCAGAGGGAGAACCCACCTCCCAGCACCATCTCCTGTCTTTCTGTTTAAAAGTATGGCAGACTCAAGAAAACAGAAGAAGCAGGGTCAGAAGTTTCCTCCAAGATAAGCACTCACAATGAAGGATTGTACACACAGGTGTCATCCTGTGTGATAGTTTGCACTCCCATTCCCCATTACTTGAATAGAAATGGGACACACCCCAACTTTCTTTTTCACACAGCAGTAATCACTGTTTTTGTTTATCTTTCCCATCTTACTTCTGGTCGCCTGGGGTTCTCACTGTGGTAAAAGTAATCTCCTACTCGGGTAACATCAGCATGTGGATCTTCAAGGTTTGACAAGCTCATCTGCTTGAAGTCATCGATTTTATCCACAAGACCTAAGCAGAATAAACAATCAACCTCAGGTCTCACATCTAACTTACAACAGCCAATTTGCTGGCTGGCTTCCTGCTTATCACTTGAAAGGACCGACATTATGGAAAGAACCAAAGTTCACTATTATGCAACAGTGGACACAAAGTCAGTACAAAGCAATCCTTACCCTTGGAAAGAACAAAGCTGCCAACCTGGACATTAGGAGAAACAGCAGTGAAAGACTCCACAGCCATGGCACTGCAGAACAGAAAAAGTCCCTGATTAATCTCAAATTATGATCAAACTCTTGATTTGTGGTATGTGATATACTAAGGTGGGAGTTCAGCTCTTAGGAACCTGTTCAGTGGTAACAGAGGTTTGAGATAGCAATTAACCGTGTTTCTAGATCAGATCCTGTAACATTTAGCTACACTCAAATGTTTTTTTATTTTTAGCCTCAATTTATTTAGCTTCTACTGTCAACTACTAGATCTTATCTGATATATTAAGAAACACAGATCACAAGTCTTCCCCATATAAAGGTACACCTATGTTTACTACATTCCAAACCCAGGAATCCTTTACAGACTTGACTTCATTCTCCTAAGTAGTACTACTGGAGTCTCCTTGGTAGATTTTATTTTCACTAATGTCTGAAATGCATGAAAAGGTAAGATGGATGGACAGAAAGAAGAAGATGTAGTACAAACAACATAGAGTCTTGTTAACTCTAGGTATGAAATCTAAAGTTCAACATGTCTGCAAAAACTGTGCAGACTCACACAAGGATTCACCAGTTATGCTCAGTCTCCTCCGTTTGTACCATTACACTTGGTTGAAATGTTCTTAGCTGCAGCATTTTTTAAATTATGTACTGCAACAGCACTAAATCAAAAGTTTTTCTTACTCTCAGTTGAAGATTTACAAGTATTGGAGAAGGCTTGAAGAATTTAACTAAAAGAAGTGTGCACAGGGAGAAAAGGCAAAGCAAATGTGTCATCTGTGTATCCTTTTTCCCCATTGTCTCTCACCTAAATGAGTCTGCTAGTAGGAACTTACAAATCAGAAACACATAGATCTTTGCTTTCTTTCCTTTAGTCGTACTTCTAAATAAAGGGCAGGACACTCAGATGAGTGAGAGAACCAAAACAAAGTTCTGGATATTTTGCAAAGTTTAAACTTCTATTGAAATCCTAGTCCTACTACCTCTCTGGTTCTATTTTTCACTGGCACATAATGTTCTTTTGACTGATGGCACCCTGCATCCTAAGGAATCAAGTGAGAATGACAAGCAAACTAAAACCATTAGAAATGGCACATGTTACAGTGTAACTAAAATGCTGCAGATGAGAGATATATGAAATAAATGATATATGGCTGTGTGCTTATATATGTTCGTTTAGAAAAAGCAGCATGCAAGTGGTGTGATAAGCCCATGGGATGCCTGCTGTTCTAACCTTGGACTTCAATAGAAAAAAAAGAGTTACTAATAGACTGCACTAACAGACAATAAAAGTCAGAAAGAAACCCATTCAAATACTTCTATACGGAGACCACATGGTCCAGGGGGAATTTAATAACAGCCTGAGATCCAGCCATTACTTGGCTTAATTCTGGTTCAACAAGGCAATTTGAACCACTCTCATTTCTCTATGCCTTAGTTTTCCCAACTATCGAAAGACCAACAGTTTTTGTCTACTTCAGAATGTCATCCCTCTTCTTTGATCAGATACAGTGATAGGATCCAGAGGGACCATGGCTGGTGGTAAATTACCTAGGGTTTTTGTGTCCAATTTCTCGATCAAAGTTTCTGCTGTTCACAACCTCTGATTTCCACTCAGTATCTAAAGAAAAGAATATGAAGGTTAAGCAAAACACAGGAAGAATTGTCACTCAGATCTTAGTTACTAAGTTAGATTTCTAGTAATAACACTCCCACCATGGTATGGATGTGATAATCTGTACTGACACTTAAATCCACCTTTGTAGCACATTAACAAGAAATGGCAGGATTTAGGAAGAAAAGGATTTCAGGGACAAAATTGTTAACTCAGCTTTGCACAGTGGGCGCTTTGCTATTGCCATCTTTCAAGATTACACTTTTATTCCTGGCTCCACTCTTTGGGAATAATCATTTTATGACGAAAGGCTGCAAGCTCTGCTGGAACTAGCAGATTTCAGTGCAGTCAAGCAGCAGATAGAGATGGTACCTGTACGTGTCACTGTCAAAAATGCACAATACTGTGTTTGTTCAGGCCACAGCAGCCTTCTCACGTCCCCAGAACAGATTCCAGTAGGTTTCTACAAAACTAGAGTCCCTTTTTTGAGCAGCTTCTATATTAAATATACCTTGCTCTACTTCCATGAAGGAGTAGAGAGGAAGGAAAGAGAGTTTGGGTAAACAGTGGAGCAGAAATCATTGTTAAGAAATACTCTAGTGAATTGGGTATGTGAGAAGATTTTGGCAGCGGGGGAGTGCTACAGGGGTGGTTACTGTGAGAAAAAGTCAGAGGCTGCCCTATGTTGGACGCAGCTGGCTCCACATTAAACTTAGTGCAGGTCACAGCTGAGTCCATCAGTGAAGTCTAGGGCACTTCTGTCAAAATATTTTTAATGAAGAGCAGAAAACACCAAATTGGGAAGGGAAGGAACAAAAAGGAGTAAGAAACAACAGAGTAGACACCAAAGTCAGAGGAGGAAGTGCTCCACAGCAAAGTAGGTATTCACTGCAGCATGGGGAGAGTCCATGCTGGAGCACGTGAAAAGTGTGAGAAGAATAGCAGAGAGAAACTGCTACACACTAACTGTAAACCTCTCTCCACCCTCTGCACCACTCACTGCCCCACTAAAGAGAGTGAATGTAACCTGTGGCATTAACAAAGGTTGGGATCGAGAACTGTCCAGAGTGAAACTGAGCTTGGGAAAGGGTGAGAGCAAATGCATTTTGCCAACACTCTAATCAGGAATTAAATATTTTAATTGACAATAAATTAACTTCCTCAAGTCAAGTCTGTTTTGCCCATGATGGCAATTGGTAAGCAACTCCCCTATCTTTACTTCAACCACAAGCTCTTGCATTCCTTTTCTTCCTAACCTCTTCCCCAGTCTCACCAAGTGAGCAGCTGTGTGGGTCCCTGGCTGCCAGCCAAGGCTAACCCACCACTTCTAATAATACAAACACTTTCACTGGACAGGACCCATCAATCTTGAGAAGGCAGCTGTTCTTATAAATGGCATTTCTTTTTGTTCCCTGCCACTGTAAGGCTGTTTTTCACAGCTCACAACCACTAGCTTTGTTCCTTATGTATCTTCATGCTGCAGGATCCAAGATTTCATTGATCTGGGGTATTTTTTGCTGTACACCCACGTTACACATCCATGTGCTTTAATTAGAGATAAATGAAGCATAGAGACCAATCTCCAGGTATCTGATGACTCAGAGTGTTTTTCTGCCACTGGGTATATTAGAATAAAGTTCTCATTACTGCTCCTGCCAAAAAAGCACTTGGCAAAAGTCCTAGTGCACATCAGAAGATGCTGGTGGTTTTCATTAGCTGGTATCAACACCTAAACAGATTCTCAACAAGCTGTGTTACAGGCTGGAGTTATACTGTTCTTCCCCCACCTATTTTCTTCTTCTCACACCTGACATACATCTCATTACTGCACTTCTGAAGAGTAATCTCAGGTACAGGTTTGAACACAGTCACACCTCTGCCCATCTCCTTACATCCTATCCCTGGATGCTGCTCTGAACCTGTGGGGGTTTCAAGACAAGACTTTCTGTAGTAGTTGCTTGCTAACAGCACACCTCCCCTCACCTCAGTCACCTCAAGAAAGCGAAGTCCTGCCATTTAAGAAATAGATTTTTTGCTTATTCTTCACATGCCTTTTCTTTATCAAAACAAACACACATAAAAGTCTGAAGTTATATACATAAAAGAGACTTTCTGTTGATCAACTTACTGTATGTATACTTTGTCTCTTTCTTAATCTCACCATTCTCTTCATATTCTCTGCAATGAAAAGGGGTGGGATGAGAACCACAGCAGTGCATGCACAGCCCTGCTCAGGGCAGAATACAGTTAACAAATGAAATGCACAGACAGCTCACTGGCAACACAAACTTATCTTTACAAGCAAACTCTTCTCTACCTATTCTGAAGCCATGGATTCTCTGTACAAAGAGAAAACTACACACAAATACTAAACAGCCACAGCGCTTCCATTTCCATGTTGCCAACAAGGTGTTGACTAGATCAGTGTGCAACATCCAGTATTAAAGACATTGAAATAAGCTGATCTGAATCAAGTCTTTTACAGATGCTGCACCATAAGCACATTAAAACTGATAAATTGTTTTTCATACCTTCACAACCTTTGAGGGTTTTTGTATGACACAAGACATTGTTAACCTAAGTTCTGTAAAGCCAGACCTGCACAACAGCTGATAACTTTTATACTACTGTACTACTGGAATTATTAACAGAAACATTTTTCCCCTTCTGCTTGCAACTATTGGCAAGTATTTACAGTTCTGTAAATTCCCTTGAAAAGGTATCTGCACTACAATATTTCCTATTGTAAACTAATCTGAGTGTCTCCTAAGCAATTACATTTTGGGATAATTTCATGGCTAGAAATTAATGTTGCATTTTGGTCGTTATAGATCAGGGGTAGCACAGTCTTCTAAAATCAGGAAGTCTTGTCTTGGTTTAATTAAGTACTGCAATTTGCACTTGTATCAATTACCAAAGAAATTAAGAGATTTCTCTCATACTCATATGCCAGAAAGTCTGAAGTGTCCACAAATCTGAGAATCTGACTTCTGGATACAATAGGGTTTTTTAATTGTTTTGCAATATTCTACTGTATGTTAGGCTGTAGGTGTCAACCAGGCAGGTTTTGGGTCAAGGAGTTTATCAGAGTTTATGCTGGAATTCATAATTGAAATTGTTGGGCTCAGTTTTCTAACAAAAGTTAAGATCTACTTGGGAGACTTAAAAAACCAACCAACCAACCAATCAAAAAACAACAAGTAAAGCACTGTCATTGTGGAACAATGGAAGATGGCCAATGGAAAGTATGATGAAGTTTCCGGATTCAGCAAAGATATTTTTGTATTTATGTTTTGAGGACAGGGGAAAAAAAACAGCTTGAGGGTCCATGATCAAGTTTTAGAGAATGGCAGCAGCAAAGGCTTAGCAGATGCAGGAAATTTGATTATAGATTCACAAGTTCATAATCCTTATCAAATTTTATTTGAAACAATTCAGGACCAAGTATTTTAGGGCAATGGTTTTGATTCTGCTAATCAACTAGCAGGCAGGGAGCATTATAGGGGTAGAGTTAAAGAAATTCTGATGGGAATCAGTAAAAAAAGACGCTTTAGGAATATTAGGACAAAAATCAATACAGTCTTTGAGAAAAACATGAGTGGAGTTTTTTTGTCATTTTGTTTTTTCTTTTTTATAACTTGGTAAAGATCTTTGAATTCACACATATGACAGAAAATAGATCATTGGGCTCTGAGGTGGCCCAGTGTCAGACAATACGCAGCTGCAGCACAGAATCATAGAATATGGTAGAGGTTGGAAAACTCCATATGAAGTTATACAAAATCAGAAAGTGAAAATATTTCATAAAAGGCCTTGAGTGTTACCAAATTTTGTGAGATGCAAGACCTGGCATCTACAAGGAAGTTGAAGTGACTTCCTAAAAAAAAAAAAATAAAATCCCAAGAGCTCTAGAATTCTCCTAAAGTCTCACTAGGTCTTTTTTCTTTTGGGTGTGGGGAGAGAAAGAAAAAAAGTGATGGCTATCTGGTAACTGTTTTATAAACAACTTTTAAAGATTTGTTTCACTTACGTGGACTCTTCGTATTCTACCCATTGGTACATTTCCACTTTACGCTTCAGTTTGACAGCCTGGATGGAGAGCCCATAGCTGGGATCAAACAAAGGCTATTTACAAATTAAAGAAAACAACAGTCAGTATACATGCTGTACCTCACACACTCAAACACAACTTTTATTATCAAACCCATTTACATACCTCACTGTATGTAGTTAGCCCCATGTCATACACAGCTGAGTATAGAATAATGTTATGAAAGAAAAAGGAGCATCTCTTTACAACACTGATAAATCTGACCTAAAGAATTATCATTAAAAATTATGACCATAGTGAAGAATAAAACCAGAAATGCTGGCTAATGACACGCAGGCTTAAGTGTTTAAAACAGGGGTAGATTTTGCTGGAAGCGACTGTGCTGTGTTACCTTCTGTAATGCAAGTTATCCACTGAAATGCAGGCTGCCCACGGGAAAATTACATCACTATTAAAAAGTCAGAACTTGCAGAGAACTTGTGCTGCAAGAGCCTAAATTTACAATATCACGAATACAGAACAGGTTCCCCCATACAAACGGGAATTGAAATTTTCCACCAATGGTCATGAGAGGGTAAACACAGCCAGAAGTAGTATGTTGCTTGGGAGTAGGGAGACCAAGGCTGTACAGCATCTCCCCAATTCTGGGCCAGGAACCAAAGTTTGAGTGGTTGCCAGCAAGAACAAAGGAGAGAGGCTATAGGCCTTATCCCTAGAAATCAAACATAAACTCTAATTGGTAAAGACTTTACCTTCCCAGCAAGCTTGAAATACTCATATCTTCAAGATACTATTTTCTTTACCTTAGATGTACTCAGAGTGCCAGCCAAGTGCACCAGACTCCCTTCATTCTGTTGAGACACACTGTGGATGCTACCAAGAGGGATCACAAGAGAAAGTCCCTCATCAAGAGATTTAGCTGTCCTTAAAGCTCGCCCCTGCAATCAAGAAGAGAAAAATCAAGTTGTGGAGAATCAATGGTACAGCAGTATTCTGTGAAAAAAGGTTAGCAGACAAGTGATCTGAAAACAAGAAGGAATGCTTGTATATTAAGAGTCAAGTCATAGTCTTGAAACATACTTGTACATTTACATTCTTCTCTCTGACTGAATTTGTGGCAGTACTTCTTACCCATGCAACATGACTATTAACGCTGATCAAGCTCCTCGAACACACCTAAAATTATTCCTACAAAGGTCTAGAATTACTGCTCTTCAGCTTTTACCTTGTTGTTCATGAATAAGTCCCAAAAACTATGCCAGTTATGGTCCTTTTTCCGTAGACCCAAACAACTACTTGGCAGAAGTTTTCTTTACCTTATCAACATGTTACCGTGTGCTTTCTCCTATAAACGCATAACTAGGTGAATATCACCTCAGCTGTGACATTTTAAGGCTGTGTACAAACTTTTACAATATTTCACTTACCTCATTGGTAAAAATGAGGTAGAAGGACAGAAGAAATGTCACAAGTCCCATCAGCATTCCTCCAGAAGTCTCACTGAGCCTTTCCAGAAACCCTGGTTTGGGCTCACTTGTGATTTTAACATGTTCTCTCCTGCTTCCTGTGTCAGAGAACTGTTGGGAGGTGAACCAAAATATACAATATTAGTGTGACAAGGAAAGGCATTCTACTTGAAAATATATCTTTTAGGTTTGCTAGTACTACTACTCTATAGAATAGCACCCCTTACCTTGGATTAAAACTTTCCCAGGCTTATTAAATGCCTGATCATACTTTTGATTTCAGAAGTACACTAAACAGACAAAATTCAAGCCTAATAGAAAAAAAAAATAAATGGTATTAAACTGGTTCAACGTGTTCCTTTTAGGCTTTCTTCAGTCTGTCTCTAGGTTCCCTAGTTGTAGGTTCCACACCCTGCATTCTGGCTGTGACAAATTGAGTAATACTCTCAAATTCCAGACGAGCTAAAACATCGCTATAAATAACAAGCTCCATTTTACCTCACCAGTGGTGCCCGCACACTTCAAAACAACTGCATCTAGAGCAACTATAAAAGACAGCTGAAACCAAAACTGCTATCGCTGTCCTAGCCTGTTAACACATTAAAGCACGAAAACCGCGAGGTTTATCCGTGTGTACATCAGCTGTGAGGAATAACAACGAAATAACGGCAGCTTAATACACAGGGCCAAGATAGGATAAGATAGGAAGCCCCTCTTTTGGTCGCCTCGACATGCCAGGCGGGATGCTGCAGCAGCCTCTCCGCTGCCCCAGGCGCCGCACAGAGCCCTTCGCCTCAGACCGGCCGCTGCGGGGGTGCGGGCAGACCCGACACACCGCCACAAGCACCTCGGAGCGACAGCGGGACCGGCCCGAGCAGCACTTACGTTCCTCGACATCTTGAGCCTTTTTGCCCTCACCGGACACCACCCTTGAGATGCCGCAAAAGCCGTCGCCAGCAGCCGCTGTGCTGTGCTGTGCTGTGCTGTGCTGTGCTGTGCTGTGCTGTGCTGTGCTGTGCTGTCCCGTCCCGTCCCGTCCCGTCCCGTCCCGTCCCGTCCCGCTCCCGCCCCGCGCGCCGCCACAGCGCACGCCGAGACACGTTACTTCCGCTGGGGCGCGGGGCAGGCTGGGAGATGTAGTCCAAGCGCCGAGGCCCAGCCCTATAGAGCTGGCTGCTCCCTGCCCCGCGTTGGCTCTCGGGCTGCGGTCGGTAGGAGGTGCGTCAGCGGCCGCCGGCGGGTAAGGAAAGCGCTTCCGGAGGCGGGAGGTCAGAGCGTGGAGCAGCAGCGCAGCGCTGCCGCTTGCCGTAGCGGTGCTGAAGGAGAAGGGGAGGAGGAGGAGGAGGAGGAGGAGAAGGCGGCGGTGGGAGCGCCAGCGGGGTCAGTCTGTGCGCGCTGCCGGGGACGGCGTCGGACAGCTCCATCATGTCCTACTGCAGGCAAGAAGGTGCGTTGAGCTGCCCTCCGAACGGCACGCCGCCGGCGCGGGACGGGCCCTGAGGCGGCCGGTGGGGAAAGGGAGGGGAGCTGCCTCTTCACCTCCACCCATGAAGGGGAATGCGCAGCCTGAGGGGGAGAAGAGGCGAAAGCCGCCGTCGGGCCGTGTGTGGCGGCAGGGCAAGGCTGCCGCGCTTCTTTCCTCCGACCTTTCTCCTCGTGGTAGGCGGGAAGCTGCGGCGGGGCCGTTGGCCGTGAGGCGGGAGAGGGCGCCGAAGGCCTCCGCAGCTCTCCGGGCCAGCCCCGCGCTGCGAGGGTCGCTCCTGCCCGGCGGCGGGTCCGCTCACCCGCCCGGCTGCGGCGGCGGCGGCGGCCCGGGGCAGGTCGCTGCGGGCACAGCGAGAAAGTGCCACCCTGCAGCTGGTTGTTGAAACATCCCCGCGAAATGGCCAGAGCCGAGCGTGTGTCAGCCGCAGGGTTCTTGTTTTAACTCGCTAAGCTTGGCTGTGGAGTGGCCGAAGCATGCGAGGCATGAAGCACTTCTAGATGTAATAGAATGTTTTTAGTACAAATCTGTTAGCTGCAACTGTTATATGCAAATATAATCCTAGTTAGATTTTTATCCGTTTAGGTTTTGTCATTGTAGTCGTCCTACAGACTTTCATCATTGTTTCTAAAATACTGCCTTGTATAATATCACCATGTAATACTTCAAAGTCTGAATCATTCTTCTTCAGTTGTTGCACGTTCTTGTAATTCTGGACTTAATACAGTACTGAAACAATACTGATTGCAAACTGCAGTGAGGTAGTTATAATCTGTGGATCTGTTCGCTGTATATTTTTAACTTCTCTATTTTAACTGCATCTTGGATCTTTGTAAGATCTGCATACAGCATCCTGCAAATTAACAGTGACAGAGTTAGAGTTCGTACATTTCTGTTTGTATAAGTAATGACTGGATCTTCTACATTGTAAAATTCACTAGAGTACAATGCAGACTTTACAGAAAAGTCCCGTTTAAAAAAGGTTTTGATTTATCAGTTTCTTAGGTGGGTTTAAATACATATTGGTTACTGAACAAAGTAAAAAAAGTTACGGAACTGGTTGAGGTCACATTGAGGGACAAAAGGATACTAATTTCTAATATGCCAAGGCATTTTAGTGGCTTTGGTGAAGGAGGAGAATGAAAGGAAGTTCTTAGAGAACCTTTTTTTTTTTCCCCTTCCATGAATACTTTTTGCGTTTACAAGAGTTTAAGATAGCTCTTCTTTCTTGCCTGTCTCTTCCTCAGAGTGTGTTTTATAGAGTTGTTAGAAAACTCTACTCAGGTTACCAGACAATGCTTCCCCCACTCTGCTACAGAACTTTGTTAATCAAGAGTGGTGCAAGAATAGGAAGTACGCTGTGTTGCTTTTCTGTCCTTCATAATGTTTGTGGCACTTTTCAATATAATTGGTTTCTTACTGTTAAGGTGCTCTTCAGTATTCGGGTAATTCCTGTAAAATATGACACCAGGCTTTAAGAGCACTGTTGTTAGTAAGCATCCTGTTGAACACTGTGCTGGGATTTACTATATTTTTTCTTTTACTCTCTCTTTTTGTCGAACCCCTTCATCTGGGTTAGTCCTGGTAGCAGTGGTGTGAGCTTGTTTTGAAGCAGCTTTTTAACTTCACAGTTCGATAAAATATACTGTGATCTGCAGCAATTACAGTATGTTGCGGTGAAAATTAGAACTTCAGAAGAATAGAATTTCAGTTGTGTATGTGTTCCTCCAAACCAAAAACTGTTCTAATTCAACGTGATTGATAAGTACAGCAGAATTCATTCACTGTTAACGTGAATGCGTCATGTTCAATATCTCATTAACTTGCGGTGTTCAGCAACTTTGCAAATGCCTCCTGTCTCAGCTTTATCTGAATGTTTGCTTGTTGTTCCCTATGTTGTAGGAAAAGACAGAATTATATTTGCGACCAAGGAGGACCATGAGACACCAAGCAGTGCTGAACTGATTGCAGATGACCCAGATGACCCATATGAAGAAAAAGGTCAGTAGTAAGCAGAAGAATGCAAGTAAGGAGTGATGTATCACGTAGGTCATATTCTAACAATCTTAAAACACAAAACCAACACAAAACATTGACAAAATAGCAACCAATTTTTAATTCATTTTCAAGACTGAGAATACACAAACTCAGTTTTAACTTCCAAATTATGATATCACAAATGACATGTTTTCCTTAGACTGGGGTTCTTTCCTTGCTTTTAATGACCTTTCAGAGCGGCCTATTCAAGCAGATGAGTTGATGGCTTATAGTTTTGGTTAGTAGTCTGAGATATACAGGAAAAAAACTCTTTTACTTCCTCTATTTTATTAACAGAGGTTAACCAATTAAAATTACGGTTGGTTGTTGACTGTTTTAAATGGCAAAGTGCAGTTTTCAGAGAAGCTGAAGTGGGTTAGATACCACTGTCACTAATGTGATTCACTCATCTGCCTGTGAGCAACAGAAATTGCCTGATTTGGTGATCTCTGAATATCCAATATTTAAACTGTATTTGACTACTGTACTGTACTAATAGGAATATAACAAATGACTAGTAAGATCTTTAAATGGCAGATGACCGGTAAGTTCAAATTACTCAGTTTTCAACTGTAACCATCTTGCCTTGCAAAGATGTAAGTTTAAGTTTTCAGTGGAGATTACAGTACTTCTGTGAAGTAGATCTAACCTGCAAATGGAGATTTAAGAGAGATGAATATTTCTGAGATCAAGGCTTTTAATATTCTGATCACAGAGAGCATATTTTGGATCCTTTCTAATGGATAAATGAAATAATCATTCTGTCATGATGATTAAATAGATTTTGCTCTAATTTAATAAACTGTAATGAACATCTGTGAATTTGGGTTCTTTTTTTTTTCCTAATTGCCTTTATGCTTACAGGTCTTTCAGCCTCTTCGCTTTGTGTCAGTTGATCTCATTGCTTTCCACTCGGCTGAGATTCACTCTTGAATTTTTGTTAGAGATTAAGAGTTACGAAAGTGGCTCTGACCTTTAGAGGGCACCACTTAAGCACGATTTAGCAAGTGGTGCACACAATTGTTTCATTGGCTGATCTGGTATGCAGTTCAATTTGGACCATATCTTCCTGTGTCAGAGTGTCTCAGACGAATTTTTAGTCTGTTAAGTGAAGAGTTAACAGCTTCTAGTGATCAGATGATTGGAATTAAGATCCCCATTTTCTGTGGCCAGTGGCTTTGTTTCCTCTGAAAAACTGGAGATTTGCAGAATAAAGCAACTTTTTCTAGATACCACATCTGGAGAACACACAAACCCTTGGAGGTTTTATCATCACCCAGCTGTTAAGTCACCTGTGTGGTGTACAGCTAAAGAAAGTACCTTGCTGTTTAGTTAAGTAAATTCATGCATGCAGCCTGTATCGATGGTATATGTAGTTGTTTAAAGTTCACCCCCATATACTCATTCATGGTTTTTGAAGGACTGTTTTTATGACTGATAGTATCCCTTTCAATCCTGCTTCCTGTGTGTCTATCATCTTACATTGTGAATCATTGGCAGGTAAACTTTTTATTGGCATGTTTATCATACAAGGGGGAAGAAACTTTTCTCAAAACAACAGTGGGACTTCATTACAACAAAGACAAGTGTTGATATAAATGCAGATGGGCCTGCCTTTATCCATGACAGCAACATCCCAAGAGCTAAGAGAGATCGGGCTGTGTGATGTCAGCAGTTAATTGCTAACAGTCTTGATCTGCTGTGATGTAAACAGTTGTTTTTTTCTTCCTCAAGCATGGGATAAAGTATACTATGAGCCGCTGGATCAATGAGGTCACATTTGAAAGAAGTTTTAATTAAATTTTAATTAAATGGTAATACTGTCTGTTGCAGACTTGGGATTCCGGAAGAGTGACAAATGAAATCTGTTTCTGTTTTAATTGTGTTCTAAGCTGATACACTTACTGAAGTGTGCATTCTGCTGTAGTTATCAGTGGGGAAATTCTTGCCTTATTCATTGTTTTGTTTTGGTTTTTTTTTAAGCTTGGTTTCTGTGCATATAACTGAAACTGACGCTGTTTCAGTGATCAAATAGACGCAAATCAATGATCAAGTGATACAGGATGTATTGCCTATGGGAAAACTTTTATGTTGTTAAATTTGTATGCTTACAAGGTAGCTCAGTTTCTGAAAGGAACAATTTGTTTTAAGATAATTATTTTACAAATCACTTTATTGCTGTGATGTCTTGAGGAACATTTCAAAACTCTTAATGTAATTTTTCTTTTTCAAGTAGTGTAAAAATGACTATTGAAATGTTGTTGATGTTACTGAAGACATAGAGGACTTCAAAATCTAGTTGCCAAAACAAGCCATATTTTTTCTACACTGTATATCTTTCTGCTTTACGTCATCCTTGGCAATAACAAATCTGGCACCAGCTATCCATTTCCTAGGCTCAGAAGTTCTGTTTTTCTTCCAGACAGCTACAGATGCTGAGATGCACTATGCTAGGTGTGTCTTCTCAGTACAGTAATGATTATTACAGATACTTTATGGAACTGTCTTGCCAAATAAAACATGTTCTATGAATAATGACAGTATTACTGTAGTTGACTGAATCATGCTAAGGAGACTGATCAACACTGAGGTTTGGCTGAGTGTTTTTTCTGAACTGCATTGACTGAGTTAGAGCACATGGTCAATGGATTGCAAATCAGAGTAAGATTTTTCTCTCATATCTTTGAATATAGCAAACACATGTGATTGAGGTGCTTTTGCTGTACCAGTACATAAGATTCATTGTATTGTGGCCTAGTGTCCAAGGAGTTGCTAGTGGGAGTGAAATGTATGTCTGGAACTTCATGATCCTGCAGGACAAAGACAATAAGTAGGCTTATTGAATTCTGTGGGAGTATTTTAGATAACATCAGGATCTAAGTGTAATATGTTCTGATCAGAATGAATGCAACTCTGACAATGGTATTTTCCTACCTGCTTCTCAAGGGGCAGTACTTAAACTTCAGATTTATGCATGTGCTGTTAGCTTCTGCAGAAACACAATCTGGAGTTGAAGTTAGGAATGTCTACTAGAGAGAAGAGCAAACTGTTAAAGTCCAGAAGTAACTACATTGAATCACAACACAATATTTATCTTGTTCTACTTAGATTAACATAAATACCTGTAAGTTCCTGCAAAGCAGAGAAAAGCAATAGAGATGTATTGCTTTAAAGCACTACGTTAGAGATTCTAGAAGGCTATGTGACCAATTCAATTATACTACATTTTTATACCTCATTGTTTTTAACATTTTCTAGAACTTACAAAGGAACTGAGTAATCTGGCTTGCTGCTTGAACTTCATTGTGCAGATCAATTGATGTCTTGATGGCCATTTAAATCTTCACCTTGCTATTCCATCACTGATGTATTTGCATGACAACTTTTAACTGTTCCAAAGCAGAAATATAGCTATTTCAGTTCAGAGTGAGACCTAACTTGCTTTCAGTTCTGATCTACAGTGTAGTTTGGTTTATGGGAACCAGACAGGCTGACATGCTCTTGCTATTCCTCCTGTTCTGAAGCATGTGATTTACACGCAGTGTCTTACAAACATGAAAAACTATTTATTAGTAATTCAGGTTCTCCAGTTCAAATTTTAAGGGAAAAGTTGTGGGTTGATATTCCTGAGTTCATTTAAAACAGGAAGAGAAATGTGTCCATCAACTGAAATTGACAGAATTCTAATCTTAATACACAAATTCTTATGACTTGTAGGGCGTGTTTTTGAAGCTGGCTTGTTCCCTTGACAAAGTCTGGCAAGTGGATTGAATTGATGTTGGTCTGTGTTCCAGTTTCCCTAGAATATTCTCAGTGGTCTGTAGTCCAGGGTGAACGACTTAAATCAGGAATGGATATAGGACTAATCTCACTTGTGTGCAGTAAAGGATCATACAGACCAGAGCTAGAAATAGGCTAGCCAGGAAGTTTGCCACCTTTGAAGCTACAGAAGTAATGAGTCATTGTTAGTACTTCAGATTATACCTGCAAGCTAACAGCTTTCACTGAATGAAATCAATTATTGGAAGGAGCACTTAACTTTTCTTCTCTCTTGTTTGTTCAGGATTGATATTGCCCAACGGAGATATCAATTGGAATTGCTCGTGTCTGGGTGGAATAGCTAGTAGTCCCTGTGGGGAACAGTTCAAGTCAGCCTTTTCTTGTTTCCACTATAGCACAAAAGAAATAAAGGGATCGGACTGTGCGAACCAATTCCGTGCCATGCAAGAATGCATGCAAAAATATCCAGAGCTTTTCCCTAATGATGATGAAAATGAAGAAACAGAGAAATCAAGCAAAGATTTGGAAGGTGCTCCTATGGAGGCTTCTGCTGCCAAAGAGTAGAAGGTGTCTAGCTAATGAAGATGGAAGGAGGCTTTTGTCCCCATTTCTCATTTCAGAGACCTGGACTTTTGCAGTGTTTCTGTCTTCTGAGTCATCAAGAAATATTTCACCACTGTTCTATACACTGTATCATAGTAAATAATTTTTTGCTGAAGGAGAAATCTGTGCTACAGCCTTGCAAATAAATACCGAATGACTGTGTATGTACTGCATAACCTGCTATCAGACACAATACTTCAACAGCTCTGTTTATACCTTCAAATTCTCCTTGAGTTTTGACTTGAATAATGTCTTGAAATATTTAGCTTTCAACTAAAAATCCACTAGCACACCATATCTGTCTTCATTTCAGTATGTCCTGATCAATTTTTTTAATGTATTCTGTTCTATTTATAGAAACTGCATTAAGTGATTTTTGCCAGAGTCATAAAGGATGTTGAAAATGGCCTAAATCTAGAATTTGTAAAATTATTTCAAATTATGTTATTAGATCAGTTTTTATTATGTTTACTAATGGCATCAGGTAAGGGCTGCCAGAAAAATGTTGAAATGGATATCTTCTGTGATTTAATTTACTTACTGTGATGACTTTTGCTTTATAAAAAACGGTGTGTTGTGCAACCATTGATAAAGATAAATGGAAAGAATGTTGTTCACTGGCTTTGCTTTTGTTCTGCAACCACAATTTTTGGGTTTCTTTAGCTAGTGCTGGCTTCTTCAGTGTATAGACAGGCTCTTGTAAAATACTTTGAGAATACAGTGGAAATGTTACCTGGTGAAATGATACTAAAACAGATACTGTGACTTAAGTGCATATTAAAAAGCAAATACTTTTTACCTCCATTGCAAGCTCTCTGTCTTCATGGTATGGGATTTGTGGTGGGTTGGCTTCTTTTTGTTTCCACTGCTAGGACTTGAGAACTCTTCTGCTTTGTAAGCAGACTTTGAATCAGTTTGTGAGTTGTGATAATCAGTTGCTCCAGCTTGTCAGGTTTTTATTCTTGTGCCATTCTTATGTCCCTAGCCTCAAGCAGGAAGGCATAAAAAATGTAAAGCATTTTCAGTAGCTATAGTAGACTGGATCATGAACTAGCACTACAGAGGATCTGGACAGCTATTGAAATACTTGAAAATTACTTCAGAAGTGCAAATAATTTAATAGCAATTCACTATAGCTCAATTCCTATGGATAAGGGAATTTTATGTTAGTGTTTTTTTCCTAGCAATATAAGCTGTGAGTGTTGTATTACAAAACAAATTGTACCTGTGGCTTTAGTAACTGTTCATTGCAAGGGGAGTTTGGTTTTTTTGGTCTCCTTAAACTAAAGCATAAGAAGTTGTAGGGGCAGTAATGCTGCTCTGTTAAGTCTTGCAACATTTAAACAGTTGCCTGTCTCTATGGGCAGCAGTCTTCAGTGCTCATCAACATTGCTTCCTTACATTGTTTTGGTATCTTTTTTTGTATTAAGTTTTTTTCAGTGTTGATGATGATGCTTCTGAATGTTTGAGGGAAATTTCTCTTAAATTTTAACTGTAGTTTTGCTGTTTATATTTCAAAACAACTGTTGGATCCTCAAAATCAGGGGGCTGAAAACTACTCAGTTCTGAGGGCATAGATAGCAGGTACTCTCAGGATCTCTGCTTTTAAAAGAAACTAAGTGTGACACATTCTCAGTGTGACTCTCAGGCATCAGAAGACAAATGGCCAAGTTAACCTGAGTAAATGGGCACAAAAGCAGCAGTGATAAACCTTGGCACTCAGGCAATTGGACCATGACAATGAAATCTTAGGCAATCAGATAAACACTGGATGCCAAATAAAAAAAATCAAGTCACATGTATCCAAGCCTTTGGTTGTTCAAATGGAAATGTGCATTTGTGAAGAAGCAAGAGTCCTTTGTGAAGTGCTGCTCTGTTCTAAGAATAAATTGCCTCCTATTTTTTTTTCTGCTGTGTTTTTCTTTCTCACGTTGCCTCAACACTCTACAGGTTTTGGATTTATCCTCTGTAGCAATGTTTATAGCATCTGTGTACAAAACAAAATGCAAGAATCCTGGTCCTACAGTAGTTAGGGACCTGAACCTAATACTGACAGATGGACCTTTTAGCATACAACCTAAAACATTTGAAGGTACATTTAGGATGGAGTTGCTGCTTTCTGGCTCTGCTGTGGCTTGGTAACTGGTTGTCTTAGGTCCAGTACAAATATGTAGAATCCTATAGTTGCATGCTCCCATTTTAAATTTCAAACCAATCAGTGGTTGTTTCAGTATTTAATAAAGATAAGATGATAACTGGCAGTATTTGTCAAGCTTGCGAAATAATTGCTTTTTTCTATGTCTTTTAGTTTATCCTATAAAAACTGGCATGCTGAGCATGTTTAAAGAGTTCAGCTATAAGGAACTGTTAGCAAGGCATGAAGCACTTCTAGATGTAATAGAATGTTTTTAATACAAATCTGTTATCTGGAACTGTTACGTGCAGATATAATCCCAGTTAGATTTTATCCATTTAGGTTTTGTCATTGTAGGCATCCTACAGACTTTCATCATTGTTTCTAAAATACTGCCTTGTATAATATCACCATGTAATACTTCAAAGTCTGAAGTCGTATAGTCACATATAACTTGCTTGTTAGAGTGGGATTGTTCCTGTAGTCAACTTAAACTTGAATCAACGGAGCATATGCCACATCTGATGTGGATAAAGATTGCCTATAAAAGTTATCTCTTATAGGTGATCCTTTTAATGTCATATATATTAAAAATACATTTAACCACCAAAATGTGATTAACATTAGTTGAAACATTCTGAAAATGTTGAAGGTACTAGTTATTTGTTTTCTGCTTTTCTCTGCAGTGCAGCCTATATGCATTTGGAAGATCTAACTTTAACTTGTGTTTCATAACTTTCCTAGAGATATGACCTCGCTTCAGGTGTGAAAATTACCTTTTTTTCCCCCAGCTTCTTCCCTGTAACAGGAATGATGTATGCACAGGTTTCTAGAAGGAGATGTTTATCTTCCACTGTATTCTAATGATCGTTAAAACTGGGGATCTGGCAGGTCTCTGTTGGAAACAAGATCTATCCTATGCAGTTCGTATTGAGAATGTCCTTGTTAAACCTCACAGTTGTGTCTCCTGTTCATCTAAGGCACTTATCTGATCACAGGTCAATGAATCCATTTGAGGAAAGTTGTTACCTAAATAAGTGGAACCTACTTTCTTATTCCTAGGGAAAAAAAAAAAAAAAGAAAAGAAAAGAACGTTGGGTGTTTCTTAGACTCTTGTTTTGCTTCTCATTAAAATTCTAGCAGTGTTAGTGTGGCACAGTGTAGAGAAGCTACCAGCAGTTAGTAATTTTTTCTTAATCAGCTGTATTCATTTGCCATTACTTGGTTTCTTTGAACAGCACCAGCATGTCTGCAGTTGTTTCTCAACTGTTTTTAACCCTTCTGGAGCTGATGCTTTGTTAGTGATAGTGAGAACTTGAGAGAAGACCCACACAACAGAGTGGAGAAGCGCAGCAATGATAACACCACTGTTCGATTTCTTTGCCACTAATACAAGATAATACCTAATAATGTGTGAAATTACTTCAAATGTCAAACTAGATAATTTGGTGGTCAATTCACAGGTAGAGCATGAGACTGAGGGCTCTCAACAATAAGATGTTAAGTGCTTTTTAAGTATTTTTCAGTGTAGAGTAGTTCTGACTGCAGAGGGTAGGGTGACTGGAATTCAAGAGTTATGAATCTGTAGTTTAGCATGGAAGAAGCAGCATCTTATCTGTCTCAAATTCTAATGTATTTTAGTAGTACAAAGGCCAAGGCATAGGTCAGAGTCTGTTAAAATACTGAAGTACCAGTGAATTTTATGCATAACTCTTTCTAGTAAGACACTCTGAGCATTTCAGACTGCTGCTGTTAATATATTAATAGCATTGGTAAAAGCTTGAAATGAGTTTTGCACCCATCAATGCCAGAAGCACAAGGGTTTATGATAAAGTGCCCTGTGCATTCATCTAGTGGTTCAAGCTGGAGCAGCTTCTTCGTGCCTTTAAATCCACTGAAAGTAGCCCCGTACAACATTGAAGTGCTTGTGATATTCTTTAATTTTCTGCCATTTGGTAATTTAATTGAAATCATAAAATATTTTGTCCTGCTTGTGTAGAATGCAGTGTTTGCTGCTTGATAGACAAAAAGAACCTTTTTGTAATTCAAGGACAATAAACTTGAAGGGGCAAGTCTTGCCCTGTGGTGTCAGGAGTGGAGTGCGTAGCCATGGCTGCTGAATTTAGAGCTGTGGTTTTTCTCCTTTCTGTTACTGACTTTCCTCAAGAATTGTTGGACTTCTATTTCTTCTTTGTGTGTTTCCTCCAGTTCTTAGGATAAACTATAGTCAGCAGCCAGAGCCTGAATGGAGAGGTAGTTTCTAAAACAGAAAAAAAAGGTTTTTGCTGTTTTCTTGGTGGTGCATGGTTTTGGTTGGGTTTTTGTGTTGTGGGTTTTTTTTAATAACTAGCTTATTACAAAGTGGTATTGATATATGTGTGAGCAGACAACTCATAAGGCCTCCTACAGCCGAAACAAAGAGCACTAGAAGATTTTTAGTGACTACACGTTGCAAATTAACCCAGATGCCACAACAATGATGTGACGGGTAAGTGGATATAGGATATGTTGTGCTGGATCTGATGACAGGTCCAGTTGATTTTTGTTTGTTAGTGAATGTGACAAGTTCCTTATGCCTTGTAAGAAGGTGAAAGCATCCCCTTATATTGCACTTATTGCCTTCCTAAGGTGTTGTGTGGGAGAAGGATGTTAGATTGCTACATCTGCCGTTTCTGACCTTTTTCTTACTGTTGTGTGAGTGTTGCTGCGTCCACACTAATCCTTTTGCTTTCTATCTTGTTACCTTCTTGTATGCCCCCAAATACTAATATTGCTTCCTTGTCCCCTAAATCCAGTCACTTCTCCTTACAGGTATTGGCTTTGTTCTCTTACCTGGCTCAGGAGGCCATCTTTCTCCTTGGAACATAAAGAATTTAAACTAATGCATTCTTTTTTTTCTGTGTTAGTATTCTTGGTATTACTGTGCCACCTAAAACAAATAGTCACAGAGAGGATCACAAGGTGTGTGATACTGTACACGGTCCTAAACCAAGTGTCTTGGTGCAGTAATACCATACCTTCTCCGATAGTTCTTTTAATTTACTGAGTATGACCTCGTCTACTTGTTCCAAGAAATATGTAAGAAGGCAGTTGTAATCTTGTACTGTCTCATGCTCATCTTTATTTTCTTGTGTACTAATACCTGAAGTGACCTTTTTCCTTTCCAAAGTCTCATGGTGATCAATTTAAACCTTTTAATACCTTCTTTGTTCAATATCTGTTCTAAGTTGATCTATGCAGATCGCATCTATTTAGTTACTTATTTTCAGACAATATCTGGATTGTAGCACTGTAGAAAAAAGAGGATGCACATGGTAGCTCTGTGTGAGCAGAACTTTATTCTTTTATTTTTCTTCTCTGTGAACTCAAAGATATCTGATGAGCAGAAGTAGTGACACCAATAAGACATCTTGCAGTGTTGACACACCTCAATGAGCTTTCATTTTTCACTTTCCAATTAAATTTCATGCTTGTGCAGTACCTGCTACTCTGTAGAGTAAACCATTAAAAATTAATTGGTCGTTGGAATAAAACGTACAAGGTTCCTAACTAATGGAGGGAACGAAGGATACTTACTTATACAGGACCAACAAGTCAATTAGAGTTTCAAAAATAATGGAATATGAGAAGAAATCAGTTGAATCTTTTGGAGTTCCCCATCACTTTACATTTTTCTATAGGGTGTGTATGTATCATCTACCGTTGAGATTTCTGAAATGTATGACGTATTGATGACTGTCTTGTTTGCCTACTATAGTGTTTACATTTGTTAGTTATTAATTACTGTATTACAGTATGCCCTAAGAGAACACACCAGGGTATTGATATTCTTGTTCTAGCAGCAGCTAGAAATGCTTGTAAATGACCATGTTAAAAAATAACTTTCATCCATACACAGTAACTCTGCATATATTTAGCCTCCCTACAAAATCACCAATCTAGGACCAAAGAAAAGTGAAATTTGGGAGTTTGCTTTAATATGGTACTGACTATAAACCAAAATGGCATATTTGACCATCATTAAACGAGATCTCCTGCAGGTAAAATGGCCTCTGTTGAAAAGTATGTTCTTTAGGTAATTTTAAACCTATACTTGATTCTCATTCTGAGAGGCCTATTCAGAACAGACTGTAAATTCATGTACACATCTTTATCAGTGTTTAAAAGAGAAATAATCTTTTTGTTGTGTGACATTTTCTGAAGATAATAGAGAAAAGAGTTTCTATGCTTCTAATTTCTCTAAGCTGACATTTTAAATTAAGCCAAATTCCTTGGTTAAAAAGTGTTTTATTGCATTAATTAAATGGCTTGTTGGGGATGCCACATTGTTGGATACCATTTTAGATAACAACAAATAAATAAAGAAGTGAAAGAGGGAAAGTAATGGCCATGGAGGAGGGAGACTTCCTGAAGAGAGGGGAGGAACACCATGGGGGAGGGGGGAAAGGGGGCCTTTAATTTTGTAAATATCAGCTTGTCATCCCATCATGGGTTTGTGTTCATTGTGTTCATTTCCAAGGTTCTTTCCAAGTGAGCTGGGGATTTTTCTGCTGTTCAACCAATATGCAGTTAAAAGGAAAATAGCAACAATGGAGTGAAAGTGACTGTTTTTTCACGTTCCCAGTGACAACAGAACAAACTGATGGCCTAAGTTGTAGATTGGGACTTCCATCTTTCTGCTTTAGTATTAGATTTTTCTAGATACTCCATGTGCCAGTCAGTGCTAAATGGTGATACCTCCTCTTTCCTGAGAGCATTAAAAAAAAATACAGACATGGAACAGCAATAACCAAAACTAGCATATATGCATGCTTTTTCTCTAAGCCCCTGAAAGAATAGACTGACTCAACATAACTTCTGCATTATTTGAAGAGGAAATGTGCTCCAACCAGCTTGATTTGATGAGTTCTTAGGGGACAAAGATTTAAACCACCGCTTCCTGAAAGTATTGTATTAGGGAATGATTTAAGTAGCTACTTCTTAATTAGTGTAGGGTAGGGTAAAATTGATTTAGAAAGAATTCTTTTACAGAACAGAACTATTTTTTACCTAGAGTGCAGATGTTACCGCTCCTGTAATTCTGTGGAGGAAAAAATAATCCTTGGGCACAATGGGAAGGGAGCCCAGCTTCAGTACCTTAGCTTGAAGTGTGACTAAGAGAAACAAAGCAGAATGAAAGCACTTAGTGCAATCAAATGGCAGTAGTCTTCATCACAGTTCAACTAGCCAGGTTGCTCTCACAGGAACTACAGCTACTTCATTTGATATACAGTCCAGACAATCCATTTACCTCCTGCTTCTCTCTTGTAGCTTTTTAGTATTAAATCTCAACATTAGAGCAGCTGTGAGTTCCTTGAGTTTTGGCTCTTTCCTAGCATTAAGGCTTTTCCATGTAGTTTCTGTGAAGCCTCTAGTTACACAGGTGTTACAGACTAAAGTACTATAGCAAAGAGCATAATGACCTTAGAGAGCAAGGCTTGGATTTGGAATCAAGTGTGAGACAACGTGGTTTCTGTAACAGCCCTTAGCTCTAAGCATTGATAGCAATGTACACCTATAAAGGACTTTATCCCAAGAGAAGTCACATATTAGTTTGTTTCTGTTCAGCAATGGGATATTATTGCCTTCTAGAAAGCAATCTTTTATATTGACATAATTGCAGTCTGATGCAGATCTGAGCTCTTTTAAATAATTTGACATGCTTGTTTTGCATTATGCCACTTGTAAAGCTGAAATTACTGCCTGTAGTCACTATAAGTGGTCACTTATATAGAAAACTACACCCAAGTAATGAATGCATTATGTAAGCAGCTTGTACATAGTAATACCAGGCTCTGATCTCATGTGTGGGAACACTAATACATATCTTTAGTTTTGCCTTGTAAAACGATTCTCTGTGTGTGTGGAATCAGGCTCAAATTAAGAACTAACTTGTAACCTATGTATGATGCACTAGTTAATTTTGTATGGTAGGACTGTGCTCTTTAAATAAAGAAAAAGTAGTCCTGTCACAAGTTTCTTGTCTAAGCATGTAAAAGGAGAAAGATGGTAAGTCTGCTTTTATCACTTCAGCTAGGACCATGTTGAATGCAAACTCATGAACTAACTACACCTTTCACTGCAGAGTTACTAAAAGGCAAAGTTCAGTACTGTGACTTCTGAAGCAGAAATTACTTGCACCCAGTTCGAAGAATATCTGATACTTGTTTTCCCAAATAGGCTTTCCAGGGTTTCACCAGGCTGTTCATGTTCACGAGGAGTTTGCTGGTCCTAGAGTCCTCCTGGCCTGCTATAAGATAGTCAGTACCTAGTTGGGAAAAAACTTCAGTCAGTATATGGAAGAAAACAACACTAAATGCAGAATTTCTTTAAAATTGTGTGTTGGAAAGCAACTGTTAATGCAAGGAAGGAGGATAAAGGTGGTTGTAAAAGCCCAAAGAAGATAGAAGTCATCAGGTTTCCACCATGAGTCAGGGCGTACTGTGATTTTGGGGCAGGCATTTAGTCAAGCAGTCTGCAGAATTGCAGTGACTGGGACCTGTCCGTAGCTTTAGTTTATATCAAGAGGCAATGGCATAAGGTGTATATCTCTAGCTTTTAAATGAGCCATATTTTTAAGCCCCATCTTTCTAAAGCAATTTAAAGTAAAGCTAGAGAGGTACAGAGGAGCAAAATTCCCTGTGATATTTTGTTTCTTAAAGTATCTGTGTGGGATGAGATGTACTCTAATAATATTTAAGCAATATTTTTTCATGGCTGATGCAGGGCTCCTACAGTTTCACGGGGACAACTGGTAAATGCTTAATTATGCACAACCGTGCCCCTGGAGTTTTAAGTAAAGAAAAACACCTTTTTCATTTGGACTACATTAAGTAACATTTTTATGTGTCAATTCAAGAACTAGCCCCAAGAAGAGAGCTTGGGGTCCATATTACCCTTCAGTGCAAATTCAGATGCAGTCTGACATTCAATACAGATAATGGAAGACAAAATATGTTTGTGAGACAGTACAAGTCATTTTGCCATAACAGGCAAAAAATACTGAGTCTGATTTGACACAGCCTTTCTTGCAACAGCTGTCTCTTGTGTGTGGCTAATTTCAGCTGGGAACTTTTTAGATTGAACTTTATGTTAAATGAAGCACAAGAAATTCCTTTCACTCAGTGGATATGTTTTTTATCTATTCAGATAAAAATAGGGTAATTTTTTCTATTAGATGCTGCTTTTAGAATTATTAGAAGCCACCATTTAGAATTTTTAGAAGCCACTACTTCCTT
The DNA here is from genome assembly GCA_013401255.1 of Urocolius indicus. NCBI lineage: Eukaryota > Metazoa > Chordata > Aves > Coliiformes > Coliidae > Urocolius > Urocolius indicus. The sequence continues at coordinate 733,763 of WBNH01009943.1, read as the reverse complement.
TTCATTGTTTGAAACTATTTTCATTATTTGAAACCATTACAGAAGCGTAGAAATTACATTCCGTTCACTTTCCAAAATTTTTATAATTTCTAGTTTTTCCAAAAAGTATTAAAGCATGATATGAGAATGTCGAGTGAGCAAGGGAACTCAGGAGTTTTGTTTTGTTTTTCTTCTCACAAACATTGGTCTAGTCACAAATATTCTGGAAGATCAAATAAAGGCACAAAATGAAACATTTCCAGGAAAGCTGGACATTTTGGTTAAATTTTGTTCTCTGTTAAGAAATTGCTTTTTACTGTGGTATACTATTGACTCACTCTTTAGTGTGGATGAATGAAAGGACTTTGCCCTGGAAAGACTGATAGGAAGTGTTGAGTATCCATAGTTAATGTCCATAACAAACTGTCATCAGTGTTTACAGGGGAAGAAAAATACCTGATGAGCATTTTTAGCTTACCAGGATTGAGAATGGGACATGTACATCCCCTGTTGGTCCAGGATTCTGGATAAATGCTTCTGTTGCTCCGAGCAATTTTCACTTTGCCTGATTTCAGGACCTTCTTCACTTTCACAACAACTTCTGCATGGGTCCCTTTGTCATGAGCTGATAGGATTCTTGCTTTTATCACTGCCATAAAATATATGAAGATAGAGACAAAAAAATTCCAAACACATCTTAATTTTTCCTGCTAAAAGATAGAATTTTAACACCTTGAAAGAAGACATGAAAAAACACTGCAGTTGTACAGAAAATGTATTCCAATGCTTGTCCACTTCAGTCATGGTTCTTCTAAATAAATTTGGAGAAAACCTAGATTTTTCTGTTGAAGTAATTATATGATCCTTTCACTATGCTGTTTAGAAGCTGCCTTCTAATGAGCTGATGGCAAATACCTGGACATAGTAGGAAAGCACTTGTACGTATACATAGGAAGAATAGAAAAAACAAACCAGCAGCTAACCAGATTTGAAGTGCACTGATTCTAGGCTTTATGTTTTGAGGTTTGAAAGCTTGTGTTGAGCTTTAACACTAGCTTCTCAAAAATTTTGTCCTGTGCTGTCTGCTCCACATGAAGGAAGTCAGCAAGTTTTCCATCAGACTGAAAGTGTGACATGTGAGAAGAAGTGGTTTTGCTTTGTGGCCCAGGATCTGGATGCCATGATAAATACCTGCTCCTTTAATTTAATAGGATCCTATAATTTTTTGGCAGGATAATCTCATGTAGATTGGCCTCACAAATAGGCTTTGTTGTGTCGTGCCACAATCGTGTTGAACCTTTGGATCCCAGAGGTTTCCTTTCTTGCATCATGTGATAGCTTGAATCAAGTGTTCATAAACTGTATTAAATACATTGAGATGACCATGCTTGTTTACCAAGAACTTGTATAATGAGTGCAAAAGCAGTGTCAGTTTAGGTTTCTATCATTAATTCTCAATGGAGAGACCAACCATCCCACTGAGTTACAATTCTAGGACTCCTACTTTAAAGAGGAAAGCTAAGTAGGCGGAGGCACTACTAAGCCTTGCATGAGAAATGCTGTTCAGCCCTGATCAGGAGTCAAACATGTCACTAGATAAAAAAGGCAGAAGAAATTCTACCTCTTATTTCATGACTTAGCCAGTCCTGTCATTGTTAATAGCTATCAGCTAATAACATGCATAGAGAATGTTGTGAAATTATTGTACCTTGAGGGCATGTTACCCACTTACCATAAGCATATTTCATTTGGCAGAAGTCAGTGACACTTCCAAGCACCTTTTCTTTGCACACACACTTCTCTAGCAGAGGAAACACAGAACACAAAGGGTTGGAGAAGAGCCAGGACGTGAGAGAGAAAAGCAAATGATACTTGGTTATAAAGTTGTATGTACATAGCTCCCATAATGCAGATAGACCATAAGAGTAAGTTGAGAATGAGCTCAGTTATTGCAAATCTGTTTCTCATTAGACCATACAATAATTGTTCTGAAATCTGATCAGTGCTGTCAAATAGAATTCAGCCCTCATGGACTGTATTGTACAGTTAATAAACTGATACTCATAAAGAGGTTTGTAACAATCAGATCCAGGTGTAAATCATGGAAGCAATAATACCCTTGTTCAATCCCATAAGATAAGAAATGCTGCTTCTTGCTGATATTAAGATATCCCTCTTACAAAAGTTGAGAGATGCAATAGATGGCATTACTACCTCTGAGTTTTACAAAACCCTTGGTGCAGGTAAGGGCTGACATTCACACTTGGCAAGCAAAACTAACGAAAAAAACTATTGAAGTATTAAAGGCTCCACCTCATTCTATAAGCTTACTTACTTTATAGCTAGCTGCATATAGTATACTTTTTCTCCTGAGCTGTTGCACCATGAGTAGTCTTACTGTTAAAATCTCCTGCATTCCACCCCAGAGGTGATGCATTTCAGTGACGGCTGACATAATCTTTTTGCAAACAGCATTTGAATTTCTAAGCAGCTAAATGCTTAAGAAGGGAAATCCTAACTGTTACAACAACAAAAGAGAGTATTTTTTCCACACAATCTTATTCATGACTTACCAATTTCCAAAACCAAAGTTGGATAATACAGTTATAGTACAGTAGGTTTAGAAAATAACAAGGTAAGTGTAATGCATAGTTCAGATTAGCACGTGTTGCCAGCAGATGGGTGGCAGACAAGCTAGACATGAGTGGGGATTTAAGTCAGGGTGGAGAACAGAAAGAATGAGCACTAAGTAAAATTACTAAACATTCCCAGACTCTGGGCTGTACCTGGGTGCCTCAGTGCAGAAAATCCCTGCTCGTGGTCATTCCATTTCCACTCCTCTTCGCTCTCATTGGTTGGTGTTTGTGCAAGGTCAGGGATTTGTCCCCCAATGGGGATGTTAAAGAATGGCTCGTTGTCATAGCTGGAGGGACACATAAACCAGAAGAGTTAGATAGGATGTGAGATGGGTGAGAAGCAGCTGTTTGTAGCATGTGACTGTACCCAGACAGATGAGCAGGTTGAGAGTACAAATACGAGCCAAACTTCATACTATGCAGAGAGATCATAAAATCTTGGCTTTTATTTAAGGCTTTACATTAAGGCTGACAACATTTTTTGAAGTAATTATGCATTTACTGAATTAAGTAACTGAGAGTTAGCAACCACTTGATGTTAGGAACTGAGGACAGCTGCAGGGTCCACAAAAGTGCAGTCACTTAGCAAATCATAGGCTTTCTGTACTGATTAATACAAGTTTGGGGTACTGATGCCTAACTTCTAGAAACAAGAGGGAGACCTTACAATTCATTTTACCCTGGACACAGATGAGAGGCAAACTCTCCAGGCTTCTCCATCTATTCCTAGCACCAACAGATATATTGAAAGATGATGTACATATTTCCATGGGGTAGTGGAGTTCCCTATTTTTATTGCAAGTCATAATTTCATGATTGCCTTGGACAATACAATGGACTTTACCAACCACCAAATGGAATCTAAGAAACCTTTTATGATTTACAGCCACCTTTTCAAAGACTGTATACCCTCCAGCATCTTCCAATTACTCCCATTGCTGCAGTATTTGAGTGAATATGTCATTTCACAGAATCCCTACATCAAAGTGAATCCAAAGGATGGCTTCTTTACCCATTGAAACAGTTTCCAGTGTGCTGGTCGCAGTCTCTGGCACAGTCACAGGGTTGACAGCCGTTTTCTCCAAAGCCCCAGTAGCCCATGAGACATCGATCGCAGTTGGGGCCCGCCACACCCGGCTTGCAGTAGCAGAATCCCGTCTTGGGGTGGCATCGCCAGCTTCTGCTGAAGGTCGTGTTGGCTGAGCCCATTGGCTGGCAGGCACAAGCTATGGAGATAGGGAAGGGGTGACTGAGATATAAGGGGTTATCTCATTAAGTGACACTTTTGCAAAGTGCCCTCCTCCTTTTGCTCAGTAGTTTTAAGTTTGAACTGGTAAGTATTGCATTGTCAGCCTACATTTGCAGTATTGTTTTGTTTGTTTCTTTTGAACTCATTAAGTACAGCAAAAAGTGGGACCTATTTATGTGTTAAAGTCTACAGAAATCTTGACCATAGAGGGTTTTGAAGGGCTGGCAGAAAGCCTCCACTGTGTGAAGTGTTTTGCAACAAGATTTATTAGTGTGGATGAAGTAAGAAATTATAGCTATTGCCTATGTTGTCATTCCTGTGACCACACAAATGACAAAACTACTGGACCCTCTTGGGCCAGAAGTAGTTTATGCAGGTGATTCAGGTGATCTGAAACTTTTTTTCAGTTTCTGCCTCCAAATTGTCCACATATTTCCTTCAGTGTAATTTCTAAGGGACACATCTCATCATGCAGTACACTATATGTGTAAGGAAGCTGATGTTTTGTACAAATACATGAGCAGTTTGTTATAAGGTGAACAGAATGAGAAGATCTCTAAACTCACCAATCATATTTTGCATGTACTTGGATATGAGCAAATAGAAGGAAAAAACCACAAATCTTTCTAATGCCAGTTTGAAACCAGCTTGGTAACTCAAAGAAACTTGGCAGTAAAAGAGGTAGTTACAATTCCTATGGGCAATTCTGCTTTCACAGACAACGGATTGTCATAATGTCATGCCACCAGTACACTCTCAACCTGTTAGCATCAGGGAGTGAGGTGGAAAGTAATATACAGATAGTAGTGCAAAGCCAACACAGTTGACTCCTCTATCAGGGCAGAGGCTAGCTGAGATGGTCAAGCCTCATGACAACACCTCTGCAGAGGTAAAATACAAGCATAAACATACCCACTCATTTCTGATATTCAAAGAAGCTTGACTAAAATGAGAACTGAGCTGAAATCCAGGCCTTCATATTTCAGCTCCTTTTTGTATTAAGAAAGCAGCATGACCTGCCTTTGCTTGTAGCAGAGACTGAAAAGGAAATGCATCACTACTTCAGCCATCTGGAAGAGGGCAGAAATAAAAATCTTGTGGCTAAGACCTGCTTTAACAGAGATTTTCAGTTAAACGTTGGACACCCAAGGTGTTTAGATAGCTTGAATCAGGAGTTGGATCTAGTAAGCTTTTGGATGCTTATCTGAACCAAACATGATCTCCAAAGCTTTTGAAGTTTGCTCATCATTGCTTCTAATCAAACTATTTTCTTCATGAGCTCACAGATAAGAGATCAAATGAACACTGGTTCCACACATCATTTTTCAAAGGGAAGGGGCAAGTATATGACTATAAAGAGTGTTAAATGTAGCAGGGACATATCACTTTGATCTGCAACCTCACATTTGATGCTCAAGAAAATAGCTTTTGAAGATAGTGCAAGAAAAAGAGTGATCAACTTTGTTTAAAGGGCATTTCTCTTATCATCTGCTTACTACATACTTATTTTTTTCACCATGCCCTGTGTTCTTCATGCCAATATTTTTAATAATATTATTATACTCTGCTGTAGACAAATCTCAGTCTGTTGTTTCCAAGGGACACTGGCACAATAGCCTAAGGACAGAAAATAAGCGTGCTGTCATGGGCAATGTACTCAACACAATGAGCTGGTTGGCGGATGGCAGCAGGCTGGCCTGTTTGCCACAAAGCAGTCTTGACTTTGGGAGCAAACCCAGGGATTTTGCTGTCAGCTCTGGAGAGCAGGTGTAACAATGAAATGCTCATTAGCGCTGACAGTTTCAAAGGCAAGTTCTGATTTGTTGCTGCTCAACTTGAATTATTTTTGCTCAGATTTTTGCAGGGCTGACTAGATCACCCTAAGAGAGGAGACACTTAGTTCTATCTGTGACTGAAAAAAATAGATGTCATAGGTTTGGAGATAAGCAGGGGAAACACGTGCTTCTTTTACAGCAGATCAGTCTAGGCCACATGAAATAAGAAGCTGCCAACATCTGAGTAGTCTTGAATCCAGGTTTCTGATTTCACTGTAATATTTCTGCATATAGTATCTACTTGTGAGGTTTTCACCTTAAATTTCTTATATTTCTTCAGCTTCTGAGTCTGTCTTTATTCCCATCTTATTTCTGGTTTTCAGGTTTCATCAGTTTGAGTCACAAAGCGGATGCAAATCACTAGCATCATTAGACTACCTATCACTAACTGAGACTAGGTCCTGATTCAAGATCTCCTGAATTATTATTCTTCTTTCCCCTAAGGGAAATTACAGGGCAGTGACTGACAGCACTGGCAGAGGCTGATGAGGAGGTAGGAAAAAAGTGCTGCTTTTTTTTCCCCCTTCTTTTTTTCCCCCCCATTTTAGGGCTACAGTTCAGAAAAACTAATGTTACCAAATGAACTGTAGGGCATATTCCCCAATTAGAGACTGGGATAGCTTCTGGTGGATCAGAAAGCAAGCTGAATCAATAAATGTACAACACTTTCAGAGGAGTTATACAAGTGGCTTGCAAATGCTTTACTCAGTCTGTGTTTATTTAGTATTTCAGCTCGGGTGTGTACATTGTCTGGCTTCCAGAGTATTACAGCCAAAATCCCAGTTGCACATCTAAGGTAACTCCCAAAATAAGAGCCCACATGTCACATACTGAAGGGGCAGCTGTTGATCACTGGGTTTTATCTGTTTAATAGTATGACAGATTTGCAGATAAGCCTCACAATTAAAGAAACATAAAAGCAAGTTTCTAAAAACCTCACCCTTTTACATTTCCCAATATTTGACAACACAGCATCTTTCCCTGCTGATTTTTGCTTCTTTTCTCTTGGCAAACTCTAGTTTTCTCTCCATCCGCCTCTCTGTCTAACAAAACACCAGCCGACGTGACAATGGCCTTGTTTGTCAAAGGCATCATCAATTATGTTAGGGACGGTGTGCAGACAGTTCTGGCTCAGAGATGGCTGGTTTATTTGGGTTCTCCCCTTGACAGCAGTGTAATGAAAAACTTCATCATTGTTCTTTAGAATTGGCTATCAGTCACAAAGTATCACAAAGCAAGCTCTTGCCTTTTAGTCTCACTCTTATACCAAGTTTGTTTTGTCAGAAACCACTGTAAAAATGAAGAGACAAGGAATAATAAAAAATGAATAATTCATACAGCAGTCTCCACTCAAGTCCTCAATAAATCTGTCTGCCCTCAGCACAGCTGTCTTTCCCATGTAATTAAACACAGATGTAACATATAAGATTGCTTGTAACAATCTGATCCCAACTTACAGGAAAATAGCAAGTGCTCCAAGTAATACAGTGGATTTTGAGGCATCTTGCCTTAAATGTCTGTCTATTATTACTGCCTAAGGTACAGCTGTGAGCAGGCTCTGGCTATTTGATTAAAAAAAAAACAGGCAAAATGAAAAAATCAAACAAAGCCTTTTGAATCTGAAATATATACATGTGCATCTTTGAAGCATATGACCAAATCAGAGCAATTTTTACAGCATGTCAGATGTGGAGATTGACTCACCCAATGATGTTTCTTCAGTGAAAGAAATCACACAGACAGCTGTGTGTGTGGTCAGGACTGATTAAGACAGACTTTGAACCAAGATGTGATGAGGCCTTTGTGATATTACAATTAAAAGTTCACTCTCTCTGCCCAGAAGTAAGAGGATGAGAAGCAGAGCTTTTCAGTGTGTGTGCGTGTGTGCATGCATGTGCATCTGGGCACATTTTAATTTTCAATCCTTGTGCTCAGAGTAAAAAAGCTTGTTTTCTTCAAGACCTTTTTTGATGGATCTACATGCCTGCATTATATTTTAAGCTAAGCAAAGGGTGAGTACAAAAGATGGTGCCATTTCTGAAGGATCCCTTAAGCCTTCAAATAAGCTACAGGAAAGAGCCAAGGATACAGCAGCTTTTCTAACCATTGGTTAGGAAACAATTAGCTTCTGAGTCAAAGCTCCCATACAAGTCTATATCCAAACCACTTAATCCTGTGTTGTCATGCCCAATGACAGGCAGGTGTGTGCCTTGCTCTGGAGATCTTTTCATGCCTTCCTTTTTTTTTTTTTTTTAATATAGGTCTAAGCAGTATCAAAACAAAGATCTGTACAGAACCTGCCTATCGTTCATCCCCAGCTGCATCTCCAGCTGGTAGGAACAGGAGAAGCAAAGGGATCAGAGGCAAGCTACCTCTGCAGGCAAAAAGGAAGAGCAGATCTACACTAACATATCACATTTCAACTGATTTCTTTCTTTCTTTCAAACATAATGTCTTTGCAGTCTCACATTTGAGGGTCCTGCCCCGGCAACTGCCCATTTAGATAGTGCCAGGGCATCCAATTGTTATACAGCTTTTTTTTCCTAGCAGTGATTAAGAGAGAATGCCATTCGTTATTATGACTCATGCCTAAAGACTATTTCTGGGCCTGGGCAGTGTCCTGTTAACTTTCTGGGAGCCTGAGGGGGATGTCACAGCTGAACTTAGACTTTGCTCTGGATGGCAGAGCACTCTTCAAGCGTGCTTTCTCAAAGGGATTAACACAGCATTTCATTCAGCTTTTTCATCAGATTTCCCTTCCCAGTTCAGTAGCTACTGTACCCAAGGGTCAAGTTTTGATCTCCTAGTGAGGTGGGTTTTTTTTTTATCTCTGAGTTCAAAATGGGAAGCTGAGGACCAAACATCATCCATTCAGCCTATTTGCAGTTTAGTACTGCATTTCAGCACTTGTCCAATGGATGTGTTTTTTATTTAGTGTAGTTTGTCTGGCACTGTTTGCACAGTTTTCTCAAAATGAGATGATGCCTTGGAACTGGTGTACTTAAATCCTCACACACACTCTAATCCAGAACTGACAGCTCTTCAATTTATCATCAGCAGGCTAAGGTATAAGAGAAATGTATCCGATAGTCTAATTACCTAATTTCTTATGTTTCAGCAATTCTTAAAACAGTAACTTTTTTACTGAGTTAACAGACTTGGGTTTAGGGTCACACAACCTGAATAATTTACTCAGACAACATCAGATGAAGTTTAATAGCAGTGGAAGTTTTGGATAGGATGGAGAAACCGGCCTCTAACTTCCATCTTGCACAAGCCCTTTCAGTTTAGTATCAGCTCTAAGCGTTAAGGAGCTGATGATGGTCCTGGAAGTGGAATCTTCCCTCTATCAAACTGAGTCTGTTATAACCAAAACCAGTCTGCCTGTCTGCACTGGTGTTCCTGGTTTTGCCATCAATGATAATAATAAAAGTAGTGAGATGTCCCTTGAAAATTTTCTGCAAAGATACAGAAAAGGTGTCTGCAAACCAGTGTTTAGGATCAGTTCTTTCATCATACAAAACACTACCCTATTGAAGTAACTTTTCAAATGTCACTGTGGGAATTTTCCTTCTCACCTTAAATAAAAAAAGGCACATACTAACTACGTCCCTTCCAGGTTTCTCTTAACTTTGTAGTTTTATCTGCAATGTCCCTTCTATTTCCACACAGGTACAAGCATTTTGCACACATCAGTCTGCTGTAAAAAAAAAAGCCAAGGCTCTTTAGATCTAACTGCAATATCCTTTCCTTCTATCTTGACATGGAAAGCATTCGTGCATGCCATTACACACCCGTGAGAAGTCTCATTTACTTAATCATGTACAGATAAAGTCATGCTTACCTATTTGCAACAATGATGAATCAAACCTGCTAGATTCATCTCAACCAACAGAAACTGTAGTGCAGACTAGTGATCCAGAATACCTCTTAAGTCAAGGAAGAGAAGCAGATATCATCTAGAGGGCAATTCAGCTCATCTATCTCAGGCATCTACGTTAGACTGCAATAAATCGCACTGTTTCTTAACTGACTGTACAGAGAGCCTAGAAAAGACATATAACTTCCAGGTGGCTAAAGTGGGATGGCAGCTATCTAGGTCTGAGCATGCAAGTCAGAATGGAAACAATTGCATTTGGGGGGTTTCTGCTGGCAGCTGCATGTTCTCAGGTGAAAAGAACATTATTGTACTTGACTGGCACAATAGGAATAAAGCTCTTTCAACAAGGTGAATTTCTGAACAGTTTTTCTTTTGCTGTACAGAGTATTGGCAAGAGGTACTGAGAGGTCTGTAACCAGACCAGACAAAAGAGGCAGAGGTAGTGTCAAGGTCTGATTTCATGCAGGCAGACTGTTCCAGAGTTTCCACACAGATAGGCTCTATTTTCAAACAATATTATTTCCTCTTCCCTGCTCTCCAGTGCTCCTTGGCTTTCGTGGTTATCTAATATTACACATGATGTGGTTACTACACTATCACCCTGTTGTTAAATATAGGGGTTCATACACAAATTCTTTCAGTTACTATGAGATTGAAAACTTCTGGCATAAATTTTATAGTCGTTAAAGTATTTCTCTGTAGCAAATCTGCTCAGAGTAGAAACTAGACTAGAAAGGGGCTACCATAGAACACTATGAGATACAGGATGATTTAGATAAGCTCACCCCCAGCTGTGTCTGATGATCAGTGTTCTGTGACAAATGTTGTGAAATCAAAAAGAAAGAGGTTGTGTGGAAGCAGTCTGTGTTGTCACTAAAATCCAATAGGAAGAATACAAAAGAGCATAGGATGTGTTGTGAACAGAAAGTTAAAGTACTATCACAGGCCACACAGTCCTAAAGAAAGGAGTATTTGTAACCTGAGTGTTTCAAGAGGAATCTTGATGAATATCAAAGGGTCAGGAAAGCTTCAAAAGCATGTGATGCCAATAGGCGTGAATACGATAGAGAGTGAAGTTCTCTGTGCTGACAACTGATGTTTGAGCTATGAGGAAAGAAAACTATCCAAAAGGAGATATAAAATTATGCATATTTTTGGAAATAGCAACCTCCCAAATAGATGTCAGATGGAATCAGATGTGTGAAGCCTGACAGGATACTCAGGAAATGTTTATACTATGTAAGGGAGATTTAGGTTATGTTCTAGACTAGTTTACTGAAAACTACCTTAATCCAGAGGTTGTACACAGAGGGTGTACAACCATTAGTGCCTCTGTGCCCAAGTTACTTGATAACGCATCCTGCTTAAGTGTTAATGAGGCAATTAATTTGGGCACATCACCCCATAATACAGCTGTAGAATCCAGTGATAAGTCTGAGTGAGCTCCTATCTATTTGTTCTCAGGTGGACATGCATGGTCTCATGCTTCCTACGCCTCCTGCAGTCGTTATTATATAAATGCAAGAACAAGAGGAATGTACCTTTCCCCAGAATGCAAGGCATCTGGAGAACTCTAGCTGTTATACAAAAAACCCTGTGTGATACCAGGGTCACAAATAGGCACAGAACATCAGGAAGATGACCTTTAATCAGAAAACTAGTTTAGGAAATAAATACAAAGAATCATACTTATGAGTTACTTCTGTAAGAGTTATTGATTTCTTTCTTTTAATAATTCTTCTATGATTCTTTCACTACCATTCAGTCTTCATCACAAGTTACAACAGTCACTTACGTTTGCAGACCTCTGTAGAAGACATGGGTTTCCCTCTATCTCGGTAATAGCCTGGTTTGCACCTTTGACACCGGTGTCCCTCTGTGTTGTGCTTGCAGTTGTCACACACCCCACCACTGCGCTTTCCTGACGCCAGCCAAACGCTCAGATCAAAATGGCAGCTGTCAGCATGGTTGTGACAGCGGCACTCTGGTGAGGGAGAGAATATATTTTAGGCTTATATGATAGGCACATGGTGGAATTGTCCTGCTATGAATCATGGAGGAAATATCTGAATGTAACACATTTCATCTGCCTGCAAACTTTGTTCTTCATAAAAAGTTGACATTCCAACAAAGAGTGGGAGTCCAGCAGGATCTGAGCAGCTTGGGTGGTATTTTTGCATAAGACAAACCATTCTGATGGTATCATAAGACCTGCACAAAACCCTGGAACACTAAAACACATGAGAGGACGTAGACCTGGGAACTCAGGAGGATGCCCACAAGGAACAGTTTTCTGCCTTATAAATTCCACGTCCCAACAGCCCAAATAGGTCAGCTGCAATAAAACAACACGCATACTGAAGTATTCCATCAATGACCAGCAATTTATTCCCTGTTTCTATAACATCACCATTACTGTAAATTGGGGAAGTCTTTGTTAAGGAACATCTCCTGCTGTCACAGTGAGCTCTCATCCTGAAAGTCTGACCAGTAAACTCCCTCCCACTTACTTCTACATTCATTTGGTGCCCCTGTTTTTCCATCTCCTGGTTTCCAAGGCTGATCGTTGTAGAGTGGTGCACATTTCTCACAGTGGTCCCCTGCTGTGTTGTGTCTGCAGATGCACTTCCCATGGACCTGTCAGGGGAAAGAGAATACATTCAAATAGGTACCAGCAGAAACATGGTGGAGTGCCCAATCGCCTCATGAGGAAGTGAGAGTTCTCCTGAACAAATACTACACAGCTGCCTGGTTTTCTTAGTAAACCCACAGAGCTTCAGACTTAGACGTGTAGCTTTATCTCATCACACTGTCACTGAAGATGCACATTTTTTTTCCTCTGTCTTCCAGTTTAAATGCACATGTCAATGATTTCTTTTTAACTCTCCAGTCGGCTATTTTACTACTACATCGATGAATTGCCTCTAGATTATTTAAATTATATGGTCTAACACAGCTTATTTTGATTTCCAAGTTCAGGGCAAGATCATGCCAAGAGCCTGAGCAGGCAGTCACCTCCAGGCAGCATACTTATCTGCCTTCATTGAAACACAGTAATGATTTTTAATGACGGAAATATTGTAACATATGTCAATTTTAGAATCAGGTATTCACACCAGAAACTTGACCTTGGAAACTGAGCTAGTCCAGCCTTCAAATGGAAAGTTACTATTGAAACTGGTTCTGTTCTCAAGCTATTTCACACACCAGGAATATAATAGCCAGTTCCACTACAGACTGTGTTTTGGTGCACAAGATTCTGTAAGATGGAGACACATCCAAGAAGGACTTTAAAGGAGGATTTTTATGTTGTGTTTTTGTTTACTTGTTTTTATTTAAGAAATAGGTTCCAATATCTATCTGCAATGCATCAAAAAACAGATTTTCTCAAGAAATTATTTGAGGAGATATCCTGCATAGGGAGTAGGAGAAAGGACAAAGGGATAGCATAGGTAAGGTTCAACACTCATCACAAGAGAAGCTGCTAATTAGTGGTATGTATTTCACATGCAAGGAGAAACTTGTACTAGAGCAGGAAATGCACAGGGACTAGTCCCTTCTCCCTCTGAGCACTGTTGGGGATGTTAAGCTCTGTAACCACTGTCGCAGCTCTGTCCCTCTGCATGTTGCACAAAAAGCAGAGGCTGAAATCTCATTTTGACTGGGGTGTGAATTGAATCTAATCCTTTAATCTCACCACTAATGTGAGTTATGTTTCTTCATAGTCTTTCAGGAAAGTTAAATTATCCCTTTGAGTCCCTCCTTCCTCCAACTTGTGTAGCAGGTAGCTTGGGATCAAGAGAGAAAGGTTCAAAAGAGCAGTTGTGTGAATGTGCTCCCCTGCCCCCAAACTCATCTCCCTGCAGCAATTTGCTCTTCGCTCCCCTGGTTTCTAATCCTCCCAGACCAGATATGTCACGCAGCTAGCACAGGGGATAGGCTGCAGCTGATGCCATCGTCCCTCCATGGCCAGCTGGCAGATTTGCTGCTGCACAGAGCGGTTGGCTGCCTCCTCACGAAAGACTGAGCACAGACTTCAGGGTATGCATTTCTGCCAGAGCTCAGCACCAGTAAACCTCAGGAGGATACAGCAGGTAGCACATTATGTGATGCCTCTCCAGACCTTTGGACAAAAAAGTCAGATCCATGTTCAAAGCCCTAAATAGGTTGACAAATTACAGAAACAAAGACAAAAATACTAATAAGCAACAGTGTCAGGCTTCTCCGTGTTTGAATTTGGCTCTTCAGACTTCTAAGTTTCCCCTGTGGACTCATTAGTTGCTTTTCAGGAACCATAGAACAGAGAAAAGGAGCAGGAGTGGAGTAAAAAAAAAAAAAAGATACAAAGAGCCTGTCCCAGAACCATGGATTTTCATGTCCCTGAACCCCTGAACTGTAGACTGTCTGAACTTTACAGTTCATTCCAAAACAGATCAGAACTAAAATCATGGATCCAGACACTTCTCAGGAAAATGCCAGTATATTTTAATGCAAAATATGTAAGTTGGCCCATTGGGGTTTTGAGAGATTTATCTACAAACTGTACATTCACTATATGTTAAAAAAATACATGAAAGAAATGCTGAGATGGTATAACTGGGAAACAACAGAATTAAACCATGCAATCGCCTTGAGTGGCGTGATCAAATATTCATTATTCCACAGGACTCTGTGCTTACAGTGCACAGCACAGATGGTGTGAACACTCATGAACAATTATTCAGAAAGTAAACAGGGAAATTCAGTGAGAAATGAAGAGTCTGGTTGTTCTTTGGAGGTAAACTGATGTGCTAGTCTGCTGATTGACCACTGGTTTGTTGCAAACTGTAGTTGGTGGAGACTATCTAGGAATGGCATTTGTGAGTAGGACAGAGGCATAAAGGAAGCTTCCTGTCTGTGATCCATGTTATTGAACAGTTTATCAAATATATGTGGAAGAATGACTGGCTTAGACAAAGGGGTTTGAAAAGCCCAGCAGCCAGCAGCCAGGAGAACCACTGAACAGGCAGAAGTAAACACTGAAGCTGGCAGGGAACATTTTTTTCAAAGGTGCAAGACCTAACCTTTTTTGTATATGTTGAAGAAAAAGGGAAAGTGAATTGATGGCTATTGGGGCATAAGTAAAGGATAACGGATAAGAAAGCAAGTCTGCCATGTGTTATCTGTGAATGGGTATCTATCTCATGGAAAATTTTTTCCATGGAGAGTAATTTCATAGACAACATTTATAGGTGAAAACAGCTGAGAAGCAGAGCACAACACTGAGTGACAATGAAGTCATTGTCAGAAAGGAGTAGGATAGGAAAAGAAAGCAGAGCCAAACAGCTAAAATAAGATGATTCATGGATGTAAGTGGCCATTGCAGAAAGACTAGTTAATGCAGGAGAAACTGAGCTGTGGAAGAAACCTGTTACATTTACATGTGAGGTGAAATAAGGGTGGGTGTGGTGGCTGCAAGTAAGGAGATAATTTGTTCTGTTAGAGAGGAAGAGATAGGAGAGGCAGCCAAAGACTGCAGTCCAGGAAGCAACAAGAATGAAACATAGGAAGCTGTCAGATAAAATAGGAAATGTGTTAACCTGTAACAGTGTCTATTCTTGCAGTCCCGCTTTCCAAGTACATTCAGCCAGGGTTACTCATGTCACTAATGCATGCATTGAGCTTTGAAAGATGAAAACTGATGCTTTGAGTACTGGTAATATGGCTGCATCAAGTGTCCAGTTTTCTAACCAGCTTTTGCAAAGGATATAAGTTTATAGCCTGACATGCTTACAGTTAAAGGATATTACAAACAAGGAACAAAAATGTTACACTATACTTTCAATCACCATCATATTGGTTTTAATGGCTGCTTGAAACAAGCTTTGCTTTTGTGTTTTGATATAGCAGATATGTTCTCAGGCTGTGGTTTCATGATATAAGGTGTTTGGGGAGCAGTCTTGATTTGAGACATTTCTGCTTTCCTTACTCCTTCTTTCCATGCTATCACCTTCTGCATCATGCCCTGATGTGCAAATTGGGCTGTGAAGCTAAACAATGTTAAAAAAGAAGAGTTAACACTGTTTTGTTTTTTTTTTTTTTTTCCTTGGCACTAATATTTTTAATCTGGATTAATTCTCTCATCTGCCTCACAGTACAGTCGTGCTGTTAGAAGTCTGATATTGCTGCCAAAGGCTTTGACTTGTACATATACCACCTGAGCAGCTTTGAATCAGGACACAGAGGAGGTTATAGCATCATGGATTTTAATTCTAGAGGTTTTCAAAACCTGCCTGGATGTGTTCCTGTGTGACCTGATCTAGGTGGACCTGCTTTAGCAGGGAGGGTGGACTAGATGATCTTTAGTTCATCTGTGTTGACCATCTGTGATGATCATCTGTGACCACCCTCTGATTCTGTGATTCTGTGATCAGTTCCAATCCTTTAGTTTGACCTACTATACTAAGCCATGAATTTCATCCAGTAGTTCTTCCATGGGCTCAGTAACTTCTAGTTGATTTATAGCAAACAATGTGGAACCTTTCCTGTTTTCATACAATGGTTCCAAGAAATTACATGATGCTTTTTCACCTTTGACTGCACAAAGTTGCTTTACCTGAATTCTGAGATGCAGCTGAGAGAGTGAGTGGAAATTTTCCATCTATTTTTCCTGCAATTTTTTTGATTTTTTTTTAAACTCTGTTCAGCTTTGTATAGTACCTGAAGCCTCTTGTGTTCTCTCTAGCCATTTAGTTTCTTTTACCTTTTGTCCTTTCAGTAAACATTGTGGTTGTTGCTCTTTCTCCTGGGCTATTCTCAGTGTATTTTGGGTCTTTTTTTCCTAGTGAATGAAGGTTAAATTTGGAATTCTTCCAGAACACAGCAACTGTTGCTGATTCGGATAAAATGTTTGTCTTTGGGCTCTCTATTCACTTTGTAATGTTGCCAGAGAAATTTTGGATACAGCAGTTTGCAATGACATCAGACACTAGTCCCTTACCTGCTTCTAGTAAAACAACTCTTTCTGGGTCATTTTAAGTGGTTAAATACAAAACAATGTCTGCTACTCTGCTTTGATTCTCTTACAGTTCAATAGGCTCTATTGTTTCTCCAAATGACGAGATGTATTCATGCAGATTTATAATAAATCTTTCAATATCAGGCCCAGGGAGTCCACATATGACTTTTAAGAGGACAAATTAAAAAAAAAAATCCTTTAACTTTTTCAAATTCACAAAGATCTAAATGAATGAGTGGCTTGGGAGCAAGTCCCAGATTGTAGTGCCTATTGTGGGTCCATTGCCAGTTCTAATCTCTGCACTAATCAGGAATTTAAAATGCCATTGTTTTCCTATGTTGCTTGCTGATTTCTAGGGAAAAGCCTAATAATTGTATGTGTCTAAAAACTAGTACATATATGGGTGTTTTCTGAGGGAACTGAATTTGTGGCTTGTACTCAATCACTTTGGTAAATGAAGTCTGAGGGAACTTGGCAGGGATAAGTAGAGCTGGGACACTTGTGGCAAGGCCACCTGTGCTCACACAGATTTTGGGCTCTACAGCAGTGAGTGAATGAGTTGTCACTGGTTCCAAATTCACTGTATAGGTCATGGTGAAGAAAAATCAGTGATAGTGTTTCGTTGACTATTCAGACTGGCATCACTAAGACCTTTTTGAACAATAACAAAAGAACAGGATAAATAGATCGGAAATTCATGCTTCATGTGGGGGAATATAATTCAGCTTGTGACAGTTTCAAGACAGCTCCATCCTCTGCCTGCATTTACCTCCATCAGTCTTTACACACATGCCTGTTAGCCACATTTCACTCTGCTTTCTTATTTTTTTTATTTCTGAAGACTAGCTTGATTTTTACTCATTTTTGTGCTAAGCTGTCCTCTTATTTTACCTACAATGTCAACAAATCCATGATCAATCTGTAACAAACTGCATATAAGTAACAGCTGAATGCTGAAATGCAGCTGAAGTGCAGCCCCTGAGTTAGAGAAAGTCACCAGCTCTTGGTGAGTGTCTTGAGAATGAAGGAAGCAGAAAGAGGAGTGAGGCTCAGTATTTTAATAGGTGACTGACTGAATCACAGCATAATAAATAAATACCACCCTTTACATCTCCTGAAAGTGAATGGCACAATTGAGTTTGGTCTTGTCCAAAGCTTTGTTTCTGATGCCACTGGTCTGACTGGCAACCTTTGCAGTAGAAAAAGCCAGAATTAGTTTCCAGGGGAGGATGAAATGTGAGAAGCTCTAGTTTCTGATATAAGGACAAAGATTTGTGGATTTATGGGTCAGGCATAATGCTTTAGCACACTGTGGACAATTCAGAGACATTTGGACATGACCAGTTCATTCAACAGGTAAAAAAATTTTGTCATTTACTTAGTATTAAGTCTAGATAACTCCAGCCACTGCTTGGACTTTGCTGGGTTTCCACTGGTTAATCCACAGTGGCTCTAGGGGTGTGTAATTAAAAATCCACTCCCAAAGTAGGCCTGTGAGCTCCTCTCTGAATTTTCACCTCTCTGTTGAGTGAACTTGGCAGCATGCATAGCTTCCATTCAAGTGAAATTGTTGAGTAATGGAATAGATGATGCCAAGAGAAAAATAGTTTTCTGCAGCTTCTCCACAGATGGCTGCAGCTTGGAGAGGGGGAAGGGCAGGGCTGAAGAATGTTCAGGACCAGCCAAATTTGCAAGGAATCTGAGAAGGGAGAAAAAATAGGCAAGAAAGTCCATGATTTAGCAGAAGACTTGAGCAGAGCAAGGAAAGGATTCTACATGCCTTAAGGGTGCAAAGTTAACCATCAGAACCCTTCCAGCACAGGGAGTGAACCATGGCAAGGAAAAATAGGTAGGATTTTATAACTTTTGCACTGAGTAATATGGAATTTCTTTATAATCCTGTGCAAAAATTCTCCATATTTTGTGTGTATGTCCCCTCTGAAAGGGAGCCTGTTGGCTAGTGCAGGTGAGCTGTGCAGCAGCACAAAAATTCTCTCATTCTTGCCTGAACTTCAGTGGGCAGTGCTAAGTGGAAATGCAGAAGGTGGGCAGAATCTTCTACAAACCACTTAGGAATGAGCCCTGGAAGCATTTTAGACCTAACATTACCTGAACCTTACCCGAATGCCAATTCAAAACTAGGCAAACTACTGCTTATATGTGTCCCTGCTATTCTAGCTGAAATGGCTGCAATGCAAGGTAGTGCTGATTCTCTTGTGAAGAGAGGGCAAAGTTTGAGTCTAGTGTCAAGAGCCAGCAAACTCAGAAATATTCTCAAAAACTATGGAGAAGAACTCAGATTACAGAGCCTAAATGTGTACTAAATTGACTGTGAAACCTTTAAGATCTTTTCACCAGGACTACTACTGCAGGTTTTGTAAGAAACCTAACCAGAATGAATCCATTTTTTGAAATGACCCAGACATCAACTCAGAGGTGTGTTTGAATTAGAAGGATACAGTATATCTAAAATAAAGGAGGAATACTTATGATATTTTTGCTTAGATTCAAATTTTTAACAACTCAGAAGGACAAGGGTGTTGATTTTTGGGATGGCAAACAACCAACTCCCAGCGGTAATGAAGGCATTCCTTTAATGTGCCAGTCTTCCTCACAGTCTCTCTGAAACAGCAAGAGAAGCATGAAATGGATAGGAAAACTCTGCTTTAGATTTATTTATATATTCTTCAGTTAAGGTTTCTGGTGACTTTTATGAGAACATGATAAAATAGGTTCTTATGGATGTGACCTACAAGATAGTCTCAACATCCTTTTCCAACATGTATCTAAGTAAATGTTTGAGAACTTAACTGTCCTTTAGAGACACAGTTTCCAAGCACATCTTGCACTAGAAAACTAGGAACTCACTAGAACTATCAACTAAAATTAAAGAAGACCTTTTAATGATGCTGTTTAGTCAGCTTCTTTGTCGCCTCTGAACACAAATATCTATTCACACAAGGTTTCCTGTGAAATGCATTGGTGAGCTGAGAGTGAGAGCAACACCACTTTATTTTCTTGTAGTTCATGTAATTCATGATTACTTTTTACTCCATAATTTATATTATGTTCTTTCTATATTTCCAGATCATTGTGGGCTGAGGTTGAAGTCTATATGCAGTTTTAAATTTTTGAACAAAAAATCAGCACAGGGATCTATTTCTAGAATTAATTCTGACATGATTTAGAAGCTCCTTTATTAATTTCTGGTTTTCTTTTAACATTCCTGATGCTGCCTACATAGTTTATATACACAGAGTGACTTTTTCTTAAACAAAACCTGTTCTTTGAGTTGCCAGCTACTACAGAGAGCACCTCTTGCATCTCTGGATGCTGGACATCATACAGACTGGCACAGCTTGGATCAGATAATGTGAAAACTTAGCTGGGGTTTATCAGTAGAACTGAACAAGGTATTTGAGGAGGAGGTAATATTTGCAAAGGATACGACAGCCAAGTCACCCAGAAAACTGATGTAGAAAAACAAGTTTCACCTTATGTAACCTCCATTATGCCAAACAAGGCATCTTTCTTAGGACCAGATCCTGCTCCCTTTGAAGTAATTGGAAAACTTTCTATTTGCTTCATTGTGGAGGATCAGACCTACAGGGAGTCTAGTTTGTTTCTGTAAACAGGATAAAGAAGCAAAAGAAACATCCAAGCCCACTTGTAAGAATTTCCTGGCAGTGTAGGTACCAATAATTAACAAGTAAAAAAACTCTAATGCTTTATACAAAAACATTTAATCCATGTTTGCTTTCCTCTGTCCATGCTTACTTCTCATAGGCTAGAAAGAGAATTGTGAAATGTTTGGCAAACAGAAAAGACTTTGGTCTAGATTCTGTGTTCTGTCCATGTGCACTTGCTGCATTGTAAACTTTGTTCTAGAAGCATCCCTGGACTTGGCTAAAATGTATAATCAAAATAGATCCTAAAGCTGACAGCTCTTACTAACTTTTTGGAGCTTAATAAAGAAATTCTTTACTGTAGAGCAAGACATTGTTTTGTACACTGCAACAGTAGTGACTGGGACAGGATTATGTCCCATTGCATCTAGTTGTAGGAGAAGACTAGATGTCTTCAGGTGGCCCAACCTGGCAGTTGTTTCCTGTATGATGGCATATTATTGCCATCCATTTAAAATAAAACGCTTCTCTGTAGTTTCTGCAGTGAATGCAATCAGTAATTTCCCTCACTGACAATGGAGCTACTTGTAAGAGTTGAAATAATACAGGCAGTAAAATTGAGAAAGGAGAATTTTGTCCTTAGCTATCTTATCTATTTAAGTTTATTTAAGTTGGGTATGACATCTCATCCCTTTTTTTTTTTTTTTTTTTTTGGTATGAGGAAAGCAAGTAGAAGACAAGAAAACATCACTGGCAATAGCAACAAACCTCAAATTCAAGATGTGTTTTTCCAGAACTTTCTTGCCTATTTTTTATAGCTCCTATCTTAATTTCTCAACGTTTTCTCCTGTCTGATGTTATATTCTCAGTAGTTAATACGAGAAGTGTGATCTAGATGAATTATGTTGAGGTGGGTGCATGGCTTGTTCAAGAAAAAGCCACACTGAATGGGTAATTATAATTGGTTTGCTGCCAATATAAGAAATATTGGCATATAATGGAAATATAAGGACATTTCCATTGGAGCCTATGGAAGTATACTTTGAACCTTGCTGTTCCCAGAATTTTGACACATGACTTATCACCAGAGAGAATATGCATCAAATGATCTATGATTTCAAACTATGACCATTTGGAGGTTGGTTTTACAATTTGCAATGTTCTTGTATCGATTTGTTTCTATGACACTAGGGTGTCTGTGACATTACTTCTCATAGAGCTGCATTTCTTATTATGAGCCTTCATGGAGAAGCCAGAAGCTGAATGTGTTGTCATGGCTGAACTGATGGATCCACAGATAAATTGATAATTGACAGATAATCTAGGAGTCATAGATCATCCAAAATGGTGTTGAAAAATATTGGTTCAAAAGCATCAAGAAATTTGCTTTAGTTTTCTCTGTTATTTAGGCTCCATATAGAAGTATTACAAATGGAACAGATTTCTTTCAAGAACAAGATGAGCTGACTTACCAAATTAGCACAATTATGTCTCCTCCAAGACCTAAGTACAGAATGATCTCAGCTCTTGGGCCTATCCCATGGCAAACAATTACAGTTGTTTTCTACATGGACTTGCTTTTGTTTTTGTTAACTACAGAGAATAAATTCATTGTAAGAGGACTCTGAACTCTTAAGAGACTGAAACTCCTAAACTCCTATTACTTAAGCCTTTCTGTGGGAGTCTGTATTTTTCCAGCATTTTATTTAGTTACTTGACAGCAGCCCAGGAAACATCAAACTGCTCTGCATTCATACTATTACCTACACTAGACACATTAAAAAATGTATCTTGAGACTTGTTCTGCCCATATATTCATTAAATATCTGATGTGGTCAGGGGAATGAATCAGATTATTTCTGGACATGCAGCATTTGTTTCTAATATCTCTTTTCCCCGTGCTGTTTTATTCACCTTGTGACTGAAAGTAAAACACTTTTCCTTCCTCTGCCAAGAAAATGCAAGATGACAAAGAATTTTATTGCAATGTAGCTTGACTGACATAAAGTATATCACTCAACAACGAAGGCCTTTTCCTTCTGCATGTAGACAAGGAGATTGCCATAATGTAAGATGTAGTTAAACACTTACATAAACTCCCTCATGTTAGTTATGGAAACCAAATCCTGATATCTGTACCTATGTGGACTCTCTTCACCACAACAATATCATCATTGGTAAATATTAGATACAATATAAAAGGATCCAGGAACCTCTCTCTTTCAAGAGTGGATTTTCATTGTGTATTTGAGAAAGAGCTAGCGTGTAATAACCGAGACACAGAAAAGAGGAGTAAATTATCACAATCATCACTACTCCAAGCTTGTATGACCTGGGAATAGAATTTTAAATTTTAACGACCTAAGCTTTCACACTTCTCTGGTTAGTACAAAAACCCCCAAAACTAAGGAAAGATACAGTAAGAACTTTACAATCATATCTGTGGAATGAGGATCAACTGCTCTCTGTGATCGGGGGAGAGAGGGGATAAGAACATTAATTTGCAGCAGAGATTGTTTAGACAGACACTAAAGAAAAGCTTTCAAAATGTCAAAATTACTGAAGGTTGCTATTGAATCTCCTTCAACAGAGATTTAAAAAAACTAGTTCAACAAGCATTCAGTAGTGAGTGACTTAGATATGCTTCATCCTATCTTTATGTGAGAACTCACAGTAGCTCACTTAACGTCTTTTCCAAGTTCTCATCTAGGGTTCTAGAGCTAGCTAAAGCTTTGGAAGGCTTTTCTTACTGTTGCATTGAATTCTCGCTTAGGCAAAGACTTGCTAATAGCTGTGCCTGTCTCTTGTCTCCTGGGACATGAGTCACTCATGAAGTGCATTTCATCAAAACTATTTCACCTTCTGCCCCAATGAAGTCATTGATGGCACAAAAAGATTTTATTCCCCTGTGACTAGTGGGAAGAAAATAATTCAGTTGTGGTTTATAATGATTATGCCAGTAATATATACAAGGTTGTGTTTTCTTTTTCTGATGGGCAGAGTGTTTATTCTTCTACCAGCTGTATTCATTTAGCATGTTGTTCATCTATTTGGTTTCACTAAGTGTGTATTTAAGAGTTTGCAATAGGGAGGATGCACTCTTTAAACAACTTTTCTCCATACTGTTATGCATTAAGTGAGTCGATATAGTTAACTGAATCTGATAATATCACCTAGTGCTAGAAATACTGTAGCTGGGTCTTAGATTTATACCACAGATGGAACTGATTCAGAAATGATTTTGAAAATATTGTGAAGCTCATACAGTCCAAATTATCTTACAGTATCTACCTCTGAATCTAAAAGAGTTCAGAGGGAGACAATGAATACATGTTGCAGAAGAAAATAAACCAAAATGTCAAGTATAGCTGAGGATGTACTTCTTGAGCCTGTTATGTCAGAGGGCACTAGGGACTAAAGTTCTAAGGGTTATTTTGGTTTTCAAAACCCATTATAGGGACAGACAGCCTTCCGGAACCAGTGGAGCCATTGGCTATTTACAATGGCTTGTCTTCAGTCTGTGATTTATATGTTTCAAGGTACCTGGACATTTGATTAACATCTTTTCCCTGTGATAGTTCTTCTGTTATTACAGTTCTTCTGTATAGTACTTGCAGCTCAATGAAAAAGGAGACAGATAGTCTTTCTCTCTGAATCATAACTTCTGAGTATGCATACAAACACAACTCACATCTTCTACATATGCAGTGTCAACCACAGACAAAAGACTGAACAGAGAGGGGCTACTCATAGTACTATAGAGAATTTTCCTACGAGGTTTGACTTAAAAAAACCCAACTAACTGATTTTAAGCTGAATGGGTAAAAGATGTGGCGAGTGGAAATTATTTTCACATTCTGAACACTGCTGCCTGTGTAATGAAAGTAACAAAAAACACAGGCATATAGATAGGAGATGTTATTCACTATGTTTGGGGATTGATCTCAGTTCCAATTGCAAAGCCCCTTCACAATTTCTAGGTATTTTGGGGTTCAGAGTTTTTAAAAGGACATGTCTCTAGAAATGCAATTGATACACATGGAACCACAGTGAGGGTTATAAGAAATCTGTTTCCAGAGTGGTTTAGGTTTAACTAATGTGATTGATGGTGCTGCCAGGCTTAGGAAGGCTTGAACAGAATCATATGTGAAATGTAGAGTTAGACTGAGGCACAAGCAGGTAATAAGTCTAGTAAATTAGTGAGTGCCTAGAACTCACCACGTTCTCCATGACTGCTGTCCTGTTGGCAAGCTCGCATTCCTCTGCATGTCCATTGCAAAAGCAGCTTCCCCGGATGATCAGGTCATAAATAGCATAGTGGGCGAATCGCTGAGGTTTCTCTACCAATCCTGAACCATGGCATGGACAGTCCTGTCTTTTTAACAAAAGAAGGCGGAGGTTGGTGAGTTTTAGGAGATCTTGAGCCTCAGGACTATAGGGGTCTTCGATCTTGTTAGCTGGACTTAAGGCACGATAAATCACCTGAAAGACAGAAGGCAACACATCTAATAATAGATATTGAGCTCTGCATACACAGCACACATCCCAAGGAGATGTTCAAGAAAAAGTAATGATTCCTATTTAGAAGACTCTGCATTTGCAGTTGTGGGTCTGTGACTGAACCCAGACATCACAGCTAAGTGACCATCAGCTGGGCAAGCTATAGCAAGTGACTGTGTACCTGCTCTCATCCTGTCTTAGATATGAGATAAAAAATACCTTAGCTTAAACATCTCTCCCTAGGCTTACTGAGCCCAGTCATTTCTTGCGGTTCAGCCAGTATGTGGTAACTTTTAAAGTGCTGGTTATTTCCTTGCATTTCTGAGCCAAGTAACAACAGTATCATCCAAGATTTATTGGCAAGAGTGCAGCATTAATGCCATCCAAATTTCTCAAAGCATTTTAGGAACATGGATTTTAGCATGAGTTCTACAGTCCAGGAAACTAAGGCAGTAAGAGGATCTGTGGAAGAGTGGAAACTGTGACCATGCTTTTGGCTTGGTCACTTGAACTATGTGCTGGAAAACACAACTTAGGGTGAGTAAGCAAGATGGTTTATTAATTAGGAAAAGAGAACTACGCTTCAGTGTGCTCATGGGACCAAAGGTGCTTTGTGCCTGCTGTCTGTCTGTGGGTTGTTACTCTTTTGTCACACCTTTTATGGTGTTTGATAGTTCTCAAGAAACAGTTTGGTTTTCAGTATTACAGTTCTAATTTTGTCTTTAAATGGGAGTCAGGGGACATGTTACATTTTAGAACATGCAGCACTCTACACTTCTCTCAGGGAGTGTTTGTTTCTGGGGAGAAGTTAACAATGAAGAGCTGCATCACCATCCATGACAGTGAACTAGAAAGTTGATTGCATTTATTTTCAGGCTTAGATGTCCTCTATGGATATGCTAACTGCAGTTTGAGAGCTATTTTCTCCTCTGGTTGAGTTTTTCCATGATAGCAGAGAGACTTGCCCTCAGGGTTCTTTTATAAGTGATGACAGTGTCTGTCTGACTGACTCAGTTAGCAGAGTGAAAGCTTTGTTTCCATAGGGATTCCCTCTTTCTCTCTCTCCCTGTGTTTTTCTTTCTTTCTAGTGAACTGACCAATTTAAATACTTGCACCATGTAAAATACTTTAGCTCCTTTTTGCTTGCAGGAGCCAGAAAAGAGCTTGTGGTACATGCCTGGAAGAGAATTCTGTTGCATGTTGATGGCACATGAGGAGATAAATTCCCTTAAACTAACAGAATCAGCTGCCAGCCTTCACACAGAGCCACACCTGGCAGTACCACAGCAAGGGCAATGATACATTTCCCTCCTGTCCACAGCATTTTCTGTTTGGTTAGCTCTGTTATTTTTCTTTTTAAATCCCTTCTCTTATACTGTCAGCTACTTACAAAACTGCAAATAGCCCTGTTCAGTGAGATCAGAGGTGCCCATATTTCCTTGTTTGATAGGCTGATGGGCAGATTGCCCAGGCTGTGCAATGCAGGTGCCTACATTCCCCCAACCAATGAAGCCATGACAAAATAGCTCTGGCCTTTCCACTGCAGTGTCTACATTCCCCTCATCAATGGAACCAGAAGCAATGGCCTATTCTGCTTTGTCCAGGTGCCCAGCATTCCTCTTACTGATGATTCACAGGACAAAGACCAAATCCTCCTCCAGTTTCCCTAATGCAGGTTGATCTCATATTTTCAGTGGAAACCAGTTTTATGTACCCTCTCTCCTTCTATGCAGTGGTCTCTATGGACCACACAGAGTTGGAGCAGTTTCTCAGGGTCCTGAGCACCTAGTCATGTACAGACACACAAATCTTCCTCCCGTATGGTCAATTAATTTAAGACTAAGGCAGTGAATAGGATGGAATTGTTCTGCAGAGTCTGCTAAGATCAAAGGATGGTTAAAAACGAACAGCTGGATTATTAATGGTTCAAAGTCCTTGTGAAACTGATTTAAATGGGTATAAAACAGAAACCAAGGCTAAAGCAGTCTGTTCATTTACTGTCTTTTATAAGCTCTATTGTCACAAAAAGCTTTCTTGTCTATAGCTTCCCTAATATATATGCTTAGTAAAAACGGTAACTCCTTTCAGGAAAGCTCTCCAGAAGACACCTAATCACTGGCTTGAGAACATATATGCTAGAGGCACTTTGCACCAGGAAAAGACATCTGAAAAAAGGTAATAAAAATGTCATTAGCTCCTGCAAGGTCTGCACTGGTACTACCACTAACCTTCTTAATCAAGGCTGGGCAAGAGATTTAATGTCTCTGTGCCACAGAGATCCCAGTTGTGAACAGCTGTGGATCTCCTCATAGGAGATGGAAAAGAAATTGTGAATGAAGTGAAGAACAAGAGTTTTTACTGGGTCTCTTTGAAATAAATGATTAGATAATGCACAAAATGTTTCTTTTTACTCTGTGTCTCTGGCATTATACTTTTGCTTAATGACAATAGTCTTGCATTGTGCTGTTGGTTGGGAAGGAAATCTTGTGTATTTTATTGCATGACTAGAAACCTATTTTGTATACAGTATAAGTTTAAAGAGATGGATTCATGTTTTGGGATCTGCAGTCAATTATTTACCCTCTCCATCTCTTAATTGGCATCCAGATAGCACTGAGTTCTTAAGGCACAAGAACAGCTGTTGGGTGCTCTTCTCTCAGCATAGGGCCATTTGTTCTCACAAAGCTGTATTGGTTCTTATTTCTTTGCTTGACAGCTTGGAAAAAGGTTGGGTTCCCTGTGGGTTTATTGGTTTGCAAATATTTTCTTTTCTGGCCTTGCATCTATTGAGGGGAGTTGCTTTGGCATTTTCCATGTCCCCTTAGAACTCTGAACGTTATTTGTGAGCAGAGATGTTAATAGCTCAGATGTCCCACAGGGATTGTGGCATCCTTTTAAGAAAAAACAGTATTCCATTCCAGTTGAGATACAAGAGTTTGCTTGTATGATTAATTCATGACACATTTCTGCCTGGAATAAGCTCAGTGGTGAGACTGGACTTGTTTGTCCTTATCTCTCCCAAGGCAAGACTTGTTAAGTGTAAAGATCTGATTTGGGTGACATAACACTAGTGAAGTCTTTTGAGACTGGCATTTGTTTGTTCGTGGATTCAATAACCACTAAGGAATTAGCTTTTCTTAACTTCCTTAAAGATATTGAGGACTTTCTTAAAGAAAGATGTTTTGTATCAGTAGAATCAAAGCAGATTTATTGTGTCAATGTAAGCAGGTTTAGGTGGTCTGCATTTTGCACAGAAGTAGTAGAGTTTTATTTGAGTTTAAATCAATTTGGCAGCATTATTTCATATGTGCATGGAATTGGAAAAATGGTGACATTGGAAAATGTCTTCCTTTCTGGAGAACAGAACATATTGTTTTTATGTACTAAAAATACATTATTATATTTCAAATTAATGTATTTGGTCTTATGGTTCCCTAAGAAAAAAATGGATAATAAATTAGGAGATAGATTGGTGCTGATTGTATATACAGGTTGATAATTTAATATGGTACGGGAAAGAATTTTATTTCTGTAAAAATGGAGTAGATGTCACTGTGATCAAAATACAGTAGGGACTGTAATTATTTGTTCAAAGTCCCAGTACAATCATTCAGTATAATGTTCAACAAGTAACTTAAGCATTAAGCTGTTCTAGATTGCCAGTGAATATAGTAGGAATAGGAGTCTGTTGTGTGTCCTGATTACTGTACTTTAAAAATAAGACACAGTCACTGAAGTACTTCATGGAGTGGGAGGAAAATTAATGAATTTATATCTGTAAAATTCTCTGAGAATTCCTAGAGATGGATGTTCAATACATGCAATTTTAATAACAATATTAGGTAAAAGATAAGAGTTTGTCCATCTCAACCATTTCTGCATAAATGTTTTAAACTTTAGATTAGAAATAGACCTGTTAGTGACTTCTTAGAGTCATGAGCTTGTGGGAAGAGAAACTTTAGCTTTTCACAATGTAACTTGTTCCTTTTTGTTTATTTCACAAGATTTGTGTTTCTGAAGCCCATGAAAGAGATTCCTTCCATCCAGATAGACATTTGACTTCTGCCTTTTACAGAAAGGCAGAAGTATGATTAATTTAAAATTTCCCAGAGATACTGTGCAAATTTTCTTTTCTTCCATTATATTGATGTAAAAGACATTAAGAGAATTTAATGAGAAAGAAGTGTGTTCTTGTCATTAAAATGTAAGCTCTGAAAAGAGCTTCACATGATGGTCACTCTAAAGCTATTTCTCATCTAAAGAAATCTCTATCTGGTATCAAGCTCTGTGGAAGTTCTGTTGTTGTTGGATCTTTTTTTCTGTAACAGATGGCTTTGAAATCTCCCAGTCATTTCTCTAAATATCAGCATCTAGCTTTCATAAAAGTAGTATTTCCATAGCTGAAGAAGAAAATCTGATGGTGATTAAGCCTACTAAGGGACACCCTAGAAATTTTTCCCCTTCCATTGAGTTGTGTGGAAGTTGAGAGTATGCAGCAGCACCTCTGTAGTCTCAACTCTTTGTGGAAATACATCCTAGACCCTGAGTTTCCCTTATAACCAGGAGCTGCCACTGGAGCTGAATGCTGAGTAGGACATTCATGCTTATCTGCATATCTGCTATCAAGCGCATATTTGTCATTCTCATTTTCAATCAACTGCACCTCAAAAAGATGGTCATTACCCTGTCCTCTCCTGACCTTTCTAAGGACAAAGAAGCTTGGATAATGCTGTAAGCATGCAAAGCTAAAACAGGTAGGCACTATTAGAGGACTGGTTTACTGTACACAAGTTGGCACAGCTTCACAGGAGTGATGTTTTATTGCCAATCAAAAGACCATCTTCATTCCAGAGACAGTGTCTCAGATTTTTGATTTCTTGCCATATGTTTTGCTTCTTCATTCCTGATGTAGATAATTCTGTTTTCTTAACCTGATCTTCCAGCCAGTATTACTCAGAAAAGATGTGGACACAACAAAGGTTCCCCCTTGCAAGCTCATAGCCTAAGGTCAAGGAATATGAGTCATAAATGGAGGGCAATGCCAATGCATGGCCTCCTACAAAAGAAGATCCTTATGCACAACAAGAATTTGATATTACAAATAATCCTTAAGCTATGTTGATTATGTTGCACACAATCAGGATAATGAGGTCAGAAATGTCTGTGTGCTTATACTAGGCCCATCAGAAGGAAGCTGCAATAAAAACTCATCAGACCTAAATCCTCTTCATTAAGAGCTTTCCATGGGAGTTGATTCTGTTCTTAGAGGAACAGTAAATGATCGTCTCACAATTCTTCCTACCCAGTGGCAAATATCATCTCATTGATTCGGTGTAGCCCCTTGACTAAGATTAATTCTTCCTTCTTGTGGTACAGTACCCTTTACTAAGTAGTACTACTAAAAATCAGTCTTTATCCTGTCTTAAAATATCATTTGGAGTACAAAGAAAGTCTACCTATTCTCTTAGCTATTAGAAGGCACATTCTCATGATCTATGGAATACTGATTTTTAGCCAAGATCCACTGCTTTCCTGTCCTTCCATAGCATAAAATTTTAAAGCCAGTATAGACTATAAAAGTTTAAGAAATAATAGTACATTTGATCTTTAAAATTTCTCTGATCTGGCTAAACTCAGATAGTATCAAGACAGTGGCATCTTGAATCATTCTGTGTTTTTCCAAAGCAGAAAGAGTCACTCTCCCTTCAATTTGTATTTGCTTCAAGATTATGCCAATAATCCAATTGATGTGGCATTAATACCAATATTTCGTCTTCATTGCCGAAATGATGATGGGGAAGGACTGCACAACTGAGGTTAGTGGCAGACAAACATGAAGAACTATGTAGACTTTTTCTCTTTCTCAAACAAAATATATTCTATAAGTAAAAGTTATCTGCAGATATAAATCTCTATATCTGTGTAAAAGGCAAGGTTTTCAGGGAGAAGCGGTGTCTTCTAGCAATCCAAGTAATGTAGTTGGAATACAAAATCTAGACTATGAGGCACAAAACCCTTCAGCTTGCAATCTGTATACAGGGAATGGACAAAACTCCTTTCGTTCTACATAGCATCATCTTACATGGATATATGAGAACATTTCCATGGTCCCACAAGGTGTAACATTCTTTTTCATTACCAGGAAAGACACTTAACTCTGAAATGGCAAAGGGCAGCACAAGGAGTTCTGTGATGCAGAAAGCCTGTCTGGGAACTGGATTGAGAATGAGGAAACTCATTTCAATATGTCTGTTGAATTGTCAGGAAAAGTTAAAACAACCCATCACTGTCAGTGTTAACCAATGTCAACAAAGCTGTATTCTCATTGGAGAGCATCTATTTCTTATAAGAGCTATTTATACCTCTAGGTCTTGGCTTGGACAGCTAAGTGTTCTACACTTTGTCTAATCATGATAGTGATGTCTGGACAAGTGTAGAACAAACTATTAGGTGTTCCTTTGGCTGGAATTTGAAAATGACATTAATGAACTCTAAAATTCATAGCATTTTAGACAAGATTTTTTTTCAGAGTTTAGATTTGAAAAATAAGTCATGGCTGCAGCTCCACTAAGATTTTATACAGCAGGGTGAAATGTAGAAACAATGCTCAAAAACAAACTCCATTTTCTACTGTGTCTTTCTGTCTGTTTTATGAGGTCCCATATGTCTCTGAAATGGCTCATTACAAATCAGGTCAAAACAGGACACTTGGTGACCTCTTGAAGTTCACTTGCCAAGGATAGGAATGCTGGACTGGTCTCGTCAGTTCAAATTCCCTTCAGAGACAAATCCTTGAGCCCCTTAATTCTTCCTCCAGGGAAGCAGGGCCTGGCAGTGCTATCTGCTTGTTTACACTGCTGGTGTTAACTGCTTCCTCTCAACTTGCCTCTGCATTCTATCTCCTCTACAGTTCAAGTAAAATGAAATGCTGAACAGGCAGCCCTAGTCATAACATTTGTGCACTTACCTTCACTAGTGACTAATCCCTCTTGGAATCCTTTCCAGCTGGAAATCAGAATAACCCAAGCATCATGCAACTCTGAGAGGCCTATGCTGATGACTGCTGCACAATTTACTGCAGTGCAAGATCCTGTCCTTGCATTTTAGATACTAGAAATTCAACTTTGTGATGTGCTGAGCATGTTTCTTTACAGCAACCCCACTGCCATATGAGATCAGACCTTTAAGAAGCCATTGAAGCCTTAGTGGTGCCCTCTTGAATTATTGATGTTGTCACTTAATGAGGTGTGCAGGGGATCCTCCTTTGTTTAAAAAGGTTTGGCATGAATACAGTAAAAGAAAAGCCTGAGAAAAGACAGCGAAAAATGCAGATCCTTAGAACAGAATCAAGCACACTCCATGTAGAGCCCTGTCCCTGGCCTAGTTTGGTGTCTATGTACAAGTGGTCCCCCTCTGACATGACTGTTGCTAAGGAAATCCCTGTAGATGGAGAAAGACAACAGAGATCTTCAGTGTCAATGTAGAGGAAAAGGCCTTCCACAGGGCTGACTGTGGCTTCTGTCAGAACAACCTGGCGTCTTTTGAAGCAGACAGAGCTGCATCCCATCACAACATGTCTTGATCTGGCATTCATAGAGTGTGTTTAGAAGAGTGATTAAAAGTCTCTCAGCTACCAAGTGAGCCCACTCATCTTTGACAAAAGGCACTGCTGGGGACTTCTGTCCCTAAAGAGGTCACCACAGGATACAAAACGAAGCATGAACAGGTCTTCAGCGCAAGGCACACTTAACATGTTGCCATAGAAACCAGTTATTTAATTCAGGCATACACAATTCTCCCATCCCCCAGTGAATTCCAGTAATGGGTTTATTATATCACACTTCATTGGTGTCATCTGTCACACAGACACATAAATGAACCAGCCTTTGATTCAAAACTCCCTTCCACTAGCTACGCTCAACAGAGGAAGGGTCTCTTTTGGGGTCTGGTGGTTATAAGCAGGTCAGTATTCTACCCAGCTTTGCATCCTAATGTCTTCATTTCATGAAAATGTCATCTTCAATGGAGGAGAACATTTGGTTTTATTTCCTGATATCCCAGTTTACTAAAGATGTGCTCTTAATCTCTCCGATCCTTGAGGGCACATGATATCAGGATGCAGGTTGAAACAATTTGGCTCCTATTTCCCCCATACAATGTTTGGATTGTATGCAATGTCTGTATGGATGTAAGCAATGTAATTTCCCCTTTTGTTTGGATTTACCTTAACTGAACTGAAGGCTCATTTTAGGCTCATGACTGTATATTACAGTGTTTTTGATGAGAAAAAAATGATGGATGGATAAGAAGGTAAAAAAGGTCTTAGCTGATGCAGAAGGCACCATGCAAGTATTGCCTGTAGATGCACTTCCAGTAGATGAACAGACCTTAAAAAGTTGGAGTTGGGTTTTGTTTTGATGTTGTGTTGGAGGTTGGCGTACTGAAGCTGATGATCATAGCAGTAACTATTATCCCTTAAGAATAGTTAAGAATATTCTTCCTTAAGAACAGGATAAATATTAGAAGCATTTGTTGCCCATTTAATATATTATTAATATATAATACTGATAGAAGTCAACAGGCAAAACACTGGATGTTTAACAGGCTAGTCAGGACTTAAGATGTGCTAGTGGAGGAATTTCACTGAGAAGTACTTATAAGTGTAGGAAGTTAGGTGTTGATTTTATGGTGCTTCATATAAAGCAAATGATGTGTAGGCAAGTGTCAGTGAATAAACTGCTCTGCCTCCTAGACCAGAAATCATCAATAAAACAAGTTTATTGCCAGAAGAATTAAGATAAGGGCAGCCTAGGATATAAGATAGATAAATTCTAGCTGCAGAAGCATTCTAGATCTGAACACAAATAAAGGATTTTGTAAATGCTGGAGTAAAAGAAAACTGCAAAGTAGGCATTAGGAAGTCATCTCCTTGCATTTCTACAGGACTTATTCCCCAATGCATGACACCTTCTGTCTCAGCTGTACCTTATCTGACATGGAATGGAAATGTGTGATCCTGTCAGAGATGAAAAATAAGTGATAATCTACCAGAGACAAGGGATATACTTATCTTTAAACTATGTCATAAACTATGACTTTAAGGGATACACCTTAACTTTGCATTAACCTTAACTCATACATTGGAATAGGCTGCCCATTGACATAGCGGAGTCCCCATCCCCAGAGATATTTAAAAGATGCATAGATGAGGTGCTGAGGGGCATGGTTTAATGATGGACTTGGCAGTGTGAGGTGAGTGGTTGGATTCGATGATCTTAATGTTCTTTTCCAACCATAGTGTTGGTATGATTCTAGTGATACATTATGTTCTGTTGTAGCATTGTCACATTACTCACTCAAATGTCTTGCTTCCATTCTAGTCTCCTAAAAGTTTCTCTTCTGCCATGTTTCTTGTCATGCTCCTCAGAAAAACCTCTTTTGGTAGTCTTGGAGGACTAGTAGAATGTGCTGAGTCAGGGAGCTGCATCTCAGTTTACAGTAAGCTACTATGGCTTTACCACCTTCTCCTTTCACACCTACATTCTCAGCTCTTAAAGGCAATTGATCTGAAATCTTGTTTCATGATGTATTCTAAGTGTTCTTAGTGAGCCATCTCTTTTTTGTTTTTTTGTTTTTTTTTTAAAAAATTCCTTTTGTTTCTCCTCCAAGGGAATAGGACAATGCCCAGGAAAAAAACTGAGGGTCATGCCGTGGAAATGACTTTAACTCCCTCAATAGAGAAAACTGGCATTTATCTAACTAGCTATCTAACTGTCTAACTAATGCTGACTATCTGACTAGCTAACTAATCTATCTAACTAATGCTAGTTAACTAACTAGCATTAGTTAGCCTTTAAGTTGGAAAGGTTTTGATTGTTTCAGAAAAGTTGTCAGCTTGTAATATGAGCTCCTCAGCAATCCAAGCCTTAGCTAGAATATGTTATTCAGAATGGAGGTGAAAAAGTAGCAGAGAATACTGTAGAAAGCAGTAGTGGGGATTCAGTCAGCTTATTTCCAAGTCAGTTTTGAGCCACTGCTTGAGGGGATACCTTGGTGACATTTGTGACATCTTTACAATACACTGTAAAATTGCAGGATGCATGGGCAAAGCTCCTATGAAACTTGCAGTAAGGATATCAGTGTCACTCAGGTAAATCTGATCAGGTATCACTTGAAGTAACTACATTTCACTGTCCTTTATTTCCATTCACAAAAGAATGTGCTGTGTCATATTGCCAACCTGAAAAGCCTGATGCTTTTATACCTTTGCCGTAGTGGCATTTCATGGATTAAGAGATCTCTGCAAAGTCTGTCCAGAACTTCAGAATCCTTTAGGGTTAGTGTGCTGTGAAACAGTATTTGTCTTGTTCTCTGTTAAGTTGCATACAGATTCTAGTGTGCTGCTTCAACTCTCTGTCCCATGGAGGAAGTGACTTCTGTATATATTCAATTAATGTAACAGTTCATGAAAGGATTGAGATCTGCAAGGGTATCACCTGTAAATATAAGACTGTCCTTACTATTACTGTTGTTCTCTAACATCTACTACCATAGCATGGATTGATTAAGCATACACATACTCATTTCAATGTAGTTGCTGCCCAAGATGACAGAATCATTTTGACACTTGTAACCACAAAGGTTACACAAATCACAAATGCTTTTTGAGTCTCTTTCTCTGGAGATGTTTAAAACCCACCTGCATGAGTTCCTGCATGTGTGAGCTGCTCTAGGTGGTCCTGCTCTGGCAGGGAGGTTGGACTGGATGAGCTTTTGAGGTCTCTTCTAGCTCTTAAAATTCTGTGATTCATGTTATTATAAAGTAGGAAAACAGTTTGGATAAATCAGACTCTACAACTGTGTATTTCTCTACATCTATTTTGTCAGGACTCTGATTCAATTATTGGCACATGCAATGCAAAATTAGGCAATTTTAATCCTATCCTGTGCAACTCTCATAAAAGAAATTTGTTAAAGAATTTACTTTCATTTTCACTGATATTTAGTTTATGTACTTCTTCCTCATTATTTTCTTAAGACAAAACATTTGTGGATGGGTTACCTTTCTTAATTTATAGGCACAGTATCTCTTTGAACACATACTCTCTGCTTTTCAGCCATTCTTCAGCTGCTTGACCTTAAACTCAGTCCATACTTCAGTTATTGCTTACCTCTCCTCTGGTGCAGGGCACTGCATCTGAATACCTGGAAGTGCACATGGACCCCTCCTCAATGAGATCATCCTGAAGCCCAAAAGTCGATGTACAGTTGACAGAGAAATACTTGTAGGGTCTCCAAGTCTGCCCATAGTCCTGGGATCTTTCCAACACCATCGCAGCTGGGCGAGGTGACTTGAACACAGCAATGACATGGGTCAGGTAGAATTCTGTTTCAAAGTCCAGTCTGATTTCTTCCCTGTGTACCCCTTGGGCAGACTGCCACCAGGAGATGGGGTTTGCAAAGAAATCATCTGTCATATCAGCAGGGAGATGGGAGTTATCAGGCTGGTTGGCATTGCATTTGGTGCAGCGAGGCTGCCCACAGCCATGGGTAACCTGGTGGAGGAGATTCTGGTCTGGGTAGAAGCAGTACAGTTCTGTACTGTTCTGGCCACATGTGGTGAGAGTGATGGGTGTCCTGCCTGTCGCGAGGTTTCCCACTGGAGGGTTGCAAGAATGGCCATTACACCGAAAGGCTCGTAGCCTCATGGGATCTGAAAGACAGGCAGGAGAAACACAAGTAGAATTTCTCAAATAGTTCTCAGGCTGTAACACATGTGACTATGCGAATGTTTGGAGTCCTCATCTGGGGTCTGATGTCCAAGGGGACTACTTCTAAGGAAAGCTAC
The DNA here is from genome assembly GCA_013401255.1 of Urocolius indicus. Classification (NCBI taxonomy): domain Eukaryota; kingdom Metazoa; phylum Chordata; class Aves; order Coliiformes; family Coliidae; genus Urocolius; species Urocolius indicus. The sequence goes on along the minus strand of WBNH01009943.1, from coordinate 697,213 downwards.
TTCTTTTTCAAAAACTTTGCAGGGAGTTTCTCAATAAACCTAGTCTTTGGCTTTGGTGCCTAACTCAGAAACTGAGGTCTTTAGGAAAGTCATGCATATGGTGCTTAACCATGGAAAATACAGTTTTGTCAGTCTATTGAATTTTATATTTAACCACTGAAACCTTGTGTTTTCTAACTTTCACTGTAGTAAAGCTCTGTAGCTGAGGACTGAACGTTCAAGGCATTTATTTTCATTTTGTCAGAAAGCAAAGTCAAATTGTACTATATTCTGCAGATATATGAAGAGATGATACTTACCCAACAAACTAGACCGTAATTACACATGCAAACATATAAAGAAAGCATGTATTCCTCTGGTTCCATAGTCATGCATTACTGGCATAATTTTGAGGGGTATTGAGTTTCTACTGCTCCTATTAAGATCAACTGGATCTGTTAATATATACTTAGGAGAGTTGAAAACCAAGCCTCTATTTTGTTTAAGTACCATGGAAGTAGGTGACTATATTCTGTTTGTAAACACTGCCAAAACTTGTGGTATCTTCAATATATCTACTTATTTCTAATTTTAGAAGAGGTAGGGATAACAACAAAGTCTCCATATTGTTTGGAAATTAGTAGTCTAGAAAGAGTTAAAGACTGAACTTGCAAGGTCATAAATCTAATCCAAGAGGTCACAAGTCAGATGACTACATGTAAGTCTTACAGGAAATGACCCTTCCAATGAAACATAGGATGACCATAAACCCTGGGTAATATAGGACCAGTTCAAAGGTCAACTATTAGTTCAACATTCTAGGTAAAATTGCTCAGGCATAAACAGATTTAAAACCAAGCTGGTCAAGGAAAAGACTTTCTGATTCAGTTTTATAAAAAATACTCAAATCATAAATGCAGTTGGGTGAAATTGATGTCCCTCTTCCCAAAAGGAATGTTTAAAGTGAAAAAATGTGACCAGCATTCATGGTTTTGCCTCTGAGTTTCCTCTGTCCTTAGTGGTTGGAGGTGACCACTGTTTTGGAAAATACTTCATGCATTTTGCTTCTCAGGATCAGGACACAAAATGAAGTTGCTTTATATCCATTGAATCCCATTGACCAATGGTGTGTGCCACTTCAGCTTGCATAACACATAAGGTAGTCTTAAATTTCAGATAGCAAGGAAGCAGATCATCTAAAATGCTCTTGTCTACTCTTAGAAACAGGAGGAAGCCATCTTCAAAGCAACTTGGACTTAATATGTGTTTGCTTTACAGACATTTTAAGCAGCAGCCTCAGGAAAAGAGATGGTGTCTGGACACAGAGTGGGTTTCCTCCTGCTGGAGGTTGTCTTCCACCAGTGGCTAGAATAGGTTGACAAAGATTATCTTTAGTATCCCACTGAAGTCCTAGGGGACTGACAGAGCTCAGAGGACAGTAGTGCCTGAATTATATATGTACCTTAATAGTCTTTGGATCTAAGGAATGAAAGCTGCCCCTCCTCAGTCCCACCACCACTCCCTGTGCCAGCACAGAAATGAATTTTGTGGAGAGCAGGAGTTGCAGCAGTCAGCTGCAAGAGGGGAGATGAAGATGTTTGGCTCTATCAGTTCTATTCTTTGCTCCCCAGCTCCAACCGAGCAGATGATTCTTAGTACTACTGGAGATCCTTCACCAAGCCTTCAAACAATCCTGAATGCTTGATTGACCGTTTCAATGCATTTTCTTTCTGATTATGAACTTCTTATTGCATCTGAGCCTAGTAAAGTTCCTGAGGAACACCAGGAGCTTCAGAGATGTTATCTGTGAGATTCCTTGCAATTTTTCTGAGTCTTTTGTCCTGAGAAAGGACTCAGGTTTCCACAAAAGATGTTTAGAGCCTCCTCTTTTTTGCAGAGCATCTGAAATTCCAAATTTTTGTCTGCTCTGGAGGGTGAATTTCACTGAGTCATGCAGAAATCTTGAAAAACAAGATAAATCTATCCTTGCAGATCAGTAGAAACATAATGAGCTACAAGTGAATCGAGAATGTCTCCAGAATGTCTTTGCAAGTGGCATTTAGGTTCATGTTCATGTCCAAGATGTTTCGTAAAAATTACTGGAGATATGAAAAGCACATCAATTTCTGTGTTTAAAGTAGATTGAATATTAATTGATTTTGCTCAGTGCTGCAGAAAGGTGTCATCTTTGTCTCCAGGGAATTTAAGTGGGACTGGTCTTACAACTGAGCTTGGAACATTCATTAGTTCTGATAAGAGTTAGGTTACATAGTTTTGATTAAGAATGGGTTCATGATACAAATGCTATTGTATTATGGATAAATATACCACATAATTAAAATAAAGCCTTTCTCTACTGATGGATCACATCACTGACATTTTCAGAGAGGAAAGGGTTGCTGGAGTCTAAATTGGAGGAGTTACATAGGGGAAGAATTGCAGACAAGGTAAGAAGGTAAAAAAGGAAACAACAGTTACAAGAAGGTTTATCTGCCCTGCCTGCTAATGCAGCAACATCAATAAACAGTTCCTGTCTGAACTGCTGTGTCATTAGGAAAATAGGAGAAGAACAAAACACAAATTACCAGAAGAGAGTCTGAGAGAGGAGAGAAACTGGAAAACAAAATCTGCAGTCGATTAAAAGCTTTGCAGTTAAAGAAATCAATTGGCAGAACATTGCTTGGCCACAGGGAGAGCACAGCCTGTCCATCACTCACTGATTCTGTAGAAATAACGTGAAATGTTGAATCTGGACAGTGAGGGAGGACTGCTGCAGAAGAGAAACAGCAGCCAGACGGACAACTTACCCCAATTGCCAGGAGGACTCATTGAATAATTCATGAAGAACTAAACACTTTGATTGCACATGGGCAGTGCATGTTATTATGAAGTTGATTAGGTTTTACTCCATGGAGGATGGCTTAGATCCATAAATGGTAGGATTGATTTATTTGTTTGTTTTCTGGTCCCTCAGAGCTGTGCCATGAAGTGGCAGGTCAATGGCACATGCCTGGCACGTGTTATGACAATGGTATTATCCAATGATTAGAGAATCATACAGTTCAAGGGAGGTCATACTATTGATATTCCTGAGACATCATTTCAAACAAAGATCTCTTATTTCAGAGCCTTGTAAAGCAACAGAATATCACAGACATTTACTAAAAACAGGGTCGATTTTTTTAGGTTTCTTTCCACCCTCCATTGGATGACTGACAGAAGAAAGGTCATATGGCAACTCAGTCAAAGCCTGCTGATGTGACTGGAAAGATGCCTGATATTTTCTGAGCTATTTGAATTGGAATTTTAATTTCTTTTCCATATACAAATATATGATTTTGTGTGTTCAAGTCTCCTACTGTGAGACAGGAGAGCAAATTTCACCATTCTGAGCAACACGTAAACACTAAAACTTCTGGGCATCTTCTGCCACATTTTTGATGAAGCAATATCAGCATGTATGTCCAACATGGACTTCAATTGTTATATAGCCATTTCAGCTTTTTCTTAACAACCAAAAACTTTAAAATGTTTAAAACTAAACACTGTGGGGACATATGTTGCTCAAGTTTTTATTAATCTCACCTAGAACTTTACCCCTTAATGCTAGTTACAATGGAAGTAATGTACAACCCTTTGCTTTGCCTGGGTACAATTTGCAACAAGGTTGGCAAACCCTCATTCATTTTTGAGTAGCTTGATGTCTTTCTACACTAACACAGCCCCAATAACTGATGAAGTTCTGAATATGCTATGAAACCAAGCTACCTGCCGTGAACAGAAGAATAAGATCATAGGTCTGAGCTTTCTCACACTGTACCCATTTGCAGTCTCCCTGCCTGCATCCCTTCTGGAGCAATGGTGGGCTCCAACACCTATTGCTTCATTTCCAGATGACCTGAATGACCTCAGACCAGAGGAAATCAAACCCTGGTAGTAATCATGTCCTGCAATTGATTTGAAGCTTGGTGCTAGATATGGCCATTTTTTATCACACTGCATCCTCTTTTGAGGGCTGCCATCAGGGGACTGGCTCAGGCACCACTTTTCAGAGTGCTACTCTCCTGGGGAGACCTGGGACTGGCTGGGGCTGAAGCAAGAGCTCAAGCTGCCGTCAGTCCCATTAACTACCCCAACCAGCAGCAGTTTTCAGACCACTCTGGAGTTTGAAGGAAAATAACATCCTCTACCTCCACAATACTAGGGGAAGGATCATCCAAGTGTCACATCTCACAGTATAAACCCTAGGTGACTCCTCCAGCCTAACCACAAAGTTGGATATTTTTTTTTCCTTGGCATCATATTTAAAGATCTAAGGAGCCAATCTTGACAATCCAGAGTGTCTTCCCTGCACAGAGATGTCAGAAGACAAATATTATACCCCACACAAATTTTGTACTTCATGTACTCCCTACACAACTGCCTCATCAATTTGTTTCCCATCTGACCCAGGAGGGATCAACTATAGGGCTGAAAAGGGATTTTACTGTGTAGGCTAATAAAGTATGTTCAGAAACATTCTTCCCTCTTTGCTCAAGAAAAGGCTGAGACTTACCAATGATTTTACACAGATGAGTTAAGCACTGTCTGAACTAACCTTAGTCTGACCAGTACTGACTCAGCCTGTAACAGGATCTGTAAAGATTCAAGCTTAATTCAAGATTTTTATATTGTTGCTAAAACAAAAAAAGGAGAACAGATAACCCTTGTGCTTTCACAGGCTGATGGTTTGTGCAGCCTTTTGACCAAGACGCACATATTTATTTAAAGTGACATTGAATCCTTGGCATCACCTCCAATGCCCTTTTTTTTTTTTTTTTGCTGTTATTCACTATGTCCTACACCATTATTCTGTGTTTAGCTCCATACAGAGCACACTCTCTTCCCTTCAATTCACTTTCTGAGCAGCCAGCTGTGGGATGCATTTCCTTGAAGATTCATTTTCATTTTGTGAATTGAAGGCAGAACACATTTAGGCTAGTTTAGAACAGGCTGCTTTCCACAGCAGTATCAGCAACTTTACATCTCTGTAACATTTCTGTGCTGTGTGTCAAAACATGTGTCCTACAGGGAGAGTCCTGGCCTAAGAAATTAGTGAATGCCCAAGGTAAGACACTAAGAGGACTCAGGTGCACGTCCTCCCTCTGCTCATTCCCTGCCATGTTGTGACAGATAGTGACAGAGTCACTGGATAAGATGACAGGATTGTAAATTTATGAGCTGTTTTCAGCTTTTAAGAAAACATCTCTTCCAGTTATGGAAATCCGATGTCTTATGTTATCAAAAAGGTTCTAGCTAGGGAATAATCTGAACTGAAGCCACCTGATCTATCTTTGACTTCACTGGAGCTTGCAGGGTAGCTGAACACTTCAATCACTTTCAAATCACTGCATGAAAAGTGTCATTGCTATCATGATACTCTGAGCACACAGGTAAAATGTAAACCTCTGACATGCTTTTCAGTGCAGAAAGAGAGATTCCAAGCCAGCATCTCAAAAGAAAAGTCACCAAGGATGTATTGTTGCCCTATCAATAATTATTTTTATTTTTTCTGATCTGAACTTAGTAATTAATTCCTTTTAAACTTAAAGATGTATGAAAACACAACAGGAAGAAAAAAAATCCCATGTTTTACTTCCTTCCCCTTAAGGAATTTGTCTCCATCATAATGCAGGTATTTTTAGGACCCTATGTAAGTACCATGACAGCTGTATCATTCCTATAGGTGTTTAATTGTACACCCATGTATACACACACAACTAATTAACTTATCTTTCTATCCCTATCCATTTTTTTTTCTCTGATGCTAATTTAATCTTGTCCACTGCATGTTAACTATCAAGTCAGATAATACACTGAAAGAATGAACTGTTTTGGATAAATAGTTTTTCCTAAACAGTGTCTCTGACTTTTAAGAATGCAAAATTAAGTTAATAGACAATAATTCACATTCCTACAGTGATGCTGTCCAAGGATGTTGTCATTGCACTCCCGTCCTGCCTAGGAAGGCAGTGCTTCATCCTCAAAACAAATATCCAGCATATCTCACTTTCCTTCTGTCTTTTCTTTCACAAAAATCATGCAACTTTTTCTTTTAAGGATGCATGAAACTGTACATCCTATTATAAGTCTTTGGGAGGAGACTGAACTATAAAGCTGTGTATTGCAGGGAATAAGAAGTATTTGTCTATATTGACTAACCCAGATTCCTTGTAAAAATACAGTCTAAAATAAAGATGTTAACATATATTTTTTTTTTACAAACAAATCTGATTTCTATTCCCCTTCCCCTTGATAAACTTAGGATATTTTTTTTTTCAGAATGGCAATATTGATTTACTTTGCTTACCTGCTTCCCCATGGCCAGAAAGAAAATATTCCAAGAACACAATCAGCATGATGCCTTTATGCTGCATGGCTGTCAGTAAAATATTTGTCCTTGGTGAAGCAAAAAAAGAGCTGCAGTAATCTACAGGTTTGGTGCTTGCATGGCCTTTCTGTATTTTCTTTCTTTCTTTCTTTCTTTCTGCTCACCTTCCTCTCAGTGTAGGGGTCAAGGTTGCTGTCTCATTCTCCTTTGGGTCCAGAGGTGGATTGTTTTGTTTTGTTGCGGTTTTTTTTTTTTTTTCCCTTCAGGGCTCAGATGCCTTCTGGGTGTCACCCATACATTGCTTCCAATAAATAAATAAATAACAAGGATTTTCTGAGTCTCTACCCCTCTCCATTCAGCAGGCTGGGAACGTTCACATCCCTGATGCAGCCCCTCGAATGCACCATCGAGGGCTGATGCGATGCAGAGAGCTCTGTTCGGTCCGGTCCTTTGCAGTTGTTTGGATGCTATTTCGAAACTTTCATTTCTGCTCCTTGCTTTTGGTGGAGCTTCGTCTTGGCTTTGCCTGGGTTCCCCCTGGCAACCCTCCTTACCCTCCCTCCCCGCACCTCCAGCAGCCTCCTGCTACCCGGGGTAGCGATGGGGTCCGGCCAGCGTGAACCCTGCTTTGTTAGGTCTACCCCAGTACCTTCTTTCCCCTTGCTCCCTGCAGCAGAGGGTCATAAGAAGAACAGAGTTGGCTTTTCTCCCTGAGAGATGATGAGAAGCAAGTGCTTTCTTGGCTCTTCTCTCTTTTGAGTTTGGTTTGCTTTATTTTATTTCCCTCCTCCCTCCCTCCGCTGTCACGGCAGCCACTTCTCCCCCACCTCCGAAGGATTTGCTTCACACAGCGAGCGCCGGGGGATAAGAGTGAAAAACAAACCCCACTGCTAGCTCGGTGCCGGTGCCCGGGAAATCCCTGGCCGTCTGTGCTGCGGGACCGCGGCTCCTGGACGCGGTTTGGGGACCGCGATTCCCTGGGAGGGGCAGGAGGGCAGGCTGGGGCAGGGGCTGCTCTCCTGCGGCGGAGGGGCAATGCCCAGCGCCCGGACGAGAGTGAGAAAAAGGAGAGGGGGGGTGGCTGGAGGATCTTGCTACAGCAAGGCTTCCTCTCCTCTCGAAGGCTGGTTAGTTATCCTCAAGTTTTGTCTCTGCTTCTCCTTCAGCCTCTAGCACATCTCTTAGTCCTAACTGGGCAGTGCTCGTCTCTGGTCCTGTCTGGCTGCAAAGGGGATTATTATAACATGTGATCTTCTTCCTGTTCTTTATATGTGCTGCTTTTTTTTTTTTCCCCCAGGGTGGAGGAGGAGGAGGAGGAGGAGGATGGGTCGGTTCCGCACCTCCTCGTCGGCTGGGCTGGTCCTTGTCGCGCTCAGCTGCGGGCGTTGTTTCGCAGCCGCATCTTCTCGTCCAGGAGCCGGTGCGTGTGTGTTTGATGTGCGCGTGTTTGTGCGCGTGTGCGTGTGTGCAGGGGCGGCCCGCGGGTGCCCGCTGTCCCCGCTGTCCCCGCAGCACCCTCTGCCAGGCCGCCCGGCACATGACACCTGCCCTGCAGCGGACACAGTTCCCCCCCACCCCTGCACTCTCAGGGCAGCCCCAGGGAGTGGGGAGAGGCTCGTAGGGGTCGTAGGGATTCCTCACACGTGCACAAACGGGCATATGCACCTGATTTCTCTCCGGAATCACCGACATGAGGTCGGACAGGGCAGGCGGCAAGGGGGCTTGTGACTTCCCAGGGAAGCTGAGGTGTCTGCTCCTGCACCACTGACACACCTGCCTACCCCAGCCAACCCTGGCCATAACCCTGAGGTCGGATTTGCTCAGCTAACCTTGACACAAAGCTCCCAGCCACACCGAGAGGCTCCAGCATGTAGCAATCAAGGAGTGAAAGTGTTGAGCCCTAGAAATAGTTTTAATTCAGGGAGTGACTTCCTGCCCTCAGCTTCATTCTCCCTTTCCTCAGCTTTCACAGTAGTATAATGCCATGAACTGCCTGATGTCACAGAGGGAAGCGGGTCCAACGGGCGCCCAAATGTAGACGAGGTTATTCTTGTGTCTATGTGTGCACAGGATCAGACCTTGGAGGGATTTGGAGAATGTGGGTCATACAAAGAAGAATAAGGACAGATTTATTTCCCTTTGGGATGTTTATGTAAGGCAGGATTATTTAGCTAGGTTTTGGGGTAGAATATTCTGACTTTGCAATTTTTGGTAGGTTTTTTAATAAGAAAACCTGGTAGAAAATGTTAAAACAATAAAGGATTTTCCTTTCCTTTTTGTCTCTGTCTTTTGTTTGAAAACAACTAAAGTACTGTATCATTACAAACCAAAATTCTCCTGTCATAGATGACAGTAACCTTCAGATGGTTTGAGTCTGCTGTGCACTCAGCTCCCCTGGGATGTTGTGAGTTCTTTCAACTCAAGCATCTTCTGTGGGAGCTGGGGATGTGCAGTATGTCCTAGAGCTAAAGCCAATGTGACATTAATGAGATGCTGTCATTTAATAATTGTGCTTTGTTGTCATTGTTTGTTGATTGCTGCCTTTGTGGAATAACGTGGTACTATTTTATTCCCAGGTTTTGGGCTCAATCCTACCTGAAATGCTTCTCTCAATTAATTTCACCAAGATTAAACTGTGGCACTTGATAAAATTCCCTGGCCATGAGTTGTAGTTCCATGGATGTAAAAAAGATCAAGGAGCTCCTGTGTAATTTAAACAACAACTCAAAATGGAGAATAAAGTCGGTGTTGCACAGTAAGTGGAAAATCAAAGTTAAATATATTCCTTTACTTGCAATGTCTGTATGGCAGTACCCTAAGGTTTCCTAGTTGTTGTTGACTGTAGGGTAGAAAAGAGGCTTGAAACTGAAAGCCTTAATTCTCCATGCCAATTATTGTCTGTCTTGAGAAAACCACTACCAATGCTAATGAGTACATTTCAAGCTTAATAATACTGAAATCCATTCATGCCTGCAAGCTAAGAGGAGCCAACACCTAAGTGGGAAGTTTTGATGTTAACAATTGACAATTGCTATTGTCTGGAAGATAAGCTGATGAGCTCTGAGAAACAGCCCATACCTAGAGGTATGGAACAGAAAAGGCCTGTTTTAGCTGAACATCATGTATGAAGTGACGTGAATAATAACAATTAACTAATAACAATTAACTGTGGTTCCTAAACCACAGAAACGTAAATGCACAATCCTTGAGGTCTCAGGCAGAGTTCATGCTCCAGCCCATGTCTCTCACTAGGATGTTGGGGCAATTAGGTTATTTGGAAAGTGATTTGAGTTTGCTCTAGTAGCTTAGCACAGCACCAGCTGACAAAGCATCCAGAGAATAAACAGCAAAGCTGTGAATCATTCATTTTGAGGGAGGAGGGAAGAGCCAATGGCATGGCACTAGGTGTGTCACCTGTTCTGCCTGTCCTTTTTACTTGACATGCCTGTGTGCCAAAGCCAGAGGACAGACTGTCTTCTTCACGATCATCTCAGTGGTGGTACATCTGAATTGCTTAGCATCTTGCTTGCCTGCACTCTTTGTTCCCTTGTACCTCTCCAGTTTGCCTTCCCTTTCCTCCTTGCATTTCCCCAGCAGCTATGGCCAGCCTGAAGGAAATCTGTCGTGGCCTTCCTCTATACCCTTTACCTGAAAACAGAGGTCGGAGGAAAGGAATACCTCATGCACCCGCGAGAACCCCTAATCTCACTGCTCAGGAGAAAAAGGTAACATGGGGTTTCACAGGGCCTCACTTCCTTTCAGATGAATGCAGCTTGGGGCAGCAGATATGATTGCCTAAAATGCTTTCTTGAGCATGCACCTAACATTGTGGCAAGTGTATTTCCTTGGTGTTATGATTTCAGTGAGTAATGAGACAAAGTACTGGAAGCTCTTTTGCTTGTTTGCTTTCTTCTTCCCCCAGAGATAAGCAGGTTGATATGAGAGAGATTTGCTGTGTGACAGCTTCTGTGACTTTGAATGGTTAAAGAAGAGACATAGACTTCAATGCTGTCAATTCAGCCTTTTTTCTTGGAGGTGAAATTATGAATGCTGTTGCAAAACCACTGCATATATATGGAAGTGAAAACTAAGTCCTTAAATACAATAAACATCAAATGTGGTATATCAGCATCATGGCACAAGCTACACATCTGTATATTTGTATCAAAGAGACAAATATAATTTATTTTAACCAGTACTCTGAGTGTCCTGGAATTTAGGCAAATTTGTAGGGAGTTGAGTTAATTATTTGCCTTTAGTTGTGTAATGCTTTTCCTGGTCTCTTTTTTGTTTGAATAGTCTACATACTCACTAAAGTAATCATTGCGTTATTTCATGTTAGAGATTAAAAAGAAATCAGCAACAGAAAATAATGGTCAATAGGTAAAGATCCTTAGGAATTTGTATGGGAGAGGATGAGGTGGGTTCCCTAGTTTGGAAGTCTGTGCTTCATCACATCTAACATCACTTACAATGTGGCTTTCTGGTCAGAACACAGAAATACCTTCCCACTGACAAGATGCATGCAGCTTCTTTGCCTTTGTGGGAGTTTCCCACTGGCATCAGCAGCCAAATTCTTTCAAAGTCCACTTCCACCAGCAGAGGAAAGCCTACTTAAAGGGTAGAAAGAGGAACAGCTGGGAGATATCTGAAGAGGATTTACTTCAATGTCAGAAATATTCATGGCTGAGGCATCCTGTCAGCCTGGGACAGCTCAGACACATGGAAATGTGTCCACTAAGTATGCAGAAGGGGACTGGGGTGTATGATGATAAAGGTGCACAGAATGAGCTTCACTGCATGTCAGAACATTGCCAGCCATCTCCATTTTATTCCTTGCCTTTTCTAAACTACTTTTCCTCATGAGAAGTCTGCTGTACCATGAAGGAGTCCATGTTACAGGAAAGGAGATGATAGCTCTCAAAAGAATGCCAAACCTAATTCTTTATCTGGAGAGAGAAAGGTAATGACAAAGTCATCATTCCCTATATAGGAACTGCAATAATTTCCTGTCTCCTAAAGTGTTGCAGGGAGATGGCAGTAGACTGGCTCCTGGCCCCTGTTAAACACCCTACATTCACTTCTCCATCTTACCTACCACAGGTGACAGGAGGTCATGCTAGTTGGTTAGGGAGGGTTTTTTTAGACTGCTAAAGATTTTAAAACTTCCTTTCTGATTTATTTTACTCTTAATCCTCCACCTTCAACTCTTAACAGAGATGAAGGCTCTGCTGGTATTTATTTTACATACAAAAGGTCAATTGTCTTCCTTTAAAAGGTGTTCCAGTCTTGGAAAAACATGTAGACAGAAAGGTTGTTTTTTAAGTCTTGAGACAGGGTGACAGTGTGTAAAGTTAAGCATATTGTGAGGCTTGTCTTTGTGTGTGGCGCTGTGTTCATTTTTTAGTTGAAATTCTCAGGGGAAGCTTTGACAGCAGTGAAGTGAATGCTCTGCTGATTTCCTCAGCATTTATCCCTCTCTTAATATGCCTTCTTTTTAGTTTTAGCCCTTTCTGCAATAATAAACCTTAGCACTGATAATGTTTTATTTTCTCAGATCTCTTGGTGGTTATAATAGAAATCCTGTAAGTGAGATTTAGAAAGTTTTGTATGTTTTGGCATATGCTGAAGAGGTATACAATTCTTTCTATCATACCAGCTTTAATCTTGGTTAAATCAAGCCATTCCTCAGAACTGATTCTGTTTATAAGTTTCCTGAGTTACTTTCCTTCGACATTCTTTCCCTGAGGCCTGAAACAGCCACATCCTCTCTCTTTCCCTCCACAGCTCAGGAAAATGGAGCATTCTGTTTCTCAGCATATGCATCTTAATGTAAATATGCAAAAAAGAAACTAATCCTAAAATCCTATGCACGGTGTCTCCTTTCCAGAACAAGGATGCTGCATGCTCAATAGCCACTGACACTCCAGTAAAGCTGAAGCAACCTGGGAAGAATGTACACTTCATTAAAAAAATGCTTTATTTTCATCCATGCAGCAGTTCCCTCATGCATCCTAGAACCAGGTCATGTTAGTCTTCCTGCTACCTCAGCATGGTTACCTCTTACTTGATTGCAGTATCATTTGTGCTTCAGTCACAGGACCCTGAAGTCAATAATGGGCCTTGATGACCTTGATGAGCCTCACCAGAGACCTCTACCCACTCCCTCTGCCCATAGGCTTAGGAGCTTCATTTAAACCCAGGCCTGGGGCTTGAGCCTCAGTTTTGTGGGAGATGTGTTTGTATCTAGTTCTGTCATAGGGTATCTCTGTGCCTAGCTGTATGGACCTCACTGATCCGATCCCCAACCTGGGGGTTGACCTTCCCCTACAAACCTTCCTGGTGATCCCTAGGGCTTGTCTCTCTGCAGTAGCCATCACTAGACCTTATCCTGACTTGCACTCCTAGCTTGGCCCCAGGCCTCCACATCACCTTGACCTTACCTGATGACATGGACTCCTGGTGGAAGATGACTGCCTTCCCTGGGCTGCTCTGCTCACTCACTCAGGTACTATGAGGCTGGACCCTGTCTAAATGGTCAGGTTGCTGTCCTGCTGATGGTTACTTTGCTTGGTTATCTCTTAGGGAGCAGCTGGTTCTTGCTGCTTCATGACATCTCAGTACAAAGAGCTGGAAACCAGACCCTGTGAAGCTACATAGCACCTGAAGTTCTTGTTTGGCTTTCTGGAGAAACAGCAGGACATTGGACCTACATGGTTGCTTTATACACCCAAAAAATGAAGTTACTTCTAGAAGTCTGTACTTGTATTGGGAAGGCTAACTTGTTGACTCCTGTTTTTGGAGCATCCAGATGATGAAGAATTTGATTAAACTTCCAAAGTCTGTAGGGTGAAATCAATGGCATTTATAGCAATGGCCAGTCAGAAATTGCTGTGTTTGCTTCCCAAGTGAGCTGATTTAAACTGGGACCTATCAGGAATAATAATATATGAAATAGCCATCTTGATTTTACAGTTGGTGTTTGGAGAATAGTAGTGCCAAAGATTCTGGGCCTCCATACCAGTGGGCAGAAGATGACAGATGGAAAGCAAACAACACCTCCACTGGAAAAGGAGCAGAGCTAAGAAGGAAACTTTTATAGAGTTAAGCTAGTCTTTTCTTCTCCTCATGCTTCCCCCTACTCAGTAAAGAGGGAGACTGCAAATCTTTGTGTTTGAGTGTCTCAAGGTCCTTAAACTGTAAGTCTTGATGAACTTGTTAGAAAATGGAATTAAAAGAGACTTCTTTTGAAGAGGCTTTGGCTCTTCAACAAATGAAAATTAACCAGGAGGCTGGTATAACTTAATTTCTCAGGAGAATCCCCCAAGAAAGATAATTACAGTTGATAGTCTGGAACAGGATTTCATGCATTCTTTTGACTACATTTTGTTGCCATTGAGAGGCTTGAACGTTGATTAAATAGCAGTAGGATCATGTTTTACTGTATAAATGCCAGTGAATATAAAAAAAGACACCCTAATAGCGACTAGAGCTTAAATACAAGAAACAAATGTTAGATCCAGCTGGCAGATCTAAGAGAAAGACTTTTCATCTGATGCTTGTATTGCACTGAAATGAAATGAATCAGTAACTTGGCAAATTCAGGACACGTTTTTTAAAACTACCTGTCAGGCTCAGGTGTATAAGTGCAATCAATTATTTTTTATAAGGCACAGATGAACTCTGGACCTGGTACTTTAAGGTGCTTTGCATCTGCAGCTTAAGCTTGTCAGTGGAAGTTATGAACAGGAAGGACACCTAAGTATCAAATGCACCATATCTGTTGTTCAGGATCTGTCAATTCTAGGTAAATCAGTCCTACTTAAAGGTCAGAATAATGTTTTATATTGTGCTTTAATGAAATCTAAGGAATAATGACCTTGTATTTCTTCCCACAAAAGCTTATCTGAATTCACTCCTTAAGTACCCATCTTGGGTTATACAGTATATGACTCAATAATGAAAATGAAAAATTCCTCTTGATGCAACATGGCAATTACCTTTTCATAAAGCAGTCAGGCTCCATCTATAGCAATTTTAGGAGCCCTAGCACTCCTATTGAGAGACTAATTCAGAATCTCAGATATTTAAATTCTTCTCATTTCAAGACTAGATTTTTTACAGCTCATTCACAGCTACTTATTCCTCTTCCAGCATTTCCCTGAAGCTCCTTCCTGCTTTGACACTTATCCTACATGTGGAATGACAAGTATAATTTGTAGGGTTTTACTGCTGTGATCCTCAGCTGCTATAAATCAGTAGAGATTTGCTGCTGTAAAAGGGTCCGACCCATACACCTGTTCAGTAGCAAGTCTGCCAACAAAAATCTTTCTTAGTGTGGGGCATTTTTAGACTTAGAGATACTATTCTTTTGGCATGCCTTAAGGTATACGAGATCAATGTGCTCAGATGAAGGGGCTGGAGAGGGCTAGCCATAAGAGGCAGACCTAGTCATGTGAATTATGAGGTTTAGTACTGAGCTGAAGGCTTTATGGAGCTCTTCAGGACTACCTATCAGGATAGATGGTGATGATACATAGACTGGATGGTTCTAGATACTTGTACTACAGCCTACTCCTTCAGTTCCTCTAGAAAAGACTTGCTTCCATAACTATCTGAAGTGCCAAGGGTAGGCATCACAAACATGAGCTATCCTTGCTAAACTCAGCCTTCTCTATAACTGGTCTTTCCTGATTGTTTCATAGGCTATTATCAGATGTGGAAGCAAGCTTGATTCCTCTTTACTCTTTCTACAGCCATTAAAAATCAGCCTAACAAAGATGTGAAATTCCATATGACTTCTGAATCTCTTCAAGTAAAATTCATTTGGGTAGTGTCATTTGTCAAGGAACTTACAAGTTCTTCTGGCATTTTTTTCATGAAATTGGCTTTTAGTAATTACAAACCTTTTATTCTCACTATGGTTTTAATCAAATGAAATGTGGAATACAGAGACGTGACTTAACAGACTCTTACTAAAGATAATGATTTACTTCTGGTTTCTGTCACCCAGTATGACATACTTTGCAAACCATGGGTAGTGTCTTTGAAGGCAATAAGTGAGTATAAGCCATGTAGTATCATCTGCAGAATTTAATTCAGTGCCTAGCAATCACTTTAGTTAACTTGGAATTGATATATGTAGCATCAATAAAATCATGTAAACCATCACCATCTGCAATACATTAGGATGCTAAATGTACTGCATCTTTTATAAGACTAAGCCCAAGAACATCTTCATCTGGGAGTATGTCACATAACTCAGGGATACAGTCCCTTTTTTGAATGGAAAGTACAGTAGGGTCTTCAGTGTCTCTGGGAGTTCAGGGTCTCCAAGGACTTCTGTGCAATGTTTTCCTTGGTAGTTCAGTGCCCTCTAGCATTGTGAGAGGGAATTCGTCCATCTCATAACATATCTCCAAGGTCTCTCTATGCAGATTTGAGGGTGTGGAAAGGGGAGAGTTACTTGTGTACAGCAATTGAATCTACAAAAAAAGATCCAAGTGGAAGCACTTCAGTAGGAAAACAAGAATGGAGCTCCCCTGGTATGAGCTTGGCCTTTTAAATGATAGCAGCCTTATGATAGCTTAGGCAGGCTTCCAGTTGAGTTTGATTAAAGTTCAGGGACACCCACTTATCTCCATTCCTCTTTTACCTCATCTTTTTTTCTCTCTTGGGTTGTTTTGGCAGCTGGCTTTGCGCAATGCCTTGCGTTATTTCCCACCTGAAATACAGAAGAAGCTGGCACTGGAATTTGCTGAAGAACTCAGGCTGTACGGACATATTTATATGTACAGATTCTTTCCAGATATTGAGATGAGGTAAGAACTGGATGTTTCACATTGCATTTCACTCCCATTTGCTTACTAGCTTTCGCCTGTGAAACTGACCTTTAAATAGCAGCATTGCTGTGGCCTAATTTGCCTCTTGTAGAAGTTGTGTCATAGTGTATTAATGAAGTACATGGTCTGAATATGTGAGATGATCTGTGTGGTGTTAGATAGCAATGATTCCATTTCCAATGACTGACGTTGCATTTTTTGAGATGCTCTCTTGAAGCTGGATCCTTCATCTCCAGCTTTCATCCCGATCTCTGTCCTCATGAGTCCTATGGGACTCAGAGCAGAGATAACAGTCTTGAGCTGGAAAGCTCAGTACCACTCAACACAGGGAGATTGTGCATGGCTGTGTGCTTGGTAATGTCAGCTCTACCATACACAGAGATCCTCAAAGGCTCTGCCTCATGGCAGTCTTAGTTTCTATGGGCCAATCATTACTAGGAGACCTGTGACTGTAACATGGACAGAAAACTTGCAAGAGTCCTGAGCTGCTGTAAGTCACGTCTCAACTAAACCAAGAGGTAAGATCTGATGAGTAGATGCCTTGGGACCTGCTATGACTGGCAAGTTGTTTCCCAGTCTCATAGAAAAAGCTTTCCAGGCTTAAAAGAAGGATAGTACTTTTTTTTTTTCCATTGCTGGAACTCGTACCTGACCCTGGTTTGCTGTGTCTGTTACCTGTTGATCTTGGAGTATCACTTTGTTCTAAGGCTGGTGTGGATAATGTTTGTTAAGCAGAACAGCTTTAGAGAGGTCTGCCAGGGGCTAGCTGGTTTGTGGGGTTTTTTTTCAGACTAATGGATTACTTTTTGCATCTAGCAGAGTCCTGGTTAATGTCTATGCAGAAAACTGAATAAAGCAAGCAACTAGGAACCACTCTGATTTCCACAGACACCTATATTTCTGTGCTGTTCATACTAGTCTGGGGTCAGTTCTTGCAGCATTCAGCTAAGGGGAAGACAACTGGAAGACTGAAAGGTATTGTAGAGCTAGACTTCAAAGCACCCCAAGTCCTGAACTACAGATGAGGACACTTTCCACACAGGCTTAAATGAGACAGTCCACCAGCTTTTTTCCATCACTCACATTAGTCACTCTGATAGCTTTAAATGTAGGGGTTTTTTTATCTTTGTGACCATTTCAGTGATCACTCTAATAGGCTTTTACAGCCTCAGTTTAACAAAATGCCTTTTGTTCTCCTTAGTCTGTATTTGCTTTTTTCTATTCCTATTCCCAGGGAGCATAGTCCAAATTGGTTCTGTTCCATTTAGCACCCATGTTCCCTGGTTCAGCTGATATCTGAACTTTGAGTTTATGTTCTAAGCCATATTATGTGGAAATATTTCCTCTTGAGGAATTTATATCATTCCACAGAAATCCTGTTATTTTATCACATAAAGCCTAGAAAAGCAGAAAACAGTAATAAAAAAAGTGTTGTGGAAAAACTCAAATGCTTTCCTTTCTGGTTTGGCAATGACTACAAGGCATTTGTTTTAGTATCCTGATGTAAAAAGCTGGGATAAAGTGCATATGATCATAGGAGGAGCCCATTTATTAAATCTATAGAATATATATTCCAGATCTTGGCTCATGAGCTGGTCAGAGGATGTCCAACATTTTTTTTGTAGCTAGCTCTCTTCTACCTAACCTTTTCAGTGTAACTGTCTTCCCTGTGCTAAGGCAAGTGTCCAGCCACTGAATATCTATGATTCACTAAAAGGAAGGAAATTGAGAAGCCATGTCAAGTGATCCTATCTACCTTCAGGAATTTCCAGAATCTGTAATGGTGTTGCTTACAGAAAGGGAAAAAGCAAAACTCTTCATCAATTGTTACACTTGTTTAACATCAGACCTCAGAGGCCTCTCTACAACTGTACCAAGACCTGTGCATCCACAACAAAGGGACTGTCACTGCCCTGATGAGCTACAGTATTAATCTGGGAACAGAGTTTTAGAGGAATTTGATGTGTCAAACAGATGGTGACGAAGATGAGTATGATGATTACAGCAGCTGGCATTTAAGCACATTAGTGGTAGGAAACTTGACTGCAAATATTTTTGTGAGGGTTTCCCATATCTTGCCTCTCAATTTTCTTGATGAAATGCCTCTCATTCAGTAAAAAGGCCCATGTTTCTCCGAATGCATTCAATTTTTCAGAGCTTTGGGATTGAAATTCAAGCTGTTTGTGGAGTTTTTTGTTTTTGGTTTTTTTTTTTTTTTTCTTAGATAGGATCTCAAATAACAAGGGCTGATGAGCCTAAAGGGTGACTTCCATGGATATTCTTTTCCTTGACCTGGCAGCTATGCTAGAGAGGTCAGTTCCAGCACCTCCAGTTAAAAAGCAATGGGAGCTCTTGGCCACCATATTTATAACCAATTGTGATTAACTGATTCAATAAATAAGCTGGATACCTTTTCTTTTCCTTTGCTTAGTTCTGATAAGGGTTAAATCCTAATTTGCCTGTTAAGGTACACATGTCATTTCAGACTTGCACTTTCTTCTTTTTTAACTTTTTTTCCTGAGTAGAAGCCTGCAAATGCAAGGAATATGTGGGCATGCAGAGATATTTCTGTAGAAAGTGGTGTTGTGGTTGCCCTTGTGTGAGTGAGTTGAAATGTTTCTCCTAAAGTTGTGGGACTACTGTTTCAGAGCATATCCCATAGGAGACTACCCTTGCAAGACCAAATCAGCTGCTGCCATTATGTTGATGATTATGAATAATCTGGATCCCTCAGTGGCCCAGGTAAGGTACAGTGGAAATAAGCACACTGGATTCATAGAGCAGCAGGGAATCTGCAAGTTACTTCTTGTATGTGCTCTCATGTAAAAACTGAAGAACTTGGGCATATAGGTTAAGCCTGTGCAGATGATCTTCCTTCCTTTGATTGAATAAGATTTCAGTTTTTCATAAGCCTTTTTCCCCAAGGTATAAGCCAATCCCTGTAAGTGTAGAGCTGGCTGCTGTGTGTTAGCTAAGCAGGCCAAGTTCAGTAATGCCAAGGTAGCCTCTTTACAGAGAGATGTGCTACAATGTCCATTTCTGTGAGGCTAAGCCTGCAAGGAACTAAAGGTAATGATATTTTCTTGCAATTATGTCTTGGTTCCTAGGGTTTGGGGTCTTTTGTATTAAATTCTTTGACTTCCTACTATATGCAGTTCTTAATTCTGCACAGTGGGTCCCCATCCTAACACAGACTTCTGAGGCCTCCTGTGACATCAGTAAGGTTCACTCCAGTTCCATCTGTATACAGCAGCTTGGTTGCTGTCTGAGATTGGTGGAACCTAGCTCTTTGTTCATTGCTTCTATAGCTTACATTGAAAAATTAGCACTGATGCTTCCTGCATCTGAAAGCCCATCCCTCAAGGATAGTTTGACTAGAGGAATACAGGACCAAAGTCCATCCTTACAAGCACTACCTCTGTCATGGATCTCTTTTTGCAAATGGTAGAGGAGAGGTCATGCAAATGTGTCCTACTGGTCATAGACTCCTTGAACTGTAAATACCAGTGGCAACCAAATTGTAAGCTCACTCAGTCCCTTTTTAAGACAGTTTACTGGATGTCTGTCAGAAGCTGGTATCAAGGAATCACTTCATCGCATTCTGCTTCCAAAATAACATTGTAACAACAAAAAATACATGATTTTGAAAAAAGAACCTTTTTTTTTCCCTTGACTTATCACTTTTATGATGGTATTTTCCGATTTCAAGAATCTCGAGTGTTGATGAAATAAGCTGTAGAAAAGATTTATTACAGAGATTAAAAAAATAGCTCAGACACACAGTGAAACATTTCAGAGATGTGCCTTCATTTTCATTATTAAATGGCCTTTTTCAGTTTCCCCAGGAGCTTGTCACTTACGGAGGAAACGGGCAGGTCTTCAGCAACTGGGCACAGGTAGGACATTGCTGTTTTTGCAACTTGTTTCACAAAACCAGTTTCACCCTCCCCCATGTAGATTCTGCTTAGGCAGTTTGTGATAATTCTTGGCAGTCATTGTCTCAAAACACTCCAAAACATCCTGTCTGGATAGAGGAATGCTCAGTTATGAGCTGCAATAGATGAGGAATGCTTTATTTAGTAAAGAGAGCACAGGCAGTCCGATAGAAATACTAAACATGGTACCATAAATGTACCAGATTGTGTATGATGGTGTAAAGACCAGTTTGCTGTCTTTTTAATTTAAATGTGCCTGAGTGTTTTGCACAAAAGTTCATCTTTTCTTATTTCTGGGACATTGACAACATTTTTCACAAGTCTTGGAATAAAAAAAACCACCCCTGATTTTGGTTAAAGAAAGTGCAATCTTGAGTCTTTTTGCAAGCAAATCAGATTAGTTGTAAATATTTACACACTAATAGTAATACATTTTACTGTCAGTACTATTATCCTTGATCTTCTGAGAAGAATGGCTGTCTTGAGCAGCTTTAGAGGCAAAATTCTTCTGACCTTTTAAAAGAAAGGTATCATGGCAATTCACACCATTTCTTTATTCTGTGCATTAATTACTAAATGTCAGCTAACTAATACCTTTAACTATGTGAATATGTGAGTTTTACAGCATTTCTGATGTGGGCAGCACCATTGCTTTATACAGTGGCCTTTATTGGACTGATGTTCCTTAGGCAAATGCTGGGCTGCAAGGTGAAGCAGAGCACTGCCAAAATCAGAAATAATCTCTTTTCTCATGTTCTCATCCAACCAGAGCTATGATCTACAGTTGTTTCACAGCAGAACAAACAAAACCTTTTTGTTTTTGCTTAGAGTAGCAATCACATGAATGATTCAGTTATGACAGAACAGTTTGTTCTGTTTGTGGCTTGAAAACAAGATGGTTTTTGGAAAGGACAAAACTGGAATTGCAAAATTCCTAGGGAAAAGGTTGGGTTTGGCTTATATCATCCACACAGACCTATACTTTCTTCAGAGTAATGTTTAAATAAAGAACCATGTCCAGAGCTAACTTCACAGGCCTGCAGACTACGGAACTGTTCTTTAAGCTAGGAAAAGTTCTTCTCTTTACTAGTTGTTCCTTTCAGTGCAAAAAGATCTAACTACCTTATAGCTTCTAGTTTTAACACAATGTTGTTTCTTTTTCCCAGCCTGCTAAAGTGTTGAGAGTTGAGCTAGTTACTGATTCTGTCCTATGACCAAACTTTGACTGTTCAATATTTTTCATTAAACAAAACCAAAACATAAAAAGCAAGATGGTAACTCTAGTAACTCTTTGCTGCTCAAATTGTAGCTTGAAAATTAACTGGATTAGAAGGGACTGGCTTCAAATCTGCACCATCTTTAATTCAGGTCAATGACGCAGAGAGGTTAGGTGCCTGTGATAACTGATGCTCAAAACTTTGTATGCTTACAGAAACTCTAGTTTCAAGCTATTGTTCAATTAAGATATTGCATGAGAAATATTCCACATATTTTAGTATCTAACAACTAGGCCTGAGAGAAGCTAATTGGCTCTGTGATAGACAATGATAGAAGTGGGTCAAACCTGTAGGCTATGGCCAACTAAGCTGCCTACTCTTTGGTGCAGGTAAAGAGTAACTATTGAATTACACAGACAACATTGAGATGGATTTTTTTGTATATTTCTGGGTGCCTCAAAGACTCTCTTCATGGTTCACAGTGAAAGGTGAATTTTTTCCTTTGAGAAGAAATATTATTTCATTTTTTAAGTTCACATTGAAACGTCCATTTGTTGAAAAGATGACATACACCAGAAGACTCTAAATTATCCAGTTCAGATTAGGATCAACAATATGCATGGGTATTTTAATCAATTTTATAGGGAAAATGTTGCAGTTTGGCTTTGGAAGATTGCTATAAAAGTGCCAGATGCAAATGATTAACATCAAGATAAAATTAGAATGGCTTTAAAAATTCAACATTTCTGGTGTTTGTACCGGAGAAATTATTCTGAAACTTCTTCAGACTTTTGCTGGTTGATGATTTATGTTTCCTGCTGAGTGATGTCTCTTAATGGACCTTATTAAAAGAAAGAATGTGTTGAGAGCTCTGGCTCTTATTCCATATGTGAACACAACTCATCTCTATAACTGCCTTCATACTCAAAAGTTTAGCAGCTTCACAAACAAACATAACTGTAAGTTGGAAACAGGTTTTCTCATTTCCTTTGGTTTTCCTTTCAGTTCTGGCTGGTCATGCGCTATTTGTCAGAGATGACTGAAGAGCAAACATTGGTAATGTACAGTGGACATCCTCTGGGACTTTTCCCCAGCCATCAGCATGCTCCTCGATTAATTATTACTAATGGCATGGTAGGTATTAGCATCTTGTTTCTCTTTTTCTTCTTCTGTTTAGTTTTCAAGTATTTGCTGAATTTAAAAAAAAAAAAGTGCTACTTGAGCTTACAACAGCACACTGGAGGAGCTGGGGTCCAAATTCTGCAGTATTTACTTCAGTACAATTGATCTCACCTCAAGAGTGCTGAGCTGGAGTAATGGAGGGAAAAATCCTCTCTCTATCAGATGACTGTTCTGACTGAGCTTGAGCTGTGCATGTTCTTTACTGAATCAGCTCAACTAGGCTCAGTTTGGAAGATGTAAAATTCCCCAATAGGCAATCAGATTACTTTAGATTACTGGACTGCTTTGCTTGAAAGGCAAGCTGGACAAGCGAATATACCGGTTCATTGCCACTGTTTTGAGCCATCCAATAGTTCTCTTCAGATTACTTTTGTGGCTAGAGAACTGCTTTCCTTAAAACTTGCATGCCAATCACACTGCCAGAAAGACCAGGCATTTTTTTTTTCCCTAATACTAGAATGCACGGAATAAAGCAGCTGAATTACTCTTCCTTTTTTTCACTGTTTTTCTATATGTGTGACCAGAGTTCAAGAAATGCAGCCTGTTAAAACAATCTGCTTAATTCTCTAACTTGGATTTTCTTTTAATTTTTTTTAATTAGGTCATTCCCAACTATTCTACCAGAGATGAATATGAGAAGATGTTTGCTTTGGGAGTAACAATGTAAGATGATGCTTCGCTTTTAAAATAATCCAAACACTTAACTAAAATCTAATTCAGACCACCAGTGGCTGGTAAAATTCATAATATAATTAATAAAGCAGATGGATTTCAACTGTGCTGCATAAAGTCCTGAAGTTGCAAAGCGTTAATGCACAAATAAGTGGAAATATTTAGGAGTCTGAGTTATGTTGTGACACATATACAAGGATATAATCAAAGTCTGCTAGGAATTCGTATTAGGTTTGTGTGGGATGTGAGTAATTACAGTCTAAAGCCTTAATCATAACCTACTTAGAACACTGGCTAGTTTCACTTTGCAGTGGTTATTTTGCAGTTTAAAGAATATACAGGTTATGAAACATTTCTTCTCAGTAAAGAAAACTTTGAAGTAGAAAGGTATCATTTTATATGTTTCTAAAAAATTATTATTTGCCTACTTTTTACTGCTCATCTTGCTGATGAGCAAGACTCTCATTCTTTGGGTATAATAGAGACAATAAATTAAAACCACTGGAGATCTGAGTGTGTACAGATAAGGAGTTGGAAGAAAGAGCATAAATAGTGAATGTCCATTGCCACTTTCCTGGGAATTTCAATTTGGACAACCGTATTGGGCTAACAGCTTCAAAAGTGACCGTGGCTTGGAGGCATGTATGACTGAAAACCAATGGCATAAAGTCTCCAACAGTGTGAAAACAGTGTTCTTGTGTTCTAGTCACTATGCTAGATGCCAAAACAACTTTACACTCATATTTTTGATCTAAAACTCTGTTTAAAGGGTGAAATGGTCCTCTGAAAGCACATTGGTGCATTGCTAATGAAGAAACACAATTAAGTTGTGAATTTGAGAGTAGCAGATCTTTGATAACAATTGAAGCACAGAGATTTTTGGTACTCAAAACATATGTAGACATGTACAGAATTCATTTCAGCCTGTGGAACGTGATATAATTGTGTTTGTTGCTATTGCTAGGTACGGTCAGATGACTGCAGGGAGCTACTGCTACATTGGGCCTCAGGGAATAGTCCATGGGACAGTGGTAAGAAACTGGGGAAAGGTCTCTTTGTCAATATATTTTGGAGGAGGGCATCTCCTACAGTGGCTGGTGACTGGAGTGGATTGGATTGCTGTGAGGAAGATGTTCTGGCTACCAAAGAAATTCTCATTGTCCACTCCTTAAAAAAATAGTGTCCTTCCACTCAGTCCATGCCTTGTATCCAGAACACAAACGCCAAGGAATCTGCAGTGATGGTTTCAATCTGAGCTCATATCTAGCTACAATAAGCATAGTATGAATTGATAAAATGTGTTACATAAAAACATTTTCTTAGCTTGTTTTCTTAGCTGTCTTTTACAGCCATCCTGGATAAGTCTCTACACCTCTAATAATCAGGACAGACGGTTTCATATCACTTCACAGAATCCTAGAATGGTAGGGTTGGAAGGGACCTTTAGAGGTCAACTAGTCCAACCCCCCTGCAGAAGCAGGTTCACCCAGATCAAGTTGCATAGGAACATGTCCAGGTGGGTCTCGAAGACCTCCAAGGAAGGAGACTCCACACCCTCCTTGGTGTTTCCTTCCTAAAACAGTAAAACAATTTCATGGTCTCAGTGACCTCCGAGATTCAAACTCTGTTTGCAAAAGGAACAGAAGAATTTTAAATTTCAGGGACTCTAGATAAAATAGCTCCTCATAACTGCTATATTGTGTTGTGTGCAGCTCACAGTGCTCAATGCAGGTCGTCGCTACTTGAAGGCAGAAGACCTGTCTGGAAAGGTGTTTGTTACTTCTGGTCTTGGAGGGATGAGTGGGGCTCAAGCAAAGGCTGCAGTCATTGTTGGATGTGTGGGGATCATTGCAGAGGTGAGAGCAATGCTTCTTGCATTTTCTTCTCTCCTACATGTGCTGAATGAGAACCCTCGTTCTTCTGATCTGGTGTGTTCCTTGCTTAACCCTGACAACATAAACTGACAAAAAAATTACAGTCTTTCTGAGATCTGTCAGTCCTTTTCATTGGTGAGTATTTTTCACTGCTATTCCACTCAATTCATTCACTCACTGCCTCCAATTGTAAAGGTATGGGCTGCAGTTTCTTACTATTGCTTCACAAATAAAGCAGAATGATGCTGTCAGAAGAGCCATTATCAGTGCTTGAGCTGCCAACATTGCATGTGTGAAAAAGGTGTAACATCCACTGGCAGTTCCCATGGGAACTGCAACGTCTTATGCCAAAAAAGGTGTTACATTGCCATTAATCTTTAATGCCTCTGGCACCCTGCCATGGAAAGTAGGAGTTAAAATTATTGGTATGAGCAATTCATTAAGGTTGGGACTAGTTGCTTGGTGTTGTGATTCTTTGAAGTCAATGGGATTTTTAAAACTGGGAATTTTGATGTTGGCTTCAATGTGAAGATGGTGAGGCTAATTAATTTACAAGCACTTCCAAGAATCTCAGCTCGTAACATCGAAGGTGAATTCTGCTAAAGGAAAATGCTGATGGGTACAAGTTCTGTAGTACCATTTTCCATATTCCCTGAAGCTCACCCAAGGCTTCTTTGTAGAGAGTTTTTCATCCTGATGTGGTGTTACTCTGTTCCAAATATGTTGAAATAGCCCAGCTGTTTCTTCCCATAAACAAAAAGATTCTAATAGTGATCCATGATTTAAAGATTACTCATGTCTAAGCAATCAAAATAGTATATGTCAGGATCCACTGAATACATTGATATCCCTTCAGTATCAGAAATAACATAGAGTATCAGTATCAACATTTTGTTCTGTCTGTAAGCTTTCAGTGAAATATGTTGTAATATAAAAAAGCAGCATTAAGTTGTCCCAATATTTACATTTTTCAGTCATTATGGTTGTCATAGGGTTCTGTTCTAACAAATCAGAGGGAAGGATGGACTACAGAAACACTGCAATAATTTTGAACGGAAAATGATGCTATGCAATTCTGTGAAAATGTCAGTAAATATCTCTAATGATATTAACTATTGAGATACAATAAACATTTGCATACATTTTTCTCTTAACCTTTGAATTCAATACATGGGGAAATGTTCTTGGTGCAGCAGATATAGGACTGATCAAAATCTGTTGAGCTCTTTTGACTGCCTGTAGTTGATGAGCTCTTGTTACTGCTCCAGAAGAAGAGAGATTTTTGAGAGCTAAGCTCTGGTCAGAGCTGACTGGAGTGGGAGTTTAGCTTTCTCAGCCAAAGCAATTTATAGAGAGAATAGCTGGCAGACCTCTGTTGTGAGCATGTCACTTGTTGCAATGAAAAGGGTAAGAATATTGCAGTCTGACTAATGGTAATTATAATTACATTTCAAACCGTAATGGGTCACGCTGCTCAAGTGTCATTCAGTGAATTGGACCTGCTCTGGCTAGATCAGGTCTTATTAAAGGAAGATTGCATTTTCAACTGTTTTACAATAATGGAATGCAAAAGGGTTTTTGTTAGCCCTTGAGTTTTGTGTGCATTTGAGATCTCATCAGGTACTCCCTGCAGATGAAATAAATTTATTCAATTTATTATCAAATGAATTATCTGTATTCAGACTTCTATTCTGTCATCATGATCTTTCAAATACTAGAACACAAAGGAGAGATTCCAGTGAATGCTATTCGCAGCAGTCCTTTGTCCTTTTCATCTCTACGGCTGCAGATGATTTTGTTCAGGAGACTGACTATCGCCTGGTTTTTATCTCCTGTGAGATGATCCTTGTCGGAAATGAGTCTCAGGAGCACATGTGGATAGCTCTATATATGTACATATTATTTATTTAAGAAACTATTTATGCAAATGACATTGATGAATTGTGCAAGAGATGTCATTTTGTCAGCCAGGGCTTCTGAAGCTCAGACAGAGGGGATTAATGGTGCAAGTCTTTTACCTCTTCTGTTTGACATGAAGCAGATTATAATTTTAGGAAATAATTGTGTGGAGGGCCAGACTATCTCTTCTGAGCTGCACTAAGGTCTCTAGGGTTACACTGGAGGTAACATTAGCTCATCATGTTTGTGCAATTTTTTAAGCTACAGAGATGCTGATCAAAAAATGAGAATTGTTTTTGAAATTGTGATTCAAAGGGAGATTTCTTGAGTATGCTAGTTATTCTGTTAAAGACTAGTGGCAGAGAGTACTGAAGCAAAATGCAGGATGTAGTAACAGATTTAAGATCTGATCTGTGTTATGCTGAGCTTTAGATGAACCCAATTCCTGTAATTCATACCGACTATTTAATATCTTTCCTCCTGTGCTGATTTAAATAACTCCCAAAGAAGCTGTCCCCAACAGCACCAGACTTTATTGCATAATTCCATTTGCAGTGACACCGATATTGTCATAATCTGGGATTTTGGAAGGATGGTCATTATTACAGATCTGAGAAATGATGGAAGGTTTTTTATGTAAAGAACAATTAGAAAATTAAAGGTTTCCTGGTTCAAGCATCTCTTGAATACTGAACTTATTTAATGTACATAATATTTTGTTAATGAGAAAGAATAGAATGTAAATGAGGGGAATGGATTATAGAGAAGTAAAAAATTTCATTAAATACTAGAAGGTACTGAGGTTATATGTTATATATTAAGCACACACGCTGCTGTGGGTGTTTAAATCCATTGCTGCCACAGCAAATTGGCTTGAATTAATTTTGCCACTTGCTTTATGCTACTGATAGCTCATTATAAAAGCATTAATTATATGCAATTTGTACATTGAACCATTAATGTGGAATCTGTGCCAAAGCCACCACAGTTTGTCAATCCATTTATATTTTTATCCAGCTGTCTCATGCATATACACACTGACACACACAGAAGCTGAGCTAAGAAGAGAGTACACATTCAGGATTGAGGTTATTTGGAACTTCAAAGTTCAAACAAGAGGGAATGAGAGACATAGTTTTGTTTTGATCCATTCCATTTTTCATAGGCATTAGCCTGCTGGGACAAAAAAAAAAATGCTTTCCTCTTTTCTTTTCTATATTTGGTTGAGATTTTTGACCACTGGTTGAAGAACAGAAGTGAGGGTCAATTTTATTCAGCAAACCAGTGCTTTGTCCTGGGCAGTCTGGCAGAAATGTCTGTCTCTGAGCTGATCAAAGAAAATATTTACTTAATCAAATAGAATTTTTATTTTCAAAGAAAGTGGCCAGATTTGAAAAATAAATTGGAAACATTTTGGCTTTTGTGGTATCTTTTTTTTTTTTTCCCAATAAAATAATGAAGAGAAACAATAAGAATAATTACAATTTGTGTAAAATGTTACCTCTTGTAGTATTTTGATGAGAGGTTTTGATTTTTAAAATATTTTGGGAAGTAATATATCAAAAAGTCTTTTTTTCTTGCTTTGAGCCTGGAGTAAAAGAGAACAAAGTGTAAAAGAAAATAAAAATCAGGGATGAAAAGTAATTGAATAACGTCTCCATATTCTTAAGGTCAATGCATGACTGTTCCATTTACCTATTTGCTACTTTCTTGCAGGATAATTGAAAACCTACAGGTAAAATTAACTGAGTAGGGGAAACAGGATTTTTAAGATCTCTACTATCGCCCTTAGGTTGATGAAGCAGCACTTTTGAAACGTCACAAGCAGGGATGGTTGATGGAAATCTCTAACAACCTGGATGATTGCATCGCACGCCTGAGGTAGGACCTGTAACTAATTCAGTGAGTTTATCTCTGCTTCTGAATCCTCGCTTTACACCTTTCTGTATTGTGCCATTTTATTATGCTTATAGAAGGAGTTCAGGGACACCTCTTCTTCTGGATCTAGTGACTACTAGAGCTTATAGCAAGCAACTCCCAATGCTTCATGTAATTTATGTACATTAAATGTGTCTTAATTCAGTTTTATGAATAGAGCAATTACAAATAATGCTACACTTGAAGCACCACTCAAGCTTCCTGGAATCACTCAGTAATTAACAATTGCATAAAGGTTGAAAGATCTGTTGCCCATTTTAAGTGTTGGAAACCTCATATAGGCTTTTTTGCTGGATTTGACTCTGTGATTTGTACATTGCAAGATGGAATTACATGAGGTGCATTTTCTTCAACAATTTTTTTCTAGAGATGCAAGAAAGAAGAAAGTTGCTCTCAGTTTGGGTTACCATGGGAATGTGGTGGATCTATGGTAAGTAATATATAGGGATAATGGATATATTACTGCTCTTGATTGTTAATAAGACGAATTAGTTCCCAAACTTGGAAGAGAAAAGGCATTAAACCTAGAGCAGAGGTCATTACTCCATGTGCCTATGAATAACTTCTATTGTCAAAAGAGGGGTCTTCATCCTTGTGTTCCAGTTCTCAGTTGCTTCACATGCACCCTCACCTTTCCTTATGGAACAGCAAATTTCTTAGGGAAAGAAATCCCTGAGAGTCTTCCTTGGATTAATAAAAAAATTGGCCCTTCTAATGTTTTGCTAACTGCATAGCAGGAAAATGTCTTTGACTTCAGTGAAGAATGGTAGTATTGAGGTATTGATTGAACAAAAATAATCAGGTAATGGATAGAAATTCTGTTGCTCTTGCTGTTTCATCCAATAGTAAATCTTGTTGTCACACCATATACCAAGAGTTGAGTCTGACCAATAAGACTGGTATATCATACTGGTATCTGACTCATCTATCAGCATTCCAGTACAAGCAATTTTGAAGTATAAAAGTTGGACCTATATCTTTGTTGATGTCACTTCCTACCTGTAGACTACTAAAATAAAGAGTCGCCAAGGGCCTGCCTTTATGAACAACCTCTTGGGATGGAAGAAGTTTGTCTGAAAGAGGAAGTATGGAATATGAAATAACAGCTTCTGTTCAAACCCTCCATTCATTTTCTTCTCCAGGGAGAGGCTAGTATATGAGTTGGACACAACAGGAGAGCTGCTGGTTGATCTGGGATCTGACCAAACTTCATGTCATAACCCATTCAGTGGGGGATACTATCCAGTACAACTTGGCTTTGAGGAAGCAAAGCAGCTCCTTTCCACCAATCCACGGACGTTCCGGACCCTGGTAAAAGAGAGGTAAATGTTTTGGTCATACACGGTTTTACCTTGAAGTTCAATTGCTCTGCAAGTCATCTTTGTCTTTCTCTCAAGAAATTTCTGTTCTTTGATTTTTCGGTAGAAATCTGTGGTAGAGCTACAGTACTAATAAGTCCCAACATTAGTTCCAATCACTCCTTCTGGCTTGCCGCAACTGTAACTAGCTCAAGAGGAGCTACTCCTGATTTACAAGTTTGCAAGTGAAATTGGAACTGGACATTATAAAGGGAGCAATTTGACATAACATGCAAATAAAGACTTATGGAACAGAGGTAGCAAGCTATATTGTTCTCAACTGGTACTTCTGAGAGTTTATGATTCTTACTTTGGTTTTGTTCACCTTGAACATTTCTGCTGGAGACCTTTTTTTTTTTTCCAGTAGAAAGTAGAATATGGACATATAATTTATTTGACTTCTGATGAGGGTCCTACAAGGACCTTTCCAGCTTCCTAATTCTGTATCATATTACTCTAAGGCAAAGGTAACAAAAAGGTACATTTCTGGGAGGGACTCTTCTAACAAGATAAGTATGACCTAAAAAAAATAGTTTCATTTGTTAGGCAAGTAGATGAGTTCCAAGAAGTTACATCTTCTCCATAGTTGCAACTCCATATGCAACTATGCATTGAGATTAGAGTTAGACAAAATTAAGAGGAAATGGAGATACAGAGAGGAGTACTGGGGTGTGGCACACTATTCGAAACAAATGGTCCGTTTTGGGCAAGGGAGATGCCAGAATAGTGATGATTAGTCATTTACATTTTTCTGTCTCTGCTCACTTTCTCTGTGAACTTAAACTGTTTTGCAGTTTTGTATAGTCTGATTTTTGTTATTAGCTTTTATCCTCAAGCTGGCTGGATTTCTTTGCTGAAAAACATGATCTATTTCTGCTACTTAATGGAATTCCTTTATTGACTGTAAATCACTTCAAAATTTGGGGGTAAAAGTGCTACAGAGACTGAAGGCATCTTAGCTGGTATCTTGCATATTTATGTCTGAATTTCTCTGGAGTCTTTCAATTCCATCTGTCTCTCCCTGCTTCCATGCCTTTAGTAAGTTCGTTATATTCTTTTTGGTATTTTATCAATCTTAAGAATAACTGTTTTTACTTATTTGTTTCAGTCTGAAGAGACAAGTGGCTGCTATTAACAGACTGGCTGATAAGGGCATGTTTTTTTGGGATTATGGCAATGCTTTCCTCTTGGAAGCTCAAAGAGCTGGTGAGTAGATCCTGGAGTTGTTACGTAGAAACAAGGACACTCCTGCATGCATCTTCTCAGCTGCATATTTTAGTAGGTTAGAGTTGGTGAACTCTTTAGTCTCTTTCTCTCATTCTGGGATCTTGACCTTCTCTGTGTCTAAGGCTGATGTAAAGCCTTCATGAGAACCCAAGTGCAGTCTGGCTTCATATTTTAGTTTTTTCCATCGAGATACTATTAAAATTCTTTTCTAGGTGCTGATGTTGGGAAAAGAGGATCCAGGAACACAGAATTTCGATATCCTTCCTATGTTCAGCACATCATGGGGTACGTTGTAGTGAGTTTGGAATAAAGCACTTAAGTGCCTTGTGTTTTCTTCTTTTTAGGGGCAGAGTACTACAGAGATTCCACTTAGTGCAAATCTTGAAGTGTACTATAAATGATGAAAGTTACACAGCAGTGGGAAAACTGATTTCACAGGTGTTACGCCTGACACTAGCTCTAGTCTTATTTTTCTCCACTCGAGTAACGCCCAGTCTGGTTTAGGGAGGTGTCCTGATGGCAGTGAGCATTGTGCTTGTTTCCTATTGGCTTCCTTAGAGTTACTCTTTGCATTTTCCTGTGTCCAGGAGAAAAGAAGAGTCAGACCTAGAGGGACACGTTATATATGATGAACAAAAGTAAATTTTGACAGCAGAGGTTTTGTCCTGAAAGGCATGGCATGTCTTGATAATATGCTGTAAAGCTTTATCTTTTTTTAGAATTAAAAGGTCTTATGAAAGTAGACACCAGATGTGTGAACAGTAAACTAAATCATTGCCAAATCAAAACTCTTCACTCATTTACATGAATAACTGGATTTTCTCTTTTGTTACATAGCAGTTCTACTCAAGAGAATAGCCAAGTCATAGCCTCGAACTGTAACTATATGCAGCTGCACTTTTTGGTGCTAGAAATGAAGATCTTGTCTCTTCAGAGCATTACAGCTCTTATTCATATCGTATAGGCAAGTTAAACATAAGTCAGAGGAAAAAGGCATTATAAACCAAATCCCTCAACAGGTCTCCTTAATATCTTGAACACAGAGTAAGGCAACCACCAGCTCAGATCTCTTAATCTGTAATTCAACTGAAGGATCTTACTGTTGTGTGTAAATTATGTGGACCACAAAGGAGTGTGGACTTGGGCACTTGCTCTGAACCTCTACTTGTCCAATAGTGTGGATGCAAGACACACTCAGAGTTAGCCTGTGATAAGGATGAAAAGACCAGACAGTAGGGAGAGTATATTTAATGAAACAAAAGAAAAATTGCAATTTATCTCATGATACACTTGGTTGAACTGCCCAATATTCCTATTAAAAAAAATCTGGCCTGACAGTATTTTTTGTACCAGTCAATGGCTGCATGAAACAGCACTGTTCAGTTTCTCAGTTAATGGTCCTTGATGCTTCTGTTTAGATTAGTTCATTGAAAATGTTTCAAATTCTTCTGTCTCAAGCTAATGAAAGAAAAGCACTGCTAGAAGCCAGGATAAATAAGGAAAGAATTTCAACTATCTCTTAATGAAACATGTTCTCTTCTCAGGGACATTTTTTCCCTGGGATTTGGGCCATTCCGCTGGGTTTGTACCTCAGGTGACCCACAGGATCTTGCTACCACTGACTCAATTGCTATGTCTGTGCTGGAAGAGTCTATACAACAGGGAGGTAAGACAACCCTCCCATGCCTGTGCTTTTGGGAAGAAAAAGAAATTGAGATGTGTGTTAGCTTTTGACTGAAGCCATAGAAAACAGCCTATTCCATGTGGGCAGGACATCTTGCTGTTCTTCAAAGTATTCTAAGGAGTGTAACCAGAAGGTAAAA
Organism: Urocolius indicus; assembly: GCA_013401255.1. NCBI lineage: Eukaryota > Metazoa > Chordata > Aves > Coliiformes > Coliidae > Urocolius > Urocolius indicus. Next base: position 663,897 of record WBNH01009943.1, on the reverse strand, counting down.
TGTGAAAACATCTCATAGAGAGGTTAATGATCCCAAACCTATTGTTGCAATTTTGGTTGAGACTTTCTTTTCATTTGTTACAGATTTTCCTGCACTTTGTCACCTTAGAGCTTCAAGGTGACAGTATCTTTCACCAACAAGCCTCCAACAGAATTTTTTTTAAAGGAGTCAGATTGCTTTGTCCGTGTCTCACAGCTGAATGAGAGATAGGATCACAGGGAGGTTTTTAAGAGGTTAGCAAACAGGTCAGTTGAGGCAAACCCAGGTTTCATGGGTATGTTACTCCATCCAGTGTCATTTATTTGTGACTACAACTTTGAAGTCTGGTTTGGTTTTTTTTTTTTTGTCATTTGTTAATAAAGTAGCAACTGTTTCTACTCACTGGCAGAACCAATCTGGAAAATCTGCATGGCTCTGTATGCTACTCTAATATCTAGAAATTATCCTGTCTTTCACTCTTCCATATCCCTGAAAGTGGGCTATTTCTGTTACCCCTGCTTATGAATTGAAACCCTTGAACCCATGTGTTAGCAGACATGAATCCTAATCTCTCAGATTGCAGTGGAAGGCCCTGCTTCTTTGTCTACTTTTACAGTAACTGCACATCAGACTGAAAGGCTTCAGTGCTAGCGGACAATGACACTTAAGACCTCAGCTCTTCCATTTCTGGAGAGTGGAGTTTTGTGCTACTCAGAATCAAGGAAGGGTTCAGAAGGAAATGGATCACAAATCCAAAGCATTTTTTTATGAAGGGGAGAGCATATTGTTTTTATCTGGTAGTGTTGAAATACTTGTTGCTTTTGTGAAAGACATCACTGATATATTAATAGAAATGTGAAATTTTAAATGTTCTCCTAGAGTTCTGGAGCAATTAGCATTGCAGGGACCCAGTGTGGTGCTTCTGAAAAGGATACACCACATTTAGATATGTGTCTAATTTCAGACTACAGCTACTGTTGCTCTCCTGTAATGTAAGCCTGATGTTCAGCCTTCCTTACTCCCAAGAGGTGAATTATTGAGTGAGTCTGACCCTTCAGAGTCTTTAGTTCCATCTGTTCTCCTAGACTTTCCTTAGGAGTCATCTTCAAGAAATAGCACTAGACATGAGATGTTTTGAATGCAGAGACCCAGAAGTACCTACCCTGTTCTGTGGATATTGAAATGGTCATGTTTTTAAACCTGGTCCCTGGGCTTAATTGAAGGGAGGCTGAAATCTAATACTATAGTGCTGGATCTATCTTCAAAAATTTACAGTAATTTTTCTGCCATTTGCTGCAATCTCCAGTAATCTTCTCTGAAGTCTGAATTGATACATGATCTTTGGATGGTTTGCAATGCAAGACTAGGAAATGAATCAATTACTCTGTATATATGTATATGGGTGTTTACGTGGATAGTAATGTAAAGCTGGAGAGAGAAGTTTCTCCACAGGAAAAAAACATTGAATTCTTGCATGTATATTCTTAATTTAAATGAAAAAATACATTTCATAAACCTCAACAGGTGAAAATGGGCTTAAGAGCAAGGCTATTATTTGATTTACTGTTGAATTTGGCAAGACAATGGGAATAGGATTTCAAAGAGAGATGAAAACAGAATTTGGCAAGAAAATAAACAGCTATTCATGGATTCATGTTCTTGAGTATTCTACTTGCCCTTCTCTTTCTATGAAACCTGGGCTTGGACCAAATTCAAGGGTCTGGATATCCTCACACACACATATATCTAAAAATCTGAACCTACCTTAGAATTTTATAAAAGAATCTGTTATGAATGCTGACTGAAAGCTCTGTAGAGCTGAAATCTGTTGATTCCAAGTCTAAACTTTTGACCTGGCTTTGAGTCCAATGTTAACCATTCTTCTCCTTTTGGGGAGAAAAATTTTTTACTTAAACTTCACAAACTGTGAAAGTAATATGTAGTTTTATTACGTGCTTCCTCTCCTAAGGTACACAAGCTTTTAAGCTAGCCTTTGCAATGAGATATGAAGTACTGACAGTTGGAGTGTAACTTGGGTTTATGACCACTGTGATAGTTAGAAGGCTGAGCTGAGGCATAATGATAATACAAATCTCCCAAAAGCAAAGGGAGCCAACCTCTGTGGTGATGAGAACAGTTCCTCTGAGTACTCAATGCTTTCTGGTATCTTTTAAACCCTGAATAAATACAAGGGCAAGTGAAATACCAGAAACAACACAGTAGCTTGCCTGAATTCAAAACATTTCTGTTGGGTTGGGGAGATTGAAGGCAAACGAGACACATGAAGCTACCCTAAAGTTAAGGTCTTTCTAGAAAGAGCCATGAGATTTTTTTTCAAATGCAGGAAGTAAAGCTAAATAAAAGGAATGATCCTTCCCTTCCCCAGGAATGACTGATGAAATCCAACTTTGGACATACCATAGTTTAGGTCAGAGAACATGACTGTTTATTGGAACTACATGAAATAGCTATAATAACCTAGGTGAATACCACTCATTACTTTCTAGGAGATGCTTCTTTAAAGTTTATGAATGGCAACACAATCCTACTAGGACTAGCAGATGTTTCATCTTTCACTCCCTATGAAGCTAAGAACTGACATGTTAATCCTTGTTGCAGAGTTTAGAAGTTAAACACTTGAAGCCAACCCCTAAAGCACTGACAGACTTTTTTAAGGATCGTTAAAGCTCTCTACATGGAAGGCTTGCCTCTGCAAGAATGATTTTACAATTCACTTTAACCATATGTTTAACCCAGTTTAAATACAAATATCTTGCCCTTTCCTTTTCCTAGTTTCACTATGCAAATCTGCTGACGTACTGCCTAGTGCATACTCTAAACACTCACAGTGTGCAGTTTCTCTTGACTGACTTTCAAACATAAGTTACATGTACCTTATAATTTGATATGAAAATGGATGAAAGCTGGAAAGTGATGGGAATATGCTGTCTTGGTGCAACTCACTGTGGCTTAGCATGTTGCTGTATGCCAGGTGAGCCCTGGTAGCTGATTGTCTCAGAACAAAGTAATGTAACGTGGCTTATAGAGAAAGAGCCTACAGGCAGTAACTTCTTCAGCCACTGTAACTTCATCTGAGCTCTCAGCCAACATGGAAAGGTAGAACTGCAAAAACCCCTAAAATTAAGACTTAGTGTTTCCATCATTCCATACCTTCTCTCCCTTTTGTTACTTGCAACAGATGATGCTATGCCTTTGGAGGCAGCTGATTGTACTGAGGTCATCATGCGTTGAGATGGAATAGCATAAACATAAATGAAAGCAGAAATTGGAGAATATAAAACCATTATATATAATTCTTAGATAATAACAAGCCATCAAGGGGATTTACATATGAAGCAGATACTCTGCAACAAACTTTCTATGCAGTTTGTGCTCCATGTTAAGGCAAGGCAACATACCTTAGTTGGTAGGATAGGAGACCTCAATTTTGGGATAGAAACATTCACATGGACCATTTACAGAGCACCTGCTGTGCTATATATCTGTATCCCAGCAGTGGTGTAACTTATCCCCAAGTATGTATTGCCATTTGCTTCTGAGAATTTCTTCTGGCTGGCTAAAAGGTGTTATTTACTATGTGATGCAAGACTGGACTGTAGCACCCAATGTCATGGAATTGGCTAAAACTACTAATTCAGCAAAGGCTCAGGAAGGGATTGGCATTTAGTAGGTAACAAATCATGTGACCAGAAATGAACAATACATGTAACCGATATTTCAAGGTTTACTTTAGTTTGCTAAAGACATGAATGGGAGTTATTGTTCCAGCTGTCTCCTGGGCAACATCTCATACCTTCCTCTAAATATATGGTACCAGTTACTGCATCAACTTCATCAGCTACACAGAGGATTTTATACAGCATTTCCTATATGCGTGCTTGTATCTCAGAGTAAAATTTTACTTCCTATGTGAGAGGAGTTAAATTAAACTTAGAGCATATTGCATTAATTTTCAAAACCTCTTTTCTTTCTTGCTTTCTCTTGCAAGTGAGTACATCTGTGAAGCAGCAGTATCAGGACAACATCCGCTGGATTCAGGAAGCTGGCAGGCATAACTTGGTAAGTGCACAATCTCCTTTGGCAGATGTGACCATTCCTGGTTCAGAAAGCAGTTTTGGAATGCAGAACTTGAAGTAGGAATAGGCAGGAATGAAAACATTGGCTATAACTCCCTGGGCTGATAACTTAAACCTCTCTTCACAACAGGGTTTTAGGGTGAGCTGAAGCAGTTCTTTCCCTTCACTTCCTCATCTGGAAATGTTCAAGTAATCCATGAATGCTTAGTCTTATATGTGGAGTGAAACACATCAATGGTTCACCTTCTACCTCATTTGTGAATGCATTTTTCAGAGTACTATCCAAAATGTTCTTCTTGGCATTGCTTTGGCCCAACCTCTGCATGCCTGCAGCTCACAGTACCCTTTTCAAAACAGATGATGAGTCCAAAGGACTATCATCCTTCTGCATTGGGGAGAGAATGATGTCAAGGAAGCATCCTTTGTTTTTCCTTCAGGGCAGGTTCTCTCTGGGAAGCTAACTGATACAGTGCTTATAATTGCTGTCCTCATCTGGAAGCCAGATTTGTCTGTGAGCTAAAAGCTACTGAGGAACATAGCTGTGCAAGACAGATGTTCTTTGCCATTCTTTGTTTCCATGTTTCTTTTCCTTTCCAGCCCATCATTGCCAGTTCCCCAAACCTGTGCTTCTCAGCTGTTGATAAGGGATTTGTTGATAGGAGGATTATAGCCTAACAATCAGGTTGGTTTAAAAAGTGGAATTTATTGGACAGTAGCAGCTGAATACAGAAATACATTTCACTGTTTGTGTGAGTGGAGATAAAATTCAGTTCAAAGAGGGATTTTAATTTTTTTTTTTTTTTTTTTTTTTTTTTGTGGATGCTGGATGTTGGCAGAGAAATAATCTGTACTTTCCCCTACAGAAAGGAAGGGGTCACTCCTGTGACTGGATTTATCTGGGGACTGAAGATAAGCCAGTTGCACAGAGAATCTTATCACTCTGCCTTTTTTCTTTTCCAGGTTGTTGGCTCTCAAGCTAGAATCTTATATTCTGATCAGAGGGGTCGTGTGTCTATAGCAGTGGCGATTAATCGTGCAATTTCAGAAGGAAGGATTAAGGTTTGTCTTTGTCTTGGTGTGGTCCAGGAATTGTTTAATATCTGAGACTGGGGTTGCAAGTGGGAAAGAAGAAGGCTTCAATCAGTGAGAGCAGAAGTGCCTGCCATTTACATGGGACCAGTATTTTGTTAGCATGTGGCAGAGCTCAGTCCTCCTTTCTGCCTGTCACCAGTATTGTGCTACATGGCAAGAGAGAGGTTTAGAAACTCTCTGAAATATATGCTGCCTTTATTTCATATTTGGAATCTGCCTTATTTTCTATTTGGTAATCTACAAGCACACCAAACTATGTGATCTGCTGAAAACACAAGGTAGCAACTTTAATTCCTCAGCACTGCCCCAAACATTGAATAACAAGAGACAGCCACTCCCAAGTGCTTCTTACCCTCTGTCCCTCACTTTCAGCCAGATTGTGGCTACAGCCAGCTCGTGGCTACAGCCAGCTCTGCAGTCAATTTGCTTTTGCACTGTATATGTGAAGGAAGAAAATTGTTAGTCTTGATGCTGCAACTCTAGTGCATAATGAGCAATATCTTACCCATCTGGGTGAAATCTCAGTGACCATATGGGGTGCTGGTAAAAATACATACTATGGGCAAGACTGTATAACGATCTTCTAAGTCCTTCAGAGTATTGTAGGTAGATGGACAATGGGGAGATGAAAATCCTGAAGGAAGCGTTCAGTAATGACACCATCAGACCAAGGCATTGCCTCTCACTCCTCTCCATCTCTTCTACAGCTGAATTACAATTACTCTTTTAAAAGGGATTAACTCAAGGAAACCTTTCCAGCTAGGAAATGTTTGGTTTCTGTTACTCAGAAAACATTTGTTAAAATATTTCAAATGCTGTTGACCTTCTCAGGATTCAAAATGAACGTCACTGCAAGCTAGGCTCAAAAAATAAACCTGACCAGACAGAGCCCTGCCTCGGAGCTGTGACTGACAAGGTCAGACTCCCAGGCCCTTTGGATTTTGTTGTGTCCTTTTTTCATTTCTGCAAATCTCAGTTCCTCCTTTTGCAAGCTGGGTGCTCACATCTATTTTCAAAGATTTTCTGATTCACTGACAGCATAAAACAGAAGCAGTTAATTCCAGAGCACACCATGCCAAGAGTGATATGTAAACAGGTTATATAAACCTAGTGCATGCAAGTGATAATGAAGATCTGCAAGCTAATCTAGATTCATACTGTCAGTTAAATTCTGGAGCAAGAATGGACTTGTTTGAGCTGTATGAATTCACTGATCTTCATAGCTAACTTATTTTTAGTCTTGAGGTGTTCCAAAAACATCAAAAAGTGGAAAACTTCTTACTCTTAGTTTACTTTCAACAGCTAACAATAACTGGTTTTGGATGAAAATTTTTGCATTATGAAATGTCTTTGCAATTTCAGTAAAGAAATGTTGAGATTAAATAATCTCACTGCTTCTCCTCTTCTCCCCTTCCTCCATTGAGGGTGCTATTGGCATAGAACCAAGCTCTGGCTCTCAGTTACAAAAAGATGATGGCTTTCATAACAGTATATGAACAACTGTTTTATAATAGCAGGCAGAGAAGGGAGTTGAGGAGGCAAAGCTGAGGTTTGACTTAAGACACAAGCGAATTCGGCAAACAACGATCCTTGGTGGCATTGATGGTCCATGAAAGATTCTGTTTTCTTGTCCTTGGCTTTTTGCAGGCTCCAGTAGTCCTCAGCCGAGATCACCATGATGTAAGTGGGACTGACAGTCCTTACAGAGAAACGTCAAACATTTATGATGGATCAGCCTTTTGTGCAGGTCAGCAGAGCAGCTGGGGCTTGTCTGCCTGGGCAAACAAGGAAATTGCTTTTAAAGAGAAGTTTTTTTTAATGTAACATTGAAAAAAAAACCAGGGTTTTTTAACCCTTTATTCCTCATGAATCAGATTCCTGAGAAGCTTTGTGGGATTTAATAATGGCATAGCCATGAATGTGAAACTAATTAAATAGGAGAGGTCCAGAACAACATTGAAAATTCAGTGGAGATGTACTAGGTTTACTTGAATGACAATAGAGAACAGTCCATCTCAGAGGACTGTATCATTTGTTTCATTTTAATTTTACACCTCACTTTTTCAAAGGGGTGCTCTGAACAGAATACAACCCCTAGCATTCTGTGATTCTATATTTCCTTGGGATCCACAAGATCAGAATTAGGTCTACAGTAGCATTTCACTTCAAGCAAAAAGATTCACAGCTGCATTCATTTCATTGCCTGAGGACTCAAGAAATGAGTCTGGAGTTTCTGAAAGGAACTTTCCTGGTCATAAGAGAACATACTATGGAAGTCAGGTGTTATGGATTAGACTCCAAGCCTTGTTGCTTACTTACAGGGTGACTGTGTGGCAAATCATGTAAGATTGCTATACAAAAGGAGACTTTAATTCTGCACACCTGACCTGAGCTAACCACTCTCTCCTTTTAAGTTTGTGAAGTTATGCTTTGGAGAAATAAACCCAAGAAATATCAAATTGGAGTCTTCAAAAAATAAGGGAAGCACTAAGCAATTTTTAACCTAAATCTTCCTCAGTTTTCCATGTATAAAGTAGAAATTATGATAATAGCTTTAGCCCCAGTAATATTTTCACGTGTCATGAACTGACAGTCACAAAATGGTGTGAGATTGGAGAACATAAGCTGCTGTAGAAGAAGAAATGATGATAGAGGTAGCTGAGCATATTCAATTACTTCCATTATGGGAAATCATAATAGAATCAAATTATGGCTCAATTTTAAGGAGAAAAGTTCCCTACTATGTTAACTGGATTTCCTGATGAAATGAGGCTTTCAGCTATGTCTATCAGTCCCACTTGAATGCTTTTTGAGTATGTTGGCCAGTTCTAATAGGCCAGATGGATAGATGCTTTGAATAGTGTTTGATTCTGACAAGTCGTGAGAAAATGATGCAGCTGCAGAGAACAGTAATAAGAAGTAATGTCTGCACCAAAGGGCTTAGCAACATGACTAAACCTCAGGCAATGCCATCAGAACACTGCAAGAGAAACAAGGCTTGCCTAAACCCTGTTGCTCATCATGCTATGTGGTTTTCTTTGCATTTTTGTGATTTACATGAACAATTTGCTTCCTCCACAGAGCTTACCTAAAGCCTATCGACCAGTGATTTCACTGGCCTTTGAAAATATGCCTAACTGCGTTTAACCAATTGAGCCTCTGGAGATAAAAGAGAACATCTTAGGTTTCTTCTTTCCATTCTTTCTTGTTGTTTTAACACCACGTGTCAGATGGTTTGGGTGAAAATGTCTCCTCTCTAGCACACAGGAATTTTCCAGAGTGTTTGCTTGTCTTGTTCTACAGTAAGTGATTCAGCCTCTGCAAAGTGTTATTTCAGCACAGACATTTGCACAGTGACCTTTATGGAAGTCAAGGAGCAGCACATTATTATGTTGCTAGTCCATTTGCCATGTTTCTTGCCCAACCTCCACTCTTATCACATTGGTGGCTGAGGAAGAAATCTGTACATTTTAGAATATGGGGATTTTGATTTCTCCCATTTCCTCTTGACAGCACTGTAATTATGATAATTGGGTTATTAAAGTGACATAATGCCAGATAAAGGATGCCATAATGGAGCTTTTGACGGGGTTTAACATACATTAGTGCTCAAGTAAACTAATTTTTCCATCAGACACATAACAACTGTGGGTCTGAAAATGTGGCTAGCAGGGATATTGCTGCTTGTCTTTTTGCTGTTAAAAGCATAGAAAATGATCTACTAAATGCATCCTGAATGAAATTTGGAGAAACAATTTCAGTATTTTTTACCCTGTTATCCTCTGTGTGTATCTCTTTCCACGTCTCTGGGTATATGCTTTAGGACAAATTGAAGCAAATGTACGAAATTCTAGTGAATGTTTCAGTGGAAATCATACATTAGATGTTAGTCAAATTACATTTGTCTGCTAAATTATTTTTCTTCAATTTTTTGAAAACAAAAGAAACCTCCTGTGTGCTTTCAGCAGTTTGTGTTCAGGCTAAAATTCTCACATGTCCAGAAAATTGAGGCCACTATCCCTTTCCTCCCAGCTTTATCACAACAATGCAACTCCTTAGCTTTAGACTGGCTTTCTGCACAGGGCTGAGTTAACTTTGCAGCCTCATTTGAAAATGTCTCTGGCTTCTGAGAACTGCAAGGTGTATAGTTTTCCAGATGTCCCCTAAATTTCAAACCCCTCCACATAGATGTTTCCAGCTTGTTCTTTTAAAACGAGGCATTCCAAAGGGAGAGGATTATATTTCTCTCACCCTGAGGTGGTAAATTTTCAGTGGTAGGTTTTCAGAGTATATTTGTGAGAGAAGCTGTGAGTAAAACCTGTCTCCAACACTGCCTTCAAACTGCTATAATCAGGATGTCAGTGGAAGCAGCGGACAGCACAACAGAAAAATGAATGTAGCATGTCAGATCTGTGATACCTTTTCTCTCCTCCTAGACATGGCCGTACAAAACTTTGTAGGAGATGCATTCAGAGGAGCCACCTGGGTCTCACTGCACAACGGTGGTGGAGTTGGCTGGTAAGAATGTATTTAGGTTTCCAAAGAAGTATGTTGAATCCCACTACCACTGCTGTGTATGTGTGTGGAGAGGAGAGACAGGAGGGGAATTACAGACAAGATGTGTGTGTATACCACTGGAGTAGTACAATGTTGTGATCAGGGGAAGGATGGGTTTGGAAACAAGAACTGAAGGGGATGTATTGTAAGATGAAGTGTGGCATTGTATAAGACTTTTTAATCAGTGCCCATATGTCTAGAAAAAGTGTTTTGGACATTGGCCACAGCACAGTTTGAAGAACTTAATTTGCCAAACAAGGACAGTCTGCCGTGGTCTTTTTGAACAGATTCTGCTTCCAAAGTTATCTTCACACATGCACAGCCAGAGTGTTAGTGGATGGATTATGTTTGGTTTTCCCCTTAAGCTGTATTTAAATCTGTGACCTTAGGACCCCAATATAAATGCTCACGTGCTAAAGTGCAATGAAGGGTTATTGATACAAAACAGCTCAGGTGCCAGCAAACACCCCAGTCTTTCTCCCCTTGCTCGTGGCTGGTAGGATAAAAAAGCACAACCAAGTAAGTACTGGATTAAGTGCCTTCTTCAGAAGGCAGAACTAAGAGAAATGCCCAAACTGAGAAATACAATGAAAGAAATATTATATGTGGAGAAGGAAACTTATCTCCTTCATGTGCCACTGAAAGGTTACTCCTGCAGAGGTGCAGGCAAGAGGACAGCCTGGCCACATTGTAGAGGGTTTAGTTCTTATTTGTTCTTTCCAGCAATGTTCAGCAAAGCCTCTCCCATTTACAGTCATGACTTCTTTTGAAGGTGTCACCAGTCAAAAGAGGTACAACCCTCTACTGATTATTGTAGTGAATCCTCACACTTCTCTGTTCCATCCAGCTATGGAATATGCCAACAGTTGCAAGCTGAAGAACTGCTAGCAGATGTTATCCTTACAGATATTTGATTATACTTAATTGTTACCTCTTTGGATGAGCTGAATCTAGGACAACCCCTTTGAGTCAGATGGAGAATTTCCTCTCTTACACTTTAATTTCTTTGGTTTTAGTCCAGTAACTATTGAATAGAAGGTACATGACAGTAAAACTGAACAATGGGATAAGAAAGTTTTCTAAGGGCTTAGACACCGAGTTTAACTCTTTGAAATGTCTGCTCCTGAAATGCAAGCAAAGAAAATCACTACAAGTTGTGCAAAATATTTGAGATAGTTAAATGATAACTACTAGAATTGCTAAAATAATAACATATACCACGAGTGTTCTGTGCATTGATGATGCTTAATTCAAAGCATACAAATGATCATATTCCCTATCTCTCTGGGGCCAATCCTTCTAGCCCTTTGAGCAATTCAAAGCGATATTAGCTGAAGAGTGAGACTGCCCGTACTTCTGGAAGACTGGCCCAAATCACACGATAATTTCGGTTGTACTTTTGATTTTTTTTTTCTGAAGTGGAGTTACTTTGTTAGCAAGAAGCTCTTTATCAAGAAAGATCAGAGATGCTGTCACTTATGTAATGCACCAGGAAATTGGTGTGTGGCTATTCGCTGAAACAAATCAATGAAAAGCCAGAATTTGGTTATCCTTTCTGACATGATTCCTTATTGGCTTGTCATTGTGGAACAGTACCTGCTCACCTTGTTCTCAGGAGCAGTCATAGCCCTCTACAAGTAAATTACTGTGCTTCAGTGAGGAACGCAGAGCCTGAAAATTAGGCCTGTCTCTGCATGAGCCTTAACAAGCCACCATGCTGAGCTTCAGATGTGGCAATGATGTCGTGTTGTTAGATGGAGTGATATGGAGAGCCATGGGTGACAAGTGGTTCTGCTCAGCTTAACTAATCATGGCACCTCCCTGGCTAGGTAAAGAGCTGTACTCCTTGGCCTGCTGAAGAGAAAGAGAAGAATAACTTAAGGGTGGTAAAAGAAGAAAAGCCAGCCCTCACCTTAACAAATTGCTTTATTTGCCTGGAAGAGGCAGATGCCTTTAGGTTTTAGGAGCTTGTTTTTCTTTTATGCTGGAGATAAAAATTCATCTGACTGCCATAAAGAAATCTCTGTGTGTGTGATAAAATCTTCTTGTCATCAGCTGACTTGGAAAGGTGAAAGTGGATGTGGAAGCTTATATATATATTTATAAACAAATATATATGTGATTAGAGAGAAATCAAGATGTCATTGGTAAGTTTCCCTTCAGGGAGTTCAGAAATGGCAACTGTAGTGCATTCAGCTACCTATCCTCCCCTGCAGAGGCTGACACTTGCTTGGAACTGCTGACAGATCTGCCCTGCCTTCTCTATGAAATTAAAGAAGTGCTTCTTACCTGCTTTGATTTTTTTTTTTCTGTGCTACAGCCTTGTGGGACAAACAGAAAAAGTAGGATTAATATTTATTTAGCTGGAATCTGCATCACATGTGCTGTTTCAGAGATTTAAGATTAACATAGTCTTGGTTATAATTACAGCAAATGAATGTTATCCATTTCTTGCTGGCTGTTTATTTGTAGGAGAATGTGTATTAGCATGGAGCCTGAGTAACCTGAAGTAACAAAAAGGCAGAAGCAATTTAAGAATCGAACTGCACTGTTGACAGTGTGACATCTTGATTGTGAGAGAGGCCTTGTTTTCTTTGAACACCTTAGAAACAGACATCTGGAAATGATAGGAGGTAGCACAGGTCAAAATGCCACATGTTTCTTTAATTACCTGAAAATGTGACCCAATGTTAATGAAGGCAGAGAATTCCCCTTTAAAAGTGAGAGGTTTTGCTAGAAAATGCACCCTAACAAACACTGGCATTTAATTATGATTTTTAGACAATAGGGCAGATTCGATGAGTGATTCTGATTTACACTGGGGTAACTGCATGGAAATTGATGGAAAGGCTCTAAATTTATGGAGTGCAAATGAGATCAGACACTCACTGTTCATGCCTAGGCTTCAAAGGATGCTCTTTAGGATGCTGGGCACAGAGGAGATCTTTGTCACTGAAAGAACATAATCTTCCTACAAGGAATATTGTCTGATATTGCCAGTAGGCTGTCTTGAGGTGTGTGTATACTGTGGACCCAATTACAAAGAGGTTACATCATTGGTGTTCACAAGTGTACTCTTGCTTGGTACTTTTGGCAGTAAACAATAGTGTTATTTTGGTCCCTGTACATGCAGGCAGCAGCATTTGTAATGTTGTCATCCAGTCTGGTCCTCTCTTGGGAAGAGAGTAACAACATGAGATACTCAAAAAGTAGAATTTGCAAGAAATGCAGATGTTTGGATGCTTGTTTTTGTCCCATAATGAGACTTAGAGCAGGACTAATAAAAGATTTCACTAAGTAAAAAGGTCCTGGGAATTAAATTCCAGGTTAAAACGTGTTGACAGAGTCAATCAAAAGGAAACATTTACTTTTGAAGAGTCAGAGCTTATAGTATTGAGACATCTCAACTGAAACATGACTTTGTTTCAAATTTTCCTGCTAAAGATAAGAAATGGATGTATTCACTGGCATTCTGCTGGGAGAACTGTGAATTTCAAGAACACTGTGGTTTTCAACACAAAATGTATTAATAATGACATATCTAATAACAGTGAAGTGGAGATAATTCACAGAATGGTACTGTGATGGTGACATCTGGAGCTCTAAGTTCCTCACTCAGCTATGTGACAGGGTCTAACTTAGCACACAGGTAGCATATATAACTAGTGAAAGGGAATTGGCATTATGTAATAAACAACACTACAAGAAAATGGAAACAAGAACATGTAAGTTTTAGTTTCAGGAGATAGATCTCGGGTCTGTGAGGCTCCAATGTAGCCTCGTTTCCCCATTTCCCGAGAAGCATAAGTTACTGCTGGAAAACATATAGCAAGCAATGATTCCTTCCTGTATTGGAAGACATCTAACTCCTGTCTGATTCATGGATATGTCTGGTGTTACAATATGTAAATTTTGTACCTTATTCATTACATCAACTATAAAACACAGAGGACAAAATTCTTGCCTTCAAGGTCTCCATTAATAGTCTTCCATACCATGTGTTTTATATGATATATACCTCATCCCTCAGGTACTGCTGATGCTGAGTTATAGTGCCAGAACACTCACAGATTTACAGCAATACATAATTATTCAACTGCATTCATCACTATTCACCATATGCAATGGAAAAGGAACTTGAGCAGGCCAGATTCTGTTTTGCTCTATGTGTTTTCCCTGTCCTTTTAAAACCAGACTGGTATTTCTCCCAAGTATAATCTGTTAGTTTTAACATATTTCTGCTCTTTTTCTGCCAGTAAGTCTGCTTCCTGAAAAGTTGGCATTGATGTCTTTAAACATCTATGTATCTCATACAAAATGAATAACTGTTTTTGAAATGATGGAGGCAGATGTGCATTAAGTGGTGGTTAGTGCTTTTAAAATAAAATACTTATGCTCTCTCATTTGTCCCAGGAGAATATAAATAGATCTATCTGTCTGCTTCAGACAGTCCTCCTCACAGTCTTATCTATATGGCAGGACCTAGTGTAGCAAAGACAAACAGCTTAACCTTTAAAAATACCCACAGATAGTTGACTTTCCAGACTGTCAGTAGTGCTAACCTTTCTTGTTTCTAGAGTCAGTACAGACTGCAGTCTTCAGGCTGAGTTTTTGGCATTCCCACTTGGAGCAGATACTTTTTGCAATCTGGGCATGTCAAGAAAGGTGAAATAAGTTTTTTTTCAGGTCAGGAGACTAGGCTTTTGCTCTGCTACATTCTCCTCATCTCCTTTTTTAATTGTAAGTATAAAAGTCACTGATAGGGTCTCTACTTCCATGCCACTTCTGTTTGTATCCTTCTTCCTGTAGTGCAACTGAACAAATTAACTCCTGTGAGTTTTGTGAGATTCCTTTGAATTATTTTAATTCTCTTACATTTATATCTTTTAGGGGAGAAGTGATCAATGGGGGATTTGGCTTGGTTTTGGATGGGTCCAATGAGGCTGAAGAACGGGCTAAGATGATGCTCAGCTGGGATGTTTCCAATGGAGTAAGCAAAACTTATTATATATATGTTCACTTCGATGTTTTCCTGTCTCCAGGAATGTGTTCATTTAGGTACTTAGGTTCCAGTGCTATCTTGTTTTTCTGTTTGTTTGCTTGTTTTTTTTTTTTAACTGAATGGGGTATATGAGCACTTAGGCAGGAGTTTTTAAGGATACAAGGTTTTTTTGTATCCAAGGAATAGTCCTACTGAGATGAGTGACTCATTCACCATTTCTAGTACAGATGATTATGAGACCAATTCCTATAGTCAATAAGTTGTTTTGTTTGGTTGGCTTTTATTTTTTTCTCCAACCATCTTCAAAGGCCTTCAAGCCAATAAATGAGGCTCAATAATTCGTGGGTAAAGAACTTACTGTAAAGTGTTAGGACCACCTCTTCTGGCTTTATTAGAGCCCAATAATTTCCACATACAACAGTGTATATTTTGTTATTTTTTAAGCAGAAATGGAATCACACTTACTATAAGTTGGTTAGACATGTTGGTATTGGTATTTGCCTACACAATTAACAGAATTGACAACTACATGAACTTTAGCCTTATCTATTCCTAACTTCTAGATCTAGGTATCACGAAAGCCTCACTATTTAAGTGCCAGCTAGTCCAGCCCTTGCTGCCATTAGAGTTTTTGCATTCCATTAGAATCCACGTAGATCCTGAGTTTAAGGCTAAGATCTCATCTCTGAAGTCACACAGAGGTTTTGATTCAATACTTGCAGGAAACCAAATCAACAGGACATAGTGATGCAGAGTCAAATTAAAGGACAAGACTTGTATTTCTGTCACATAAACTCACAAGGACCTGATATATTGAGGGAACTTCTTGCCAGTGCTGACATGATCCATTCTGTTTCACCTCTCGGGAGAACTGCAGAATTTCTTCTTGCCTTAGACTTGAACATCTTTTTTTTTTTTTTCATAAGACCTGGCATGACTGAGGTAGAAGAGGAGGAGCAACTTGCACATAATCCCTGTTCCAGATCTGAGATAACACAGCAGTAAACTAATTCTCCTCCTCCTTATTCCTTAATATATTAGTTTGCAGATTAGAGTAAGAAAGACAAACTCTTAACAAGAACTGTGTTATCAGTACTAAAACCACAATAAATCTTTTGCTGCTCTGATTTTTTACAAGCAAAAGTCCCACTCTTCCATATACACGTTACAAAAAAGGTAATCTGAGAATGCTACCCATATTATATAGAAGACTGGGAAGCAACTGGAATATATACCCTTGAAAATATACTGCTAGGAATAGTCATAGTGAGAGGCAGGGAAATTGAGTTGTTGACTTACAAAGACCATTTCTAGCTGTTATTGCTATGATCCTGGGAATTTATTTGCTTTACATTAATTGTATGCTTAAATACATTGCTAATTTGTAACAAATTCAGTATTTTCTTTCATGATCACTTTTGACTCTGAGTATTTCAGACACTGATTTGCAATTCATAATAGAGATCTGTAAGGCATTGAATAGAGGGAAAGAATTCCTTTGTGTCAAATCTTGCCTTTTATTCACTCAGGAAGTATTGCTAGTACATAAAGCTTTGCTGTTGGAAGAGGGGTTCCATATCTGTCTGTAGAGTTTTATCCTTACATGCTAGCAGATAATTTGGCTCCTTGATTTTTTAGCTTGAAAATGCATTGAGTGGAACTTTCCTTTTAAAATATTTATCCCACTACAAAAGCATCATTTGTTTCAATGATCCTGTTATATAAAGCAAATGCTAGTTTTACAGATCTGGGATAGAGTGCACAATTATTTTTAGTGAGAGAATTTGGTAAAGTTTATAAAGTACCTGACTCTACCAACATTATCTGTCCAATGTTATGTTTATGCATGAAAATGTACCAAGTCTATCCAAATACTACTCATAAAAATGAAGCACTTACGACAAACAAAAAAAATCAGTAAGGAAACTAAAAGCTGGCAGAAGGTTGAAAGATCTATTGCTGTGACGTTGAGTGCCAGTGTTTGCACAAATAGTATAAGAGGGATGTGGCAAGAGAAATGTGTGATTTTTACACCCCTTGATTTTCTGGTCTGACAGGTCGCCAGACGCTGCTGGTCGGGCAATGACTATGCTTATGAAACAATCTGCCAAACAATGAAAGAGAATGCCGCATTGAAGGTGACTCTCCCTCACAAGGTGGTGGATGAAAACATCTTGGAGCAAGCTCTGAAATTTTAGTGATATTCCTAGTGCAATGTTGTCCTGGCAGATACATTCCAAGTTGCTTCCTTGAGATCCTATTTTGCTCTCTGGACAAATGGTAAAAGCCTTGCAAATGTCTCTTGCATGTGAGGAAGTGTGGACTTCCTTCACACAAGTTGATTATAAAGTAAAATAGCCATAGAAAGGTCTTATGGTTTCCTTATTCTTCCTGAGAAGAGCCAAGAAGGCACAGAATCAAGTGTGTCTAGATGCAATGCAAAGAATTTTGCACCTGAACTTTCTCTCTATATTCATGTTAACAGTAACTTGAAGTATTTTCTTCTGAACAGCTGTGATCCTGGACCAAAAATTGATGCTTACTTTGAAGCCCTTATATGCACACATCTTGACAGATACATACACACATTTATTTACAGAAACATATTTTACATACACATGTATCTATATGTGTGTGTGCACAAAATTAACTCTTAGCTATCATGTCTCATGCTAAGCATGGCACTTGCATATGGGTCTCATCCATACACAAGCACAGAGCATCAGCAATCTCTCCCAAGTGCACAGGGGGATACTGGGCTTGCTTTAGCCTGTCATAGTCTCCTTGGCACTGTGTCTGTTACCCCTTGGAAGGGAAAGGGGTTACACACATAAACTTGCATTAGCTGCTGCAGATGAGGTGAGGACTGTGGAGACTCGAGACTGTAAAACTGTTAGACCCTGTGGTACTTGCCAGGTGAGCACACACTGCAACTCTGTATTGCATCTGGTGTCGAGTAAAGGCAACTGTTTATTTTGAATGGCAAATCAGTTCCTTACTCTGTTCACGTACTGTATACATCTCCAGATGAACAGTGAGAGTCTGGCATCTGCTTCTAACAGAACCTTCTGCAAAGTGCAATCTGCAGTTGATGGGTATTGCTTTATATTATGGAAAAAAGCCTCCCACATTGCCAAGTTAGATGACTGAGATGTGAATAGTTGTCAGCCCGATTTGACAGCCTATGCTTTAACATATGTTATGCATTACCTACCATTAATAACCACGCTGGACTGGGTCCAAAGTTAGTAT
This sequence comes from Urocolius indicus, assembly GCA_013401255.1. Classification (NCBI taxonomy): domain Eukaryota; kingdom Metazoa; phylum Chordata; class Aves; order Coliiformes; family Coliidae; genus Urocolius; species Urocolius indicus. The sequence goes on along the minus strand of WBNH01009943.1, from coordinate 645,918 downwards.
CTTGGTATTATACAAAACCACTCTAGTCTCCATCACCCAAAAGCATTAGAGTACTGTTTTGTCAAAAGGATCAGAAAATACACTGGTGTTTCTGTACTAAGGAATGTCAAGCTACTCCATAGACTCATCTTAATTCTGAGTTGTAGTTTGTACTGTTTAGTACTGGAATACCTGACAGCATGTTCACCTTCACAACCCTGACAAAAAAAAAAGGAACTTTATTTTCATTCTTGTAGCTTCATTCACCAGAGGACATAAAACCTGCAAGTATACCTGTGTGCAATGTCACTCCAGTCCCTGAGAGTTTATCACTCTGGAATACCTGAAGGGAGACATAGAACCTGAATGGATGAGTGCTACACAAGCCACTAGTCAAAATTCAGATTATTAAGTCTTTATTAATAAGGTAGCATGAGTAGAAGCAAAATGGATTACAGAAAGGCAGTGAATGCATGAGCAGTTGGTCACATTTGTGACTATGCACTTGTTCAGTTATGTAGTATATATGGTTATGTGTAAACATTAAATCTACGTTGTTCTTAAAACCTTTTATTTCAGACACTTAACAAATGCAAAATGAGGTTTACAATACCTCTGACAGGGCACAGGGGAACAATAACCTGTTATTGCCTGGGATGAAATGCCAAGTGGCTTCCAGAATACAAAAACCATAAACAAGCCCGCTGTGAGGATTCTCTTTCTCAGCTCTGCTAAGCCTGGTTTTATCTGTCCTCTACTTGTTTGCAGAGAAGCTGGGATTGTGTATGGGCTGTTGTTCTTTGGGGATGCTGATGTCATTTTTAGGTAGCTGATCTCACTGCTGGACAAACCCAATATAGGGAGAACAGTCTTCAAGCCATGTATCTGTACGTGTTGCAATGGATTAGGTCCAGAAAGTAGATGTAGAGCTAATGAATTTCTGTAGCGATGTCTCAAGCTTGCCACAGGCTGAAGCATCCTTCCTATAAATGTTTGTATCTTAATGCTTTGTCTCAAAAAGCTTGTGCCAGGTTGCAGACAGAGACAAGAGCTTGGTGACAAAGGATAATTGATGCAATACTCTCATGTTTCTAACTATGGGGTTTTTTACAGGTATAAAACTTGTGACGTGAGAGCTATTAGCTGTTAGCTCTCCTCGTTAGGGTCTTGTTATGCATTACCTATCGTTAATAACGTTAGGGGAGATATTAGATGCCGAGCTCAAGCACCCAGGGAGTTCAGACTCTGTACAGATGTCTGTGAAAGGTGTACAGTGGAACTCCAGGTGTACCTTCATGCTCTATGGCATGAAGTACCAGCTTCCATGGAGCTAAGTGTAACCAGCCCGCAATCTTCCCTATTTGCTGATGGAGAATTCATGCTAAATTGCTCAGGGGAAAGCAGAAATAATTTGCTTAGTGGAAAGACCACAGCACCATCTGCTGGGACTGCTCACGAGTCCCGCAGCAGGAGCGGCCTCTTGTAATTTCTATAGCAAATACAGGATAATTTTCACTTTTCCTTAGGTATGGGAGAGACAGAAGGCAGCTGAACTCTTTCCCAAAGAAAACTTTGCAAGGGAATGAAAAAAAAAAAAACCAAACACAAACCAGTTTATGTGTTTGCTGAAGTTGTAGCATTTTTTTGTATAGGTTTGACTGTCTTTAGTAACAGCAGCTCTCTTTGTGTCCTTTTTCCTTCCCTCTTTGGAGCCTAGTCCTTTCTGCCTGACCCTTCTTATTGCCCTCCTTCATTTAGGCCAACCACCCCTCGAGGGAGCTGCTTTTGGGTAATGCAGGGACACAGTCACACTTTGAACAGGGCTCCTGCAGCCCCTTGAGGATGGTTCAAAATGCCGATGGTGCACAGGATATTTTGCTGAAGTAATTACCTACTGCAACTTTCCAAATGTGACTGTAGGGTGAGAACTGCTGAGCTCTGGACAGCTTCTTCCTTGCTGTTACCAGGAATAAATAGATACAGGCATAACCCTCCCTAAATGGAAAGAATTCCCACGGTGCCGATTCGGCTATGCAGTGGAATTAAAGGCACAAGCTGCTGTGCAGCAGCTCCCTGGTGTACGACACCAGCACCCAGGGCAGCCTTCCCCGCAGGAGACGGCAGCGACCTGCCCCGCGCCGCCCTTCCCCGTCCGTAACTCCGCGCTCCGGGTTTCGCGGGCGCCTCCCGGGCCGCGCCCGCTCCGTAACTCCGCTCTCCGGGTTTCCCCGCCGGCCCGCGCCGGCCCCGCCCCGCGGCTCCGGTTTCAGCCGCTGCTACAGGGACCCCCAAGATGGAAACGCAGGGGCTGCCCGCCGCGGAGGCGGCCCGGGCCCGGCCCGGCGCCCAACATGGCGGCCCCGCCGCCGCGCCGCCCGCCGCCC
>WBNH01009941.1:22371-53690 GCA_013401255.1 Urocolius indicus | reverse complement strand
CCTCTCCTCTCCCTTTCCCTTCTTTCTTTTACATCCTCAGGCCTGTGTAATGATCCTTCAGGCCCACTTCCTCATCTCTCCAGGATTTCAGCACTCAATTCCTTTGAGAATTAAGGTTTCCTCTGTCTTAGCCCATCTCAGCAGGAATTAGGTGCCTGCTCCTTGGAGATTTCAGCAGCTGGAGGTCACTTTCAACCCTTGGTCCTTGCTTAGTTGGGATTCATGGCATCAGTGCCCACTGACTTGGAAGATCTCACCCCAATCTAGACAATGGGTTGTAGGGGATGGCTTGTAAGCCCCAAAATCTCCAGGTCAGGCCTGGCCTCATGCACACTCCTGCTCCCTGAATCACAGCAAGCAGCTCTGGGGAGTGGACCTTTACTCAGCATTTGCAACCCTTGTGATTCACGGCGGCTGGTGGCTGCTCATACCCACGCGCAGCAAATCCACCTCGGAACAACCTCCGCCAGGACGAGCCCAGCTCTCCTTTCTGTTTGCAAAGAGCTTTTCTATTGAAGCCTCTGTTTGATGAGCTGAAAATTAGACAGAACAATTGAAGGGAGGAAGGAAAAGACAAGGTGGAAGCCAATAGTGGCTTTGGCTTTCAGGACTAGGAGCAGCAAGGCTTTTCATAGAATCGTTTTGGTTGGAAAAGACCTTGAAGTCCATCAAGTCCAACCAGTGACCTCAAACTGACAAGTCCTCCACTAAACCATGTCCCTCAGCACTTCACTTAGATGTCTTTTAAATATCTCCAGGGATGGAGAATCCATCACCTCCCTGGGCAGCCCATTCCAGGAGTAAATAACCCTCTCAGTGAAAAAGTGCTTCCTAAATACATGCTTGGCTTCAGCAAGGATCTGACTTGCTGCTTCCCCAAAGTGCCACCAATTGAGGACACCTTTATTCCCTCAAGAAGTCTTGGGACCTGAGTAACATCCACCAGCACCAATGAAGCCAAGGTTTCACCTTGGGATTTTGGAGCTTTGGATATCAAAGGGTTGCACGGTGTGTTACCTCCCAGCAAAATGCACATTACCAGGCGTCACAGCGATGGATCAGGGTGACTAGAGCTGGCTGAGGGGACGTCAGAGAAAACTCACCCCTTTATCCTCTCAGAGAAGCAGGAGCTGCCTGGCCAGTCACACATAAACCAGTTCTGCAGCACCTGATGGCACTGGCCCAGCCGAGTCGAGGGATTTGGAGTGCCCTCATCTTCATGATTTCAGAAGACATGGAAGAGATTTGGGCTGTTGCACGTTCAGCTCAGGACAGAGACTTGCTGGGGGCTGTGAAATTTGGTATAACAAATCCCTCTTTAATGATCAGCTCTTCTTTGGTCCCTCATCTGCAAGGCACCTTGCAAACTGAGCCTTGACTGGGAGCAGGGATCCCTCCTACAAGGTTTGCTGCTGCAACAGTTTATACACACTCCATATCCTCTTCCCTCTCTGGAGCCCAGAGAAAGGAGAAGTAAATAAGATTTCTGGAAACTCAACACCTTTGGAGAGGCAAAGCCAGTCTAATCTGCCCCTGTCATTGTGCTGGGATGAAATTCAGACCAGGGAGTTTTCTGTTTATGTGCCCAGACACCACCCTTTAACTTCATGACTAAGCTCTGGGGACGAGCCATACCTGCTTGCACCTCGTTTCTTCCTGCCAAGGCAGTGCAGACACTAGAGATGAGGATGAATCCAAAGTGCACAACCACATCTGCTGTGCTTCATAAACCCAGATATCAGGAATGACCCATTAACCTGTCTGCTCAGCTCCCTCCTCAAGGACGTCCTTCTGCACCTCTGCAGAACCTGCTCCCTCCAGCCCTTGAATCAATCTCTTCACACATCTGGGACAGATTGAGCTGCATTTTTAAAGGGAGTGGGGAAGGAAGTGTAAGAATGGTTTATCCAGGGGACTTTCTGCTCTCTTTTCTTTGCCTGACATTGCGAACCCAAGGTGTGCATCAACAGGAGAGCACTGACCACCTAGTGAACAGGACACATTTCCCAGCATTGCACCATCTTTTCCCCCACATTCAGCTTGATTCCCACACATCTCCACATGTTCCATCCATTTATTTTTCAGCTCCACATGCTCCATTCATCTCTGGAAAGGGTTGGGAATCCTTAACCATCTCATTGCACCTGGGTGCTCACCGCTGGCTCTACCATCAGCTCACTGGTGACCTCAGCTGCTTCATTTCCCTTCCCAGTGATCCAGTTTCTTTTTCTAGAAACCAGAGCTAAGGGCTGTGATTTCCTTTCAGCTCTAGCTGAAAAGCTTGCAGGCAACCCGTGTGGCTTTACAAAACTGGATGGTTTTATCACTATCTGACAGGTAGATTTGGAGTTGCTGGGAATTATATGGCTCTCAAGCATTTACTGAGCTGTTTTTAACCTCGTAAAAAGCAATCTGAACCCATGAACAAGGAAAGGACTCCTCACCTCTAGGCTCAGTTCCACCAGAGCCAAGGGGTTGTTATCCTGGAGTTAACAGTCCACGAGGTGAGATGGGACCAAGTCACCTTCTCAGTTATCTTAGCCTGGGCAGAAAGCCTCCCCGGTGGAGATTTGTCTGAGCTATGAGCAACAAGGTTTTAATGCCTCCCTTTTTATTTGTAACAGCCAGGGCCATGTTTCATACCTCATCCCCAGAGATTCTGCATGAGAAAAATTTATAAGCTTGGAGATGGTACTTAGGGATGAGCTAATGGAGGCCAGGGGTGCCTCTTCTGGGAAATGCTTTGGTGGTCTGACAAAAGCTGGAAAATACACCTAGAGATATACATATATATTTTTTTTTTCCACTGACATGCATTCATCAAATAAAAGACATCAAGCTCCCTTGGTAGATTTTGGCAGTCCCTATCAACCTGGGTGAATGGAAAGATCAGGAACCTGGGCAAAAGGAAGATCAGCTTGGAAATGAGCATTAGGGTAGCTGCAGAGGCACCCTGCAGAAATTGCATCTGAAATGGAAAGGACATTCTTCCACGTGGGATGCTGCAAGGTTTTGGGCAGCAGTGCTGTTAGGCATTGACATTTCTGTCCAAAAAAAAAACCTTGGCCCTGCTGAAATGAGATGTATTATAGAGGGCTCTCAGCACTCACAGCTGCTCCAGGCATGGCCTCAAGGGTGCAAGATGTCTTTAGGCAGATCCCTCAGTGAACATGATGGGACTGGGCAGGCTCTGGCTGCTCAGTCTTGAGTTCTCCCTGTATATGTCTCATAACATTTCACAATGACCTCTATGGGGCCAAAAAAACAACCCTGACACCCTTCTCAGAGAGGCCAAGCACTGGGTACAGGAGGTTTAACTGTAGGCATCCTTTGGTAGTGGCCAAGCCTGATCCCACCTAAGACTCATCAGAAAGAGGCTGCAAGCTCAAAACTCATCCTGCAAAATTAAGGATGTGTTTGGCTCTACCACTGGGGACTTGAGAGACCTGAACACTGGGCTATGCCACCTTTCTACTTTGGTAGATGCTTTGGCTCTTTCACTCCAGGCAGCTCTGGCCCACAAGCCCCTGCCTTTTACCTAATCCCTGTCTAAATCCTCCTCTCCCATTTGGGGAAGCTGCGCTTGTGAAGGGCTCATCCCTCAAGATTTAAACCCCCAGCAAGCCTCAGAGGCTCAAGCTGTGGTAATTGTGCAGAAATGGTGACAATTACACCACGAGAAGAAAGTCTGAAGGGGAAACCAACAATTATTGTCCAGCAAAACAACTCAATTCAAGAGGGTGGTGGAGGGGGGGAAAGCTGGGAAAGCGGCGCCTTCGCTTTCCTCCCATCACTCCTCCACTGGAACTTATTTATTTTGATATAAATTACCAGCTGACCTGTAAAACACTTTACTGGCAGCTTTTAAAAATGGCCTCTCCTTCCAGCTCCTAATGCCACGTTATCCAACAGAAAAAGAAGCCGTGTTTCGCAGACGGCGGCCATCAGCCACATTGATTTGTGCCGGGCTCCAAGGATGAATGATAACGTGGAGCTGGGGGATGGATGGTGATTTATGAGCCAGGAGGGAGCTGGTGGTTTGTTCCTCACACAGCTCAGGCTCTGGCACTGCTCTGGCATGAGTGTTGCATCACCAGGTTGCTACTGGTCCCATTGGGAAAGGATTCCTGGGAAGAGAGGATGGAGTGAGTTCCTCCGCTGGACTCCATAGGATGCTGGATAGGGTCATGGCTTCCTACGTCACCGAAGATGAGTTGAGGTTGGGTGAAAGCTCCCCACGATGTGCTACCTGTTGGGGTTTTTTGGGGGGGGTGCTATTTGAGCCAGCAGCTCTGAGTCGTGAGATGGAGGCAACACCATTGCCAATGGTTCATATCTTGCCCTTTTGAGCAAAGTCTCACTAACTCTAAAACATGACCTGAAAGAAATGAATTTTCCATTTGTCTGAAGGACCCAGGCTCAGGGTGAAGCTTCTGCTGGGCTTTGGGTGGCATTAATGTCTCTGTCTGTCAGGGAGGCTCCAAAGGTTATGCTGGTATGGAGCTCACCTAGACCTCTCCGAGACAGAAATACCGTCCCTTGTCTTCACCCGGTTACATCAATACCATAGGATTTTAATTACCTTTGAGCCCTTTACCTCAGTCCTGATATTAATATGGCCAAGAGGTCCAAAAGATATAGAGAGGTGAATTATATACACCCTCTCACACGGACACACACAGAGCATGAGTAATAATCCCTTTAGGAAAGGAGCTGAGACTCATTGAAGGGTTTAGTTGTGGGGATTGATGCAGGCAAAATGAGGATGCACAGGCAAAAGAGAAACCCCACATTTAGGAGTGACAGCTCAGCACCACCTGAATTGAAGTTAATGCTTAAATCCAGCTTCATTGGCAACCCCTCTCCTGCTGTTGTGCCCAGCACCAGAGCTCTTGCGTAAGACCCCGAGGAGACACAATGACGTGGCAGGATTTGCCTTATAACACACACACACACAAAAAAAAAGCTTTTGCCCTGCTCTGCAGGACTGGAAAATTCTGCTGGGCATGTGCAACTCTGGGTCATGCTGGATGCAAATTACCNTGTGTGTGTGTGCATGGGGAAAGGAGTAGGGGGAGACATGACTCTGCTGCTCTGCTCTGCTAAGAGCATCAATCACTTTTAGGGAACTGTAAATCAATCTCTTCCCCGAGCCCTCCAGCCCGTGAATGCAATGAGGCGATGGCAGAGCTCATGCTTCACAGCCTGCCTGAGACTCTGGCAAGAAAAACACTCTCCAAAAAATAGAAAGAAGTCTTGAGAGTGTAAAAGCCCTTCATTCAGAGTGGACAGACCCCAGGAGGGTGGTAAAAGGGGCCCTGGAAATGATAGGTATTTAGATAGGGGAGGATTAAGGGAAAGGGGGAGTTGTTAAGGGGATTAGAGCTGGAGCACCTTTCTCCACTTGGATGTTGAGGAAAACAAAGTCTGAGCATCGCCTCATCCCTCTGAGGACACCTTCATGCATTTACCCTCTCTTCTGCTCTCAACCTCTACCCACCCCGAGTTAAAACCAGCCTTGGGGAGCCCCTGGCATCTTTCTTTTTTCATTCTGGGGAGGTTTGGTGGCTACACAAGAGAGGAGCCGCTCCGAGGGCTCCGTGCCTGCATCACCCAGCGAGAGAGCATTAAACTGCTCAACGCTTGAGCTGCTCACGTCGGGCTCTGCCAGTGGGAGCCACTGATTTCTCTCTTGATGAGCATTTGGAACAAGTGTATTAAATGCTCAGCATGGGTAATATATGTATTAACATGCCAGCGAGACGCAGCATTATTCTTATTAAAAGTAATTTACGCAGCCCCATCACTTGACATTTATGTTTCCAAGGCGATATAAATCTGCCTTGCCCAGGCAGGGGTTGGTGGGGGGTGGTGGTGGGGGGATGTTTCTGCATGGATGAGTTGTCCCAACCAGGCTGCTCCTGCCACCAAAAGCTTTGGTTTGAGGCCAGGGAGATAAGAAGCAGAGTCAGGAGGCTTTTTTATGAAAGGGAGGGGAAGGGGAATATTTAGGGAAAGGGGACTAAGGGAGCACTTTGTCTCTCTCTCTCTCTCCTTGTTTTGACTCAGCTGTTAATTTGACAGTGAATGCCGATGGGGTGGTTGTAAATCTGCTGCCTGCGGATGCAGCCGGCTGAAGCTTTCTGGAGCGGTCCCCCTGGGGGGCTCAATGTGTCTCCAGGTGAAGTTCAACCCCGTGGGGTTTGGCTGTGGGGTGGCCCCTTTCACACACACAGCAGCAAAACATCCTGATGTGAGTAAAGGCACAGTGGTGGTCAAGAGCAACTGGCTGTGGCACGTCTCCGCGTCCCCAGGTCTGGTGTGCGCCAGCCGCTCCGTGAGCTCATCACTTTGGGGGGAATCTCTGACTCAGTAAATGACCCTTTGGAAGGAATGAAGGGGGGGAGAAAAAATACTGGTGGAAAGAGGCAAAAGAAAAGAACAAAAGATGTTGGAACCTGGCTGTCACGATTTGACATCATCATGAGCTCTTTCTACCCAATCTCTGCCCTGCGCCGTGCTGCGTGATGTCCTAAAGCCTTCATGTGGATTAGTCCCCATGCCTCGCTTTCCCCATCTCTGAAACAGCACATCTCTTGCTCAGAGAGGTCTTGGGAAGACCCAAAGTGAGATACAACAGGCAAACAAGCTTTGGTGTGGGTTGAGTGTGTACAAGAGGGGAGAGGACCCCATAGATGGATCCCAGAGAGTCCTGCCTCAAGCTCCCGTCACAGTCCTGTCCCTGTGCCCTGAGATGCCCCCATTGCACCTCATTTCCAATTGCCTGGGCTTTGCCAACACCCAATGTGAGGCACTCAGAGAGCCCCTAAGCCATCTCAGGATGGGGTGAAGGACCTGCTGGAGGCACCTCTTTCTCCTGGTGTCTCCAAAAGGTTCTGGGGATAACTGGGGTGTAACTGCCTGGATTACAGCCAGGGAGCTCTGACAGACAAGAGCTGGAGCGTGAGCACAGGCACGACTGTGCTGGGTGATGAACAAGAGCAAAGTGACAGGCACTGTGTCCTTCTGCATCCCCGGCAGCTGCTACCAGACCAGATCCAGCATCTACAGCTCATGGGAAAAAGCCAAGATTCAGACAGGTACTGCCCAAAATCTCTCCTAGAATGGAGGCAGCCAGCAGAGCAATTGCTGGTCATGAAAAGTATGGGGTGACCTACTTGGTGTGGAGTTTAAATCAGTGCTAAGAAGAAAATAAATGCCTTTAACTTCAATCTGCTCCGCTTTCAGTGGCCTATATACCAACCTGCTGCTTTAGCAGCACCAAGAGTCTCCTCTGCCAAGAAACACCACAGCAATGACCTGCTTCTCCTGCTGCCAGTGCCTCCAGCCCATCACAGTGGCATGAGGATCTGGAGGAGCCTATAAGCCTGAGGATGATGCATAAAAGGTCTCCTCCAACCTCCTTCTTCCCCATTCCTTAATATGGGATTTAGGTGGTGGGGTTTTTTTCTTCCTTTCTTGGGGAACATTTCGCCCAGGTTTTGTTGGTTTCGTGAGCCCAGTGACAAGGCTGTTGGGGAAATCACCTCATCCTCAGAACCCAAGGTTGATTTAACCCTACGGTGCATCCCTACTGGGTCCAACACAGCAAATGATGGCAGAAAAGGGGGATTTGGATCTCTTGGGCTCTTCAGAAATGAATTCCTTGATATCTCCCCATTCTTTATGTTTTATTTCTTTCTTTCTTTCCCTCTCTCCTTCTTCTTTTTTTTAGGGTACAATTATGGATTGGCTGCACCTCGCTGCCGTAAATCAGCATCAAAGGGCTCCCTCGCGTCAATGGGAGAACACATGTACTTACAAGACTCTGGGTGTTTGATGCTAATAAAACCAAGATTAAACGAGAGGTCGTAATCACCCGCCGAGCCTGCCAGTGCCAACGTGGCATGTGCAGCCTGGATGGGATGGAGGAACCTCAACAAACCCCTCCAAGGACACCTCTTTACCCCAAGACCCTTCCTTTGTAGGGATCCACTGAGGGTTGTTCCATTTCACGCCCCCCACCCCCCCCTCAAACCTCCTCTACTCCCNGGTGCATCCCTACTGGGTCCAACACAGCAAATGATGGCAGAAAAGGGGGATTTGGATCTCTTGGGCTCTTCAGAAATGAATTCCTTGATATCTCCCCATTCTTTATGTTTTCTTTCTTTCTTTCTTTCCCTCTCTCCTTCTTCTTTTTTTTAGGGTACAATTATGGATTGGCTGCACCTCGCTGCCGTAAATCAGCATCAAAGGGCTCCCTCGCGTCAATGGGAGAACACATGTACTTACAAGACTCTGGGTGTTTGATGCTAATAAAACCAAGATTAAACGAGAGGTCGTAATCACCCGCCGAGCCTGCCAGTGCCAACGTGGCATGTGCAGCCTGGATGGGATGGAGGAACCTCAACAAACCCCTCCAAGGACACCTCTTTACCCCAAGACCCTTCCTTTGTAGGGATCCACTGAGGGTTGTTCCATTTCACGCCCCCCACCCCCCCCTCAAACCTCCTCTACTCCCCCCTCCTCTCTCCACCTCTCCCATCCCACGCTGGATTTTGGGCACATTAATCACCCTCCCTCAACTGACAGTCCGGCTTTCTGTACCTGGGGATGATTATCCAAGCTTTTTAATGACACCTTGGACCCAAGGTATCAATTAGACGTGTCAGGATAAGAACTGCCTTGAGCTGATTCAGCCCATCACGACCACAAGGCAGGGACCTGTTCCAGGCTCTCTCTCCGGGATGTGTTTAAGCCTCTGGGCTTGGGATGGCTCTGAAATACCCAGAGGGGGTGGGTGGAGGAGAGAGGGGAGGGGAGGGGGGATCCAGACAAGGATTTTGCATCTTTTATTTAGTGCTTTGCGTGTTTCTAACCCCTTCTCTTGTGCAACAGCTCCTGCAAAGAGAGGCAAGGAGCTTGCTTGGATTTCTACTGAAGTGTTGTAGGGAGTATAGTGAAACTTGGGTCGAATTGTGGGATAATTTGAGTGAGATGGGATCTCAGAGCCCTGGGCCAAGCTGCTGGCTGAAGTAGGATCAGTTATGGGGTCAGACAAGGTTGCTGAGGGCTTTATAATCCATCTGACCATCTACTCATCTTTTTTCTTCAACTTTCTCATTTCTCCCATTGTTTTTCTCCCAGCCCAGTGCATCACTCACCTCTGAGGGCTTTTCATATCCAAATACCACTGCCTTCACACAAATCTGCATCATTTTCTCCCTGACACATCCCCTCTTTGCAGGTAATACCTGCAGACGCTGCAACTCCTGCTCTTGGTTTGATTTTCTTTTGCCACCAGCAGGTTGTTTGGTTTTGCTCCTAACCATCATTTCAGAAATGGGAAGGAAAAAATGCTCAGGACAGACCCAAACCAGCAGGTCACAGTGGTTTGGATTTGCATTGTTATCTTGTGCCTTCATGGGCCATAAGGAGCATTCACATGAGTATTGTGAGGCAGGAAAATCAAGATCTGGTCTGGAGGGCTTAGGAGGAGCTGTTGAGCCACGGGGACAAGGCTCTTCATTGACAGCTGCTTTTCCAAGAGGTTTTTCCAACAGCCATTAGCATAAAACATCCCCAAACATCCATGGGGCAGATACACCTGTAGGGCAGAAGCCCCCAGAGCAGCCCCAGGCGAGAAAGCTGTGCTGCAGAAGAGAGTTTACCTGTTGTTACTCCAAAATCTCTCTCTGGGCAAGTGTCTCAGACCTCCTGGATCCTTTTGGGACCACCCACTTGCAGCATCCCATGGAAATGCAATGCCATCAGGTGGGGTTTAGGGGCACTCAGAAGCCTGGAGCAGCTGAGAGTCACATATTTTGGTCATTAAACACAGCAAGGGTGGATTTAAGGAGCCATTCCTCTGTGCCTTCAGCAGTGGTGGTTCAAGGCCCAAACAAAACCCTAGGTTGGCCACATCATGGTTAACCCATGCAGCTGTGGGATGGGACACACATGATGCCTGAAACACATCCTGCTCCCAGCTGCTGGAAGGAGCATTCCAGCAGAGAGCAGATGTGCTCACAGGGCTCGAAATGGCTCCCACAGATGTGGCTGCTCTTGGGAGATGCCAGGCTGTGGGTATCTCCCTTTATGTCACCCAAGATGCATGGACTCCAGGAAATCTCTTTCTCCTAACAAAGCCCAGACTTCTCTACAGCCTTTCCCTGACACCAGGCGGTCAAGTCAAGGATTTCCTTTGAGGGAGACCAAAACATGACAGCAAACCGTGTAGGAGGCTCAGAGCCTGGGTGCCAGCTTGGCCCTGTGGTTCCTTGTGTGGCCAATGACTCAATGTCATTGTGGGCTCAGGTTTTTCACATTCCTCCCTGCTCTGAGGCTGTATTTCCACCCATAAACTGCAGTGCACCCATAGCTCGACACCCTTCCTCCTGAAGAAAAGCCTCCAAGAAGACAAGGGAACCTCAAAGCTGTCATTAACACGTGGGCAGACCAGGGAGCACTTGGTGGTGACAGAGAGCCTGTCTTCTTAAGCTGGCCTGCCAAAAATGTGTCTCTCAAAATGCTGGCAGTGACACGTTTTTGGGAGCTGGCTGACTCCTGCTTCTCTGGAGTTAGAAAGGCTCTAAAGCCAACGATCTGTCAAAGCCTAAGGGCTATAAACATGTGGTTTTGCCACCCAAGGTCTTTCTCCTTGGCTTTTGCCTTTGCCATTCTGGGATTGGGTGTTTTCTCTCTGGTTTGTTTTTTTTTTTTAAGTGTCTGTAGGAGAGGGCAAATTTAACACAGCTTCTGCTTCTTTGCACCACTTGGGCCTGCAGCTACATCGCTTTTGGGCCAAGAACAATGCCAAAGTTGGGAGGTTTTGCCACAAAGCCACAAGCTTGGGATGCAGGACACCTCAGTTCCTCTCTACCATGATGTTGGCCAACCTCTGCCCATAATTCATCTGTTTCTGAGCCCCTGGGGCTAAAGGTCAGAGTTTTCCAGATGGACATGGCTGCAGTCCTCAATTAGGAAGGCACGGTGAACCCATGTGGTGTGGTGCACATTGTTCAGCACCAAGCACAAATGAGTTTGGGTCATTCCCAAGAGCTGTTCAACTGAAAATGACTGTAACATTCCTTTGTTTTCGTTTTAGGGAGGTGGGAGAACAAGCATTTTTGGTTATCAGACCTCCAGAGTCCTCCTTTGATAGCCCAGCTCTAAACCACCTCAGATGTCTTGCTCCTCACAGAGGAGATGGTGTTAGGCTCTGATTAATATTTTGTGTAGAAGTAGACTATTAAAGCAGTGCAATCATAAGGAAAATCCATTGAAGCATGTTTTTTTCCTCACCAGCTGCCAACTGGGACTCTGCAATTTCCCTTCCTCCTCCACTTTGGGCTCTTCAAGGCACAAAAACTACTCCATGGTGCGATAGGACTACATTGGACTCAGCTTGCTACCTGCTGCTCAAGCTTTTGGTTTCTTCTCTCTTCCCCAACAGAGAGAGGGACTGATTTACTCTTCTTTTTCTTCATCAAACTTTGCTGTGAATAAGCTCTTGCTGCTCCTATTGCTTCCTCTTCTCTGGAATCCTTGCAAAGCTTGCTCGAGCAGGGCTGTGTTTTGTCAGGCTTCTGCTCCTTCTCAGCATTTCTCCTGATTTAACCCTCCAGATGGGTCTTGGAAGGAGGTGCTCTAAAGCAGACACACAGGTAGGACCTGCCTAGGATGAAAGCTGAGATAGCAAAGCCTCCCGTTATAATCAAAGGTGAGGGAGAGACACCTGCAGAGGGTGAATCACCCGAGATCGGTACCCGAGATAGAGCAGAGGAATTGTCCTCTGCCTGTGCAGGATTCAGGAACCAGGGGGAACCTGATGGGATTTTAGATGTGGTAGGATTTCAGTGGGACATGGGATGTGGCAGGGGCTCAGGTGGCATTTCGTGATGGTTGAAGGATGGGGGACACTTGGCCCCTCTCATTGATGCATCCTGGTAGGAAGCTGCTGTGAGGATGTGCAGCAGGCTGGTGTTGCCTGGGTGTAGTGGCAGGGAGAAAACAGGATCTGCCTTCCATTTCTAGTATTGATTTTATTCTCTTTAAATTTTTCATTTAATTTGAAGTTTTTTTCCTGATTTTCTCTTATTTTTCCTGTTAATATATTTTTTCCTTTCCTTTCCTTTCCTTTCCTTTCCTTTCCTTTCCTTTCCTTTCCTTTCCTTTCCTTTCCTTTCCTTTCCTCTCCTCTCCTTTCCTTTCCTTTCCTTTCCTTTCCTTTCCTTTCCTTTCCTTTCCTTTCCTTTCCTTTCCTTTCCTTTCCTTTCCTTTCCTTTCCCTTTTCCTTCCCACACACCATTGGTTTGATTCCAGGCCATTTAATGTTTTGCTTTTGTTTTAAATAGCTTTCAGCATGAGGAGGTGGGGCAGGGAAGAGATCTCCTCTGGAGCTAAGCTGGGATATACAGGCTTCATTTGCCACTCCAAGGGGAGCTTGGAGTGATGCAAATGAGTGGTAAAAGCACTGAGCAGAGTGGTTGCAATCCCATCTTCTCCAGGGCACATGGGAACATCAGGAGTGACTCAGAGAGCTGCTGGAGCTGCTGCTGGGGAGAGGAGCTAGTCTGAGCCCGTCGCTGCACGTGAGAGTGGGCAAGGGAGAGCAGGGAAGAAAGCTGCAGTTCCTCAGCAAGAAATTAGCTTTGGAAACAGCAGCATTGCTCACTGTAGCCCTTGATGGCACCAAAGGAGGGGAGGAAGAGGATGAGTGGGACCATCTGTCCATCATCATCCTCGTTCTCCAAGTGTTAAGCTGGGCAAGGAGCAGGACTAGGGTGGCATCTGCTGTCCTGGCAGCCAACACAGTGCTTGTGAGCTGCATCTTCCTCATTGCCCCGAGTGTCAGCCCCTCAAAGCATCATGGCATGGCAAGAAGGAGGAAGAACCCAACCAATGGGTCATAAGACCTCGTCTATGGGCACCTGAGAGCAGCTTTCAAGGGCAAAGTGAGACTCAGGGCAGCATTGATGGGAGCAGCAATACAGTGTATGGGTCTCACAGGGTTTGGGCTTCCTACCACAAAGGTTTAGTGGTGAGTTGGGATGGGAAGAGGATCTGGAGGAATGCAAAGATTCCTGTGAAATCTCTCCTTGTCCTCCTGGGTATGACTTTATCTTGTCTTTCAACAGCCATGAAAGCCTCTTTACTCACCAGAGAGACTGATCCCTCCAAAAAACCTTCTCCCATCCTGATTTTGCTGTTTTAGATGCACCAGATTGGCCCTCACAAGGTGTTAATCTTCTCTCCACTGCCTCTGAGAGAAGACTGGACTGATCTCTCCAAAAAACCTTCTCCCATCCTGATTTTACTGTCTCAGATGGGCCAGATTTGCCCTCACAAGGTGCCAATCTTCTCTCCACTACCTCTGAGAGAAGACTGGACAAAACCTATGCCACAAGGCTAAGGTGAAACACCTCCTGGCCTCTACGCCAGGGCTGACACATTGCTGTCTGCCTTCCAGCCTTTTTTAGGGTGGACATAGCTTTAGGAGGTTTGGAGAAGGCCACCCTTGGCACCACCAAAGCCCAGCCTCACTTGCACTCCATTCCCCTCTGCAGCTCCTGCCGTGCGGAGACGTGCACCTGAAGAGGTCATGAGTTGAGAGGAGACGTCTTGGCGGTTGGGTTGGCAGAGGAGTCAGGGAGGAGGCAAAGGGGTGGGTTTGTTCTAGGCAAGGAGACAACCAGGCAAAAGAGTCATGAAGTTCTTGGCTATGGAGGGGCCCATTCCTTAGAGAGAAAATTGCTGGCAAATGGCTGCAACATTGGAGCGTTTCTCCCCAGCCCTTCCCTTGCTGAGAGCAATGTGAAGGCAATTATTAGAGCTACTTCTGAAAGGCGGGGGGGGGAAAAAGGAGGGGAAGGAGAGGACGGGGGGGGGGAAAGGGAAGAAAAACAAAAGGGAACAACCTGGAGAGCTGAAAGCTGCTGCCTGGATGTGGGTTTTCAACAAGACTGCTTGGCACATCTGTTTGCCTAACCCAATGCATCACACAGGCTCCGAAAGCTATAATCAGGCAATTTCAGGGTGTGGAGCTGGGCACTAAATAAGTACTGAGATAAGTGCAAGCATTGTTCACACGCCAAGAGGCAAAAGAAGTGCAGACAGAGAGACCTGGCTTGGCCCAAGCCATGAAATCACAAGTGCCTCGAGGGGGGTTTGGGGATAGTGGGGACGGTGTTGGGATGGGATGTTGGTTTGTCTGGAAGTGAAATACCTGCAGGGGGAAAAAAAAAAAAAGGATGAGTATAGGGGAAAAAAAAAAAACCAACCCCAAAACAAAAGGAGGAGAAAAGAGCCTGGCTTCTGCTCCTCTGCACCTCCCCATGCCACAAAACCCTCGGTGTAAGTGTCAATGGCGTCATCTCGGAAAGGTGGTGCTTGTCACAAATAAATCAGCCCTTGCCTTTTAGCTGTGATGATAATTATATGGTGTCTTAAGTATCTGTACAAACTGTCAGGGGAAATATATGGTGAGTAAAGAAACTTGGAGCTTGCTAGCAGGGAAATGTTAAGGTGTCTCAGCTTAGCTGCTACAAAGGAACCTTGTCTGGATTTATTTGGGGGGTGGTGGGGGGGAGGTGTGGAAGAATGATGAAAGGTTGGATTCGTGTCCTTTCTTGTCTGTCAGGAGATGTTTAATGGGGTTGTATAACCCTAATGGTTTTAGTTTTTTTTTTTACTTCCCCCCCCAAAAAAAAGGGAGAATTGGAGGTTTGGGAAGAAATGTGATGTGGGAGCGGGGAGGGAGGGCAGAGGTTGGATCCTGGGAATCTTCCATGGTAGTGGTGGTGGAGGTGGCCCTCAAGGCCAGGACGGTGGAGTGTCAGCACCCCAAGTGTTGCTGCTTAGCAAATGCAAGCCCAGCAAAGCCCAGGAGTGATGCTAATTCAGGCTCAAACCCCACAGGGCAAAACGCAGGAGCAACAGGGACTTTCACTCCCAGCTGTTGATATCATCTGGGGTTTAGGAAATCCCCAGGCTGTGGCAGCATGTGGCCCCACGCAGGTGGCACTCCTGCATTGCCCTGGGCTTTCCCAAGGGCACTTGTGGCCTTTAGGCACCTGGTAGCTGAGTGTGTCACATCCACGGCTGGCACGGTGCTGACAGATGCTGCACACACTCAAGGGGAAGCTGAGCTTTGCTTTTTCTCCACTCAAACACAACCAATAACTCCATGTGCAAACCAGATTTGTCTAAAAAAAAACTCCATCTTACCAAAAAATGGTCCCTTCTGCCCAAAATATTTCTTTTTCTTTTCCTTTTTCTTCTTTTTCTTTTCCTTTTTATTTTCCCTTTTCTTTCCCTTTTCTTTCTCTTTTTATCTTTCTCTTTTTATTTTCCCTTTTTTCCTCTTTTCCCTTTTCTTTCCCTTTTTATTTTCCCTTTTCTCTCTTTTTCTTTCTCTTTTCCCCTCCCCTTTTCTTTTCCTTTCCCTTTCCCTTTCTCTTTTCCCTTTTTCTTTTTATTTTGCTTCATTTTCTATTCTTCCTTTTTCATTTTATTTCTTTCTCTGTTTTTCTCTGCTGCTTTCCTTTTCCTACTTTTCTTTTCCCTCCTCCCTNCAAATATCCTTTCTCAGTTTCTTTTCTTTCCTTTTCCTCCTTTTTCTTCTCCTCCCGGTTGTGGTGAATCCAAGACCTGGCCTGCACACAGCTTGGGTTTAGGTGAAGCTATTTTGGTTCTAGGTGTGGCTGCTTACATAAACTCTAATTACATCAACAAAAGCCCCATAGGGGGGGACACGGTTACAACGGCACCGAGGTGCCAAAGATGATGATGGAGATAACAACGGACCACGTCTACCCCAGCACCTTCAGGAGGCATCAGTGCCTCCATCCTGGTGCTACAGGCAGGGAAACTGAGGGCACTGGGCCATGATTTGCTCAAGGCCAAGCAGCCTCGGGACCAACCTCACCCCTCTGCTGCTGCGTTTCACATTCCTCCCTCTCCTCAGCAGCCCGTGGCCGGGAGCTTCTCGCACGAGATGCTACGTGAGGGCTCCTGGGTTATTAAGTGGAGCCAGGGCTCGGTGTCGGGAGGGATGCTGCAAGCTCACACATGCTGGAGCCAGGTTAATCCCTGCTGGGGCGGCTGCAGCCCGGGCAGGGTGGCTCTGTGGCACTGCAGGCTCTCAAATGTGAGGATTTGAGGCATCCTGAAGATGCAGGAGCTGAGGATCTGTTGGAGTGTTTATCCGTGTTGCCATGAACTTGTGGGGCAGCAGAGGTGGGGGCACATCAGCCCTTGTGCCTCCCTCTGTCCCTATCTTTGCTCTCAGAGTGGAGGAGATGGTTTGCAAACAGGATGGTGAGAGGATCCTCTGTTGTGGTTTTACCCTGGGGGGGGCACATCCCTTCTCCAGACCCCCCTTTCCCACAGGGCATCATCCCAGCAGCACCAAAAGGCTCCATCCTGGGGCATAAACTCCCCTCTTTCTATGCCCCCATCCCTCAGCCAATCACCTTCTGCAATCTCTGCTCCCGACCAATCCTGTGCTGCCACCTCGCTCTGCTTCCAGCCAATCCTGTGCTGCCACCTGGGTTGTTTTTGTTCCAGCCAATCACATGCTGCCACCTGTCTCTGCTTTCAGCCAATCCCGTGCTACCGTCCCTGTTGTCAGCCAATCCTGTGCTGTCCCCTTCCAGGGGTTTATAAATCCCCAGAGACCAGCCAATCCCGTGCTACCACCCTATTCTCAGCCAATCCCATGCTGACCCCTTCAGGGGTGTATAAATCCCCTGAGACCAACCAATCCCGTGCTATCCCCTTTTCTTTTCCTTTCCCTTTCCCACCACCCTGTTTCCAGCCAATCCCGTGCTGTCCCTCTCCAGGGATGTATAAACCCCCGGAGACCAGCCAATCCCGTGCCACCACTTGACCCTGCTTCCAGCCAATCCCGTGATACCCTCTCCAGGGGGTTTATAAAGACCTAGAGATCAGCCAATCCCAAGATGCCCACTCCAGGGGTTTATAAATCCCCTGTTCCCAGCCAATCCCATGCTACCACCCCTATTCTCAGCCAATCCCGTGCTGCCCCTTCCAGGGGTTCATAAATCCCCAGAGACCAGCCAATCCCATACTGTCACCTGTCCCTGTTCCCAGCCAGTCCTGTGCTGCCCCCTCCAGGGGTTTATAAAGCCCCAGAGATTTTCCTCTTCTTTTTTTCATTTGAGGGGAAAAATGGGTTTATTTTTATTAATGAGCCACACCAGAGCACCCAAAACTGCCCCTCACTGGGGTAAAAGGAGCTGTCTGCCCCATACAGCCCCAAGACCACCTGAGCTCCTAAGGACTGGGTGCTGGGAGCCTTTCAGAGCTCACGTGAGCACGGAGATCTCTCCTTAACCCCTGCCTGGTGTTGCAGCTCTGCCACAATTAAGGCAAAGCTCATTTGCATGCTGAGCTCCAGGTAAAGGAGCTCTTCAGGAGCGAGCCAGGGCCTCTCTTTCTTTTTAACTGTCACATTTTTTTTTCCCCCCTCCCTCCTCATCTCCCCCTTCCAGTTCTTTCGCTTGTTTATTTATTGGCCTTTTATTGCGATGGATATTTGCATGGAAACTGTTTCCTGCTGTTTCCCTTTCCCACTCCCAGCCATCATCCTCGGGTTGTGACATTCTAGTTTCCATGGCAACGCGTTGAGATGCCACAGAGGACCCTGCTCTGCCTTCAGGTGGGGAGCCAGGCAGATGGAGCTGGTGAGAGACAAAGAGGGGAGGGAAGAAAAGACCCGTTTGTGGGTGGTTTTTTTTGGTGCTCAGAGCTTTTTGGGGTTTCATTGCTGAGCAGGCTGAGGATAAACCCGTGGGGCTGAGGGTGTCTGAAACCTGCTGGCCTCTGTTTAAAGGGCTGGGATGTGATGGGGAAGCTGTTGCTCAAGGGCAAAAGGGATGAGGTGAGGTTTTCTACCTACATTCCACAGCATCCTATTTCACCCAGGGTTTGCCCAAGACCCAGATAGGTTCGTATATCTTCAAGCAAAACCCCTTGGCATCTCCATTTGAGGACACAGGGAGGTGCAATACAGTTTCTCTAGAGGTAACTCCCTCGATCCATCCTCCTAACGCCCTAAATCCCTATTCTCCTCCAGATCTGCCCTATTTCCAGCTGAGGCTGCTGGTTGGGCTTGTGCTTTCCCCTCCTGGGCTGCAGGCAGCGATGTCTGGAAATCGTTAATCCCAAGAATGCCGCCGGGTTTCTGGCGCGATGGGAAGGAGACGAGGTCACTCTATAAAACCTGAGCAGCCTGAGAGCGGGTGGTTTGTGAGCTCCCTCCTCCTTGTCCTTGCCCTCCTTTGGCAGAGGTCGGGCTCTTGGCTTATCCTGAACCCATCCTGAAGGCTGCTGCATCTCCAGATGTTTGTCACCCTTGGTAGGAGGTTCCCTGGTTAGGTATGTGCTCCACTGTCCCCTTGTCTTCCTGCAGAGACACAGCCCTTGGTGTGGCTGCACCGGACCCCAAATTCTCTCTCCAGTGTAGGGGAGGAAAAGATGAGATGTCTCAGTGGACATCATATCCTCTTGCTTGGCTTCCCTTGATGCCTATAGGTGACCTTCTCTTGGATCCAAAGACCTGATTTCAGGGAGATGCTGTGAAGTTCACGGTTCACCTTTCATTATGAAAGCTGCCTCTGTAAAGGATGTGATGGGTGGCATTAGGTAGAAACCCCCCAAAGTGCTAATTTCTCACATATTTGGTGCATTTTAGCTGGGGAGTGCAGAAGGAATCCTGACATCTCACCTTCACACGTGCTTATAGGTGTATGAGTCCACAAGGTTGACATGGAAGTGAAACCTCCAGGATAAAAGACATCATGGGACACCTCCATGGCTTACCAAAGATAAAATCCAAACCATATCCAAGCCATTTCTTCCTCAAAACCTTCCCAAAATGGACACCAAAGCTTTTGGGTAGCTGCTACCATCTCTCCTGCATCACAAATCCACGTGCTGGCCAGCTCTCACCTCGGTTTTTTTTCGGATCCCATTTTGAGCAGAACTTCATCCCTCCCTTTCCCAGGACCAGCCCTTTGGTACCTTTCTGTGCTGGCTTTTGTTGCATTTTTATTTCTCTCCTAGTCTATAAAATGGCAGTAATAGGTGCTGCAAATCAAGGGTGTCTGGATTCTAAACACGCTGCCACTCGCCAATGGGCTCTTTGTGACCCCAGCACAGCAATGCTGATATGTGTGTGTGTGTGTGTGTGTGGTGAGGAGGGGGGTGATTTTGCACTGAAAAGAGCTTAGAAAAAGATAATTTCTCTGCACAACTAAACCAATCACTTCCTGCAACAAAGGAGGGAGCTATTACTGCAAAAAAAAACCAACCCACTCTACCACCCAACACCCCACCAACCAACCCTGCTGACTGCAACCAAGACACATCCTCGCAGTATATTAACTGCTTATTGGAATATTCCCTGCATCTACTTTACCATATGTTTGTCCTCCCTCATTTTAGCTTGTGCTGCTTTGCTAAATTACATGTTTAAAGCCAACCAAAGGAGAAAGGAAGGAGAGGGGAGACTGGGGAGATACATTCAAGGCTTTTCCTTCTGCAAAAGAAACCAAGCCCCCCCATCTCTCATCCCTCCCCATCTCCAAACCACGAGGCACGGGGCTTTACTCACAGCCTGAATCAACCCCAATTTCCTTGTCAATGAAGTTTGTTCCCTCATTTTAGCTTGTGCTGCATTGCTAAATTACACGTTTAAAGCCAACCAAAGGAGAAAGGAAGAGAGGGGAGACTGGCGAGACACACTCAAGGCTTTTCCTTCTGCAAAAGAAACCAAACCCCCCCATGTCTCATCCCTCCCCATCTCCAAACCACGAGGCACGGGGCTTTACTCACAGCCTGAATCAACCCCAATTTCCTTGTCAATGAAGTTTGTCCTCCCTCATGTTAGCTTGTGCTGCTTTACTAAATTACATCTTTAAAGCCAACCAAAGGAGAAAGGAAGGAGAGGGAAGACTGGGGAGACACATTCAGGGCTTTTCCTTCTGCAAAAGAAACCAAGCCCCCCCATCTCCAAACCATGAGGCACGGGGCTTTACTCACAGCCTGAATCAACATCAATTTCCTTGTCAATGAAGTTTGTCCTCCCTCATTTTAGCTTGTGCTGCATTGCTAAATTACATCTTTAAAGCCAACCAAAGGAGAAAGGAAGAGAGGGGAGATACACTCAAGGCTTTTCCTTCTGCAAAAGAAACCAAGCCCCCCATCTCTCATCCCTCCCCANCCCGCCCCCCCCCCCCAAAAAAACCACCCCAAATGCTGTGGCTGCATCTCTGTGGGTGTTTTTTTTTTTTTCCCCTGTCTTCCCCTCGGAAGTGGCAGTGGAACAATCAGCAGCTCTGTGCGTGCTGCTCTCTATTCATACGGTAATTAGAAAGCTGGGAATGACAGGCCGTTTAATGACGGCTGTAATATGTACCTGCATCTCGCACAACAGCTGGTGCTCCGGAGAAAATGCAGCCATGTTTCTTTGGAGATGGGCTAATAGGAAAATCTTGAGCTAACAAGGAAATAAATCTCCCCAAGGCTAAACTTCGAAAATAAAGGAGGGGGTGGGGGGGGTGGGGGGGGAAGAAACACAAAACACAACCCACACCAAAAAAAAACGACGAGAAAGGGGAAAAAAAAAAATAAATATATGGTTTCGTGTGCAGAGAAAGGAATTTTAAACAAGTCGAGCCAAATTCAGCCCGGCTGGAGCTGAACCGGCGCTGCTGCGGGTGCCTCCTGCACACGTAACGGAGCTCAGTACCTGCAGCTCAGCAGGGTTTGGGGTGGTTGGGGTGGAGCGGGGGCTTTTTTTGTTTTGTTTTTTGGCTGTATCTGGTGGTGTAAATCAAGGTTGACACGTCCTGAGCTGCTGCGTTTACACTGGGCTGGAAAAGCTGCGGCTGGGCAGATGCGAAAGGACGAGGCGGTTGGGGCTGGGGGCTTCTCCCTGGGGCTGGGGGCTGCTCCTTGAGGCTGGGGGCTGCTCCCTGAGGCTGGGGGCTTCTCTCTGGGGCTGGGGGCTTCTCTCTGGGGCTGGAGGTTGGTCCTCGGTTGTGGAGACTACTCCTCAGGGCTGAAGGCTTCTCCCTGAGTCTGGGGGCTTCTCTCTGGGGCTGGGGGGGTTCTCCCTGAGGCTGGAGATTGCTCCTTGATGCTGGAGGCTGCTCCTCAGGGTTAGGGGGCTGCTTTTCAGGGCTCAGGGCTGCTTCTCGGGGCTCAGGGCTGCTCCCTGAGGCTGGAGGCTGCTCCTCAGGGTTGGGGGGCTGCTTCTCGGGGCTCGGGAGCTGCTCCCTGAGGCTGGGGGCTGCTCCTCAGGGTTGGGGGGCTGCTTCTCGGGGCTCAGGACTGCTCCTCAGGGCTAGAGGCTGCTCCCTGATGCTAGGGGCTGCTCCCTGAGGCTGGAGGCTGCTCCTCAGGGCAGGGGGCTGCTCCCTGAAGCTGGAGGATGCTCCCCAGGGCTGGTGTGTGCCCTTCAACTGCCCGTTCTTGGTATGAGGTGGAAGCCAGGGTGAGGGCAAGACTGTGGCAGAGGGCCTCGTGACAAGGGCGATGCAGCAAAACCCCCATAGGATATCTCAGGAGATGAAGAGTGTTAAGGAGGGATCAAGCCTCTTGGCTGGAGGTGCAGATGTCATATGTGATGTCCAAGCTCAGGCTAAAAACCAGACCTTGATGTGGCCCCAGGTGACAGAGGGACCACTCAGAGAAATAGCTGCAGGGATGCAGCCTTTTAGCTGCATCACTGAGCTCTCCATCTGCACGGGACAGACGCACGCATCTGTGTGTCAGAGCAAGGGGTTACCTCTCTCCTTTGGACACCAAATCTGATTTGGCAAGAGGTTGTGATAGCCTCAGGGTTTTCCTGAAGAGCAATCACCTTCCCAGAGTCTCCTTTGCTCTCTACATCCCTCCAATAGCTACTACAGGTCTCCTGCTTTGCTCCGTGAGATCCACCAGCCTTGGTTGCCCTCATGTTTTTGTGGCATTGCTTGGGTGTTGGCAGCTGGGAGGAAAGACAAGAAGGTGAGATCTCTCAGCATCCAGCAGCTGCTGCAAAGTCCCTTTTGCCTAATTCTGCCACGAGGAGGGTGATGGATGGATCACAAGGACATCCCTTCACACAGCAACCCAGTCCAAGGGCGACCACTCTAAATCTCACCAAGCCCTTTAGGTGCCCGACAGGAGTGAGCTTAGCTCTTCCATCCTGGTCCATAGCCTTAGCTCCTCCATCGTGTGGTCCACAGCCAGGAAAAGGAGCAGGATGAGATCAGGACCTTTGCTCTGCCATGAATTACAACCATGGGGCTGCTGAGCCCCAACTCAGCGAGAACCCGGCGGTTGCATTGTGGCCGCGGCGATGATTTGCAGCTCGGCCCAGCCCAGCTCGCTGCGTGCCTCCTCCAAACGGATCCGTCTGAACCAGCTCAAGTTCTCCCCAGCACTAATTGATTTCTGCTTGCAGCCAGCTCCCTTTCAGCCCCCCTGCTAGCCCCCAGCCCTCAGGAACCCGGAGATAAAGCCCCAGGGTCTCAGTTTCCTGCAGTCAACCTCCAAACATCTGATCAAGTGTCTGAAGTTGTGTGCATTTCTCTTCTATTTTTTTTTCCCTCTCCTTGCCTTTCCCTTTCTCAGGCATCCCCAGGGAAGTTCCCAGAACCATTCCTCATTTCTTCCAGCCATCTGCTCTGACCCACGTGGAGTAAAGTCTCCCTTTCCTCCCAAACTCCCCTTAAAAACCGCGTTAATCCAATGCTTGGGTCGCACATGGGGTATTTTTTTGTTGCAAGGGGACGTGGGAAACAACTCCCCAGCAGGAGAAGAACCTCAAAGGAAACCCAGAACAAGAGGGAAAGCTTTTTAGGGGGAAGCAGCAGATGAAGGGAATGAGGATGAGCTCGGTAGCATCCGTGGTGCCACAAAAACAGGGGTGTCTCAGAGTAGGGGGGTGGGGGGCATCCCGTTGTCAGCCCATCAAAAGGAATCCTACAACCAACTTTTGGGTTGTCTTTCCAAAAGGAGCTGCTGCTTCTGCTTCATCCCTCCTCAGGCTGGAGTTGAAGGGCTCGGAGGGAGGTGTGTGTCCCTTCCTGGAACTGCCAGCTCTCTGCATGCTGTGAATAATATTCCTCTTTTTCCATCTGTGATTAGATTTACGACCCGGCAGCTCTTGTTCAGATCTCGGCCTGAATTCGATGGTCGATGCTGGAATGTGATATTTTCCTAAATGTCCCTGTAGTGCCATGAAATCCAGTTATAAAGAAAACAAGGACATGTTTTAACAATAAAACCAATGTGCATGATCTAATTAAATGGCATAATAAAATTAGGGAATAAATGCACAAAGCATGAAAACCTGTTCCTTGAAAAGTGAATCAAATTGGCTACTAAAATGAGCGTTTATTCCTCGTCAAGGAAGCTGGAAGATCTTGTTCTCTCTTCTCCAGGAAGGGATCTCCAAGCTGTCTCCAGGTTTTGGGAAGGTTTAGCTGGTGAATGTTGTTTTTTTCTCTGAGAGCTGGACTCAGTCAGAGGCAGCCAGGAGGGGAGGAGGGGGGAAAGGAAAGAAATATTTGCTCAGTGGATGCATTTACCTGCTGGAAAACCCATCCCCTGCACAAGGTGAATAAATAAAGAGCAAAAGAACCCAATGTGCAAAGATCAAGGGCGGTGGGGGGCAGGGGGGAGGGATTTGCTGCTAGGGGTTAAACCCAGCAGGAGCAAGCAACATGGCTGGGAGACAAAAACCATCCTACAGAGCTGCTGTTGGCAAGGAAAAAAAGGAGCAAATTTGGTTGCCCAACTCTGAAGCTCCTCTGAGGTACAAATAATAGAGATTCCTTCTTATGCATAAGCTCCCTCGTGCCATTCAACAGAGAGTTTGTGAGCTGGAGCAAGGGAAACTGAGGCAAGGGAATTGAAACTGGGGGATGTTCCCAGCCCGTGGCCATGAGAGATGACAGTTCTCTGCGTGCAAAGCGGAGGAGGCAAAAGGAGGAGGAGGTGAGTTTGACTCACCAGCTTAAAGCTTCGCATCCCACCGCCTTGGCAGGGAAAGAAAAGAGTGAGGCCAAAGCTGGAGCCCTGGTTTTGCAGCCAGCACTGGGCAAAGAGAAGAGCCTGGCTCCGTCTGAGGGTCTGATGCTAAAACCTGGCAGCCTTGGGGTGGCTCAGGATGAGCTGGAGGCTCCTGGGGTGGAATTTCCAAGGGTTTATAGTGGGTTTTTTTAATCTTTTGATGTTATAAAATGTTGCACATCAAGCCTGGAGTTTGCAAACCTCAAGGTTTTGAAGCAGAGAGCTCCAATGTTTGCAGTCACCCCAGTTATGGTGCGTGGTCTGACTTAGGCTGCTACTGACAACCACCAAGAGATCCTGAGGAGGCTGAGAGGCACTTGGGGATGCCCAACTCTTCCCTCCCCTCTCTCCTGGCAATACCTCGTGGTGCCAGTGGAAAATTCCCTTTTCCTTTTCTGCCATCCATCCTTCATCGAGCCCATCCATCAGTCAGCTTGGCGAGCTCTCCCTCACAACTGTGTCATCTCGGGTACCCCCACGGTGTTCAGTAATTAAACCATGGCACATTGTAAAAGAAGGAAGGAGGGGGGTTGTGGGGGGATGAGAGGAGAGGTTAGAAATATAGTGATCTGTCTTACAGCTGTGGAACAAAATCATTTGGCACCAGTGCTGAGATCAGATATCGTTCTGGCAGGGGATGATGCCAAAGCTGGGTGAGGGTTGGGGCTGGTGGCCTGGAGGATCCTGCAGGATTTTGAGTGACCCCGGTGTTGGATTTGGATCCTGTGGTGGAAGGAAAAGTTCTCTCATGGTGGAAGGGCTTTTTCTTTCAAAGGGATGGGAAAACCTGTTTGAAGGTAATCGTTGCCCAACGTCGTCTTGTGAGCTCGTAAGTCGGCGTGGGAAGGCAAAGTGGCTGGGTTATTGCTTTCATCAGCCTCACAGGGTGTTGATCATAGAATCACAGAATCACAGAATGGTAGGGGTTGGAAGGGACCTCTAGAGCTCATCCAGCCCAAACCCCCTGCAGAAGCAGCTCCCACCCAGCTCAGGTCACACAGGAACGTGTCCAGGGGGGTGTTGAAGAGCTCCAAGGAAGGAGCCTCCACACCCTCCCTGGGCAGCCTGGGCCAGGGCTCCCTCACTCAAACAGGGAAAGAGCTTTTCCTTGTGTTTCAATGGAACTGTTTGTGTTGCAGCTTCATCCCATCAGCCCTTGTCCTGTGACAGCAGCACAAAGTGCTGCCCCAAGCTCCTGACACCCAGCACTGACAGACTTGGAGCCATTCATGAGCTGCCCCTGAGCTCAGGCTCCTCTTGTCCAGACTGAACAGCCCCAGGTCCCACAGCCTTTCCTCAGCAGGAAGATGCTCCAGTGCCCTGATCACCTTGGTGTCCCTGCCCTGGCCTCTGTGCAGCAGTTCCCTGTCCCTCTGGAGCTGAGGAGTCCAGAATTGGACACAGGACTCCAGATGAGGCCTCACCAGGGCAGAGTAGAGTGGGAGAAGAACCTCTCTGGCCCTGCTGCTCACACTCTTCTTGATGCATCCCAGGATGCCGTTGACCTTCTTGGCCATGAGGGCACGTTGCTGGCTCATGTTTAGCTTATTATCAATCAGGACTCCCAGGTCTCTCTCTGCAGAGCTGCTCTCCAGCAGTTCCACCTCCAGCCTGTGCTGGTGCAGGGGTTGCAATGAGGACAATAAGGACGTGGGGTCTTTATTGTTCCGGTGAGAGCATGTTTCAACTCCATGACGGATCCTGCAACAGGGACACAGCTCCATCTTCAAACCCATAGGAGATCCACAGCAACATCCCAACACCGTCGTGGTTGGAGCAGAGATGGGTAAAAACCCCCAAAGTTTGAGGTTTTTTTTTTTCCTTTGTGCTTTGTGGTTTTGAACCTGCTAAAGGAACCTTCTGCTTTATCCTTGGCCCCCATTTTTCACGCTTAAGGGCACGACACACATTATCATTCACCACCTTCGTTTACATGTAGCAAACAGAGGTCAATTTCTTTCTAAATCCACCTCCCTTCCCTTTTTTTATGGCTCTATTGAACTATTTGCCACATTATTTATACGTTAATGCGATGAATCCCTCTGGATATCACACTGTCTAATAAATAACGCGACAAATCATTAAGCAGGGGTGATAAAAATCAAGCCATTTAAAAATACATCAACCTGTGTTGCTTTTCTGTGTAAAATAAGCTCCAGGGGCCCATCAGCACGAGAGAGGAGGCGAGAGACAGACACACACGTGCACACAACAGAGCAAAACAAAAAGAAAAATTAAGCAGCCAAACACCTGCTTTTGATGAATATCTCCGAAAATGAGGAGCTGGCTGGTTGGAGGTTGGTGGGTAAAGGATGAGGTTGGAAGGGGAAGGATGAAATGAGAAGAAGGGATGATATGGGGGGAATTGCATTGGGTGGTTGTGGGGTTAGAGGTGAAAGCAGATAGGTGAAAGTCACCCCTAAAACCACACGAGAGCCGAATCCTGATGGCACGGGCAGGCACAGCCCGGTTTGGCTGGCAGCATCATCCCCAAACCAGCACATAGGTAACGCAGGCAGAGCTGGCTTGCTGCAACATGTTAAGGTTTTTGCAGCTCTCAGCTTTGGGTGAGGAAAGGGGCTGGATGGGAGAGTGCATCTGCAGTCCCCACCACCACCTCTGGGAGTTTTTTGGGGGGGAGCTGTGGTCATGGGATGCTAAATCCCAGATAGCCAAGCGATGGGTGCAGTTGTGAGAGGGGAGGAGAGGTGGCATCTCATCCAGCATCTGCTCAAAGCAACTGAGAGGTGGATTAGTGGGTACTTTTGCAATCGCATCCCTGAGAGCAGCCAAAATCCTTCCAAGGATGAGAGAGGTGACCAAGGCCAGTAGGAAGGCAGCATCAGAATGACAGCTCCCTTCATCTTCATCATCCACCTCCCCACACCTCTATAGACAGATTTGCACCCTCAGAGGCTTCACCCTCCCCATCGAACGGATCCACCAGCTCCTCGTGGATCCCACATCAGAAGCACCTTTGCTGGGCATCATCTCACCCAAGCCCAAGGAGGAAAACCCACAGAACTCGCCTGCTGGCTGCTCCAGAGCCATGGCTTCCCTCTGGCACTTACAAATGATGTAATCCACTTTATTTGTGTGACAACAAAAACGATTATTATAGTAATAAGTATAATTAGCACGAGACAATTACCATAATAATACATTTCCCTCCTTCCAGAGGGACTTTTTTTGGTTTAAAAAAAACCCAAAAACACAAAACAGGTTTATTTAAGATTTGGGAAGAAAACAACAAAAGTTGCTCAATAAAGTTTCCTGATGTGTGAGGGAACCAAAAACAGCTTCTGCCAGAGGCAAGCGTGGACCTGGAGGTCATCAGGTTGTTTTTTCCTCCAGAGCTTCCAACAATCTTCTTCAGCAGCTGGGGAGAAAGGGGAAATAACATGGGATAACCTGGAAAGAGTTGTCCAGTGTCATCTCCTGATGCCTGTCGAGCTCCTTGGATGTGCTATGTGGAGCCTCTGGTTTGGTGGCCACCGTGAAAGGACCTTCCCCATGAGCTTTTTTTTTTCCCAGGGCTTTTGAAGATGCTCCAGGGAAGCAGAGTTTGAGGAAGCACCAGCTGCAGCCATGACTTAGAGCAGGATAATTACACGGGTTAAAAAGCTGCTTTTTTGGCTTGAATTTTGGAAACACGCCCTTCGCGTCCATCCGCGGAGCAGAGAAGCTTCTCCAGGGAGCTTTGGTTCTGGAAGTGCTCCAGGGCTGGGAGTTGAGCATCAAGCATAGGGTTTAGCCACCCTGCTGGGGTCTTTAGGTTGTTTTTAAAACCCAGAGTGGTTAAAAATAGGCTGGGAGACGCGTTGCTGCCATGGCAAGTTGTCACCATGGGCGATGGGATGCCCAATCGGGATGAAAACATCATCTTTGATGCACCTCCTGTCCCTCCCCTGAGTTGAAAGAGAGATGAAGGACCTGTGGTAGCAGCATGGTCCCCTACTAACCCACCTACTCCCAAAAATATCATCCTCTTCTCAGTCCCCCACGCCCCAATGTCTCTTCTGGGTGGTGGATTCTTTGATGGCTTCCAGGGTTGTGCTCTTTTGGTGAGAGAGGTCACGTCCATGGAGATGAGTCAGCAAAGAGACATTTTCTTACCCAAAATGAATCTTAAAGAAGGATCCAGGTGGAGCTGTGGGCACTGCAGAGGCAGTTGCCAAGGGTGATGGCCAACAAGCCTCTTGATGCTGCCTCTGCTCATCACCACACGGTCTCATGGGCAGCATCTCCCCAGCTGCCATGCTCAGAAAATGGTTCAAAACCAGTTCCAAGCTCAGGCTCCTTCCCTGCTTCGCTGCTCCTGCCTTTCCCCATTGGATCACCCAGTGTTGCATTGGGAGGATGCCTCTTCCAGAGCATCACTGTGTGTTTTTGGGGCAGGATTTGAGGGTTTTGGGGGAAGGCAGCTGGGTCAGAGCTGACTCACTGCTGGCTCAAGGGCCGAATCACCTTTTTCCCTTGATCTCCCGACCAAAAGAGATGAGTTCTGCACCCAGCCCAGCTGAAGAAGCTGCTGTCGCTCCAGGGTGGCATTTGACCCCCAGTTGCATTTAACCCTTTCCAGATTGTCCTAGGGATAGGACCTGCAGGACATCACCTCCTACTCATCTCCTTTCCACCAGCTCTCCAGCTCCTGCTCTGACCCGAAGGCATTTTCTCTCCCTGCCTTTGAAGCAGGCGACGTCTCCCACCCGTGCAAGGAAAAGCCTTGAGTGTAAACATGAGCCTGGCCTTGGTATTTTTAAAGGATGCTTTGGACTATTATCCTTGCAGCCTTTATTCTTTTCAGATGCCAAGAAGCCAGTCGTTTGGCAGCCGGAGTTAATACGATGCAAATGCTGCGAATCCACGGCAGCTGAACTCCTTACATCAGGACTAAGGCTGCTCCCTTGATTTCTTTGACAATGGCTCTTTGGAAAGACACCAAAACATCTTCTGCAAAGGAGATTGGGGTGTTTTGCTTTTTTTTTTCCCCCCCTTTCTCTTCTTCTCAAGTCTGGTTGAACAGAAAGTTTATTAGTGGAAAGGGGGTAATGAAAATAACGTGAGCTGGCATCGTAAACACGCACACTCAGACGGAGGAGCTGAGCACAGTTTGGAACAAGCCGTGTAAAGCACCAGCGTATCGTGTTCCTCCAATCCTCCCAGCCCAGCCAAATGCCAATAATTAACCATAAATAATACCTAGGCTCCTCACAGCAGGTTAATCCACTATAAACATGAACTGAGCTGGAGAAATAACCCCAGGATGGAAAACAGCCTGGTAGCCAAGTGAAAAGGGTTTTTTTTTTTTCTACACAGACAGAGCTGCTGCCAGATTTCAAGTTGCTGGATAAGAAACAGTTTCTTGGCTCATCCCGTGGTTGCTTGGCCACTGAGCATCCCCTGCCTCCACAGAGGAGGGGGGGTTTAGGGCTGCTCTGTGCTGCAGCAGGGACACCCGGCGGCTGAGCTTCTTCCTCGCCACGTTCTCAACGTCCCAGTGGGATGCAGGTGGGGTTTGCTGTGCTCATGAGGGTGGGAGTGGGAGTTGCTGGGGGATCCTGTTGTGAAGAAGCAGCTCAAGATCCATCCAAGTGGATCAAAAGCAGCTTGGAGGGGAATTTCACCTGCCACTGGCCATGGTGTGAGGCCAGGATGGGTCTTGGGAGACACCAAGGTGGTCATTTGACCTCTAGCCCTTCCCAGCCAAATTATCCAGTGACAGTGATGGGAGAGGAGGGTCAGCCCAAAATACACCTCCTGGCTCTGCAGGATTCTGCTGATGTTGAAGATGATGAAGCTCAGCCACAGGTCATGGTTGTGGGTATCTGAGAGGTGCCACCAAAGTGCTGAGATGGAAACTCAGCCTGAACCCCTCCTTGCGCTGCACCCTCATCTCCCACCGCCTGGACAGGCTGGTATCAGGTCACCCAGGGTGCCAGCTTGCACTCCATTCCCTAGCACAAGAGCTGCCAAAAAGTTAGTCTAAATAGAGGACTGTTAAGTCAGGCAAATTCCCATCCAGGACCTCTCAGCTGCTATTTATAAAAGCTGCTGCTTTGCTTAGAGCTGAGCAGGAGAGCGAGAAGGGGCTCACACAAGTTGGGAGAGGCGAAGCGGAGCGGCAGGAGCAGGGTGTCTGGTCTAAAGACGGTGCCGTGGCTCTAACACTCTGCAGATGTTGAACTGAAGCAATTTAGTCATCAGTTGCTTTCATTTTCCTAATGTTGTTTTATTTTTCCCCCTTTTTTTTTTTAACCCCACTCTTCTTTTCCAAGATGCTTTCCCCCCTCCCCTTGTCTTTTCAACCTACAGATCCCACATGCTCTCTTCCTCTCCTCTCCTCTCCTCTCCTCTCCTCTCCTCTCCTCTCCTCTCCCAGGGATAACCCCAGTGATCACTCAGGGATAACCTCCCTCCAGCCCTGCCCCAGCCTATTCCCATGGCCTCAAATCTCTCTTTAAACATCACAGGGGTAGAAACAAGTCAGGATCTCCAAACCTATAGGCCATGGAGGGGTGCCCAAGAACTACAGCATCCCCCAAAAGTCTCCCTTGGCTGTTTCTCTCTACCTCAGTCCTCTCAGCATGGACAGGGAGAGGGGTCTGGGCTGTCCACAGGGAAGGAGGCAACCAGCTTTTATTTTTTTAAGAGAAAAAAAGCTTGGATGTCTCCTGCCCAGGGGCTGCCTTCCTGCTCGGATGGATTAATGTAAAGCAAATAAAGAAATTCATAGCAAAAAGCCCCTGGGAAGGGAATAGAGGGTGGAAAAGCTCCATCAGTGGCCCCATCTACTAAAGCAAGTGTTTCTTCATGGCCAGAGAGGAGATGTGGGGCTGGAGGTGGAGTGTGGAGGGGGGAGGAGGGTGGCTGCTGTGTGAGGGCAACACGGGATGGGACATGTCAGAGTGACAATGTTGTCCCAGAGGAAACCTCCCTCCTGTAACCAGAGAGGTGGGAGAGGGCTTGGAGTACCCTGGGAAAAGCAGCTTAAATAAACCACTGTTGGGTGTGAGCAAGTGATGTGATTTGGGCAGGAGGGTGAAGAAAGGCCATTTTCTGTCCCAGCATAATTCCTTCTTGTCACTCGCCCCGAGGAGTCACATTCCAGCTCCACCAGCCCAGCCAAACCTTCCAAAAATATCTCTTTCACGAGGAGTTATGGTTTTCAGCTTCCTCTCTTGGGGCAAAAAAAAAATCCTTCCCTAACCCACCCACCCCCCCCCCCC
>WBNH01009941.1:11476-22199 GCA_013401255.1 Urocolius indicus | reverse complement strand
CAACCACCACATCCCTACATCACAGCATCCCTTCCAGCCAGCAGAGAAATGAAACACATGATAGTTTGCCCCAGATCCCTCCCAGCTGCAGCCAAGAAAACACACAGCCAAACGTGGCCCCTTTCCAGCTCCCATGAATGGGATGTTTGGAAACCAAGTTGCAATGGGTTTGGTTTCTATTTCTTTACTTCATGGGATTCTCAAAGAGCAGAAGGAGGGGCAGGAGGGCTGGGGAGGGGGGTTGGTTTTGTTGTGTTGGGGTTGGGTTGTTTCTTTTAGTTAAGAGACATCTCTGACATCATTTATTGGACAAGTAGGAAAAAAAAGGGGGAAAAGTGAAAGGGTGAAGGGGAAAAAAAAAAGGGAGGCTGTTTATGCAATTGTTCTCTGCTTGTGGGTGTGTGTCTTACCTAATAACCTCCAACCTGGAGGCCAACGCAGCTGGATTAGGCAGCAACGCTGGGATTTGCAGGATTTCAATGAACCAGCAGCAAGAGCCTCAAAAGAGGCCCCTCCTCAACCTTTTGTAGACATCAGAGAATCCTCACCTCAGCATATCCCCTGCAGTCACTTCCCTTGAACCCAACGCTGCTCTGTTCGCCACTCAGGATCCTTTTCATTCCATCCCAGAGGGGTCACAGAGTCATGGTGNAAATAGGTTTTTCTTATATTGAAGAGTCCTTCTCATTCCACCCCAGATGTCGCTGATTCATCTTTTTTCCCCCCCACCCCTGCCTGGTGGCTGAACCTCAGGGAGAATTCCCTTTACCCAATCCCTTCAGGATTAGCCCCAGAATCTCTCTCTCTTGCATAAGGCTCATACCTCGATGATGACTCCGTCACTGCCGCCAATTAGGGATCATGTGTTGGCAATTAAAGCTCTTTTGGTATCATTGGGAAAGGAAATCAAAAGGCAAATATCAAGTGGAGCCCATTAGATGGGCTAATTGGCTGGGACAAGTAGGAAGGGTGTTAAAAAGGAGCTTTTTAAGCGGGGTGTTAATCTCCCCGAAGACAAACTGTTTGTTTTCAGCTGGTTTTATGACTCCTTCACTCCCACACACACACACACACACACGTTGTATGTTTTGACCCCGGGGATGATGGACAGAGTTATGGGAGAGCAACTGTAAAAGAAGTAATTAGGAATTATGAAAAACATATCTAGGCTTTGGAAGGAGGAGGGTGGATGAGGCAGCTTGTGGCCAGTGTCTCGAGGAGATTTAATGCTCTTGGGCTTTATTATCTCTATCTAACCATCCATCCTTATAAAGAGATGGCGGTACAGTATGCTACTGTAATAGCCCCCCCTCCCCTCTCCTCCTGACCCCCCCCCCCAAACACTGCAGCCTGTGGAAGTGATAAGGCAGCCAAGCCAAGCCTCAAACAGCCTTTTAATCCTTTGAAGCCCATGGGAAATGAGTGTTTCTCCAAGGTAAAGGCATTTTGGGGTGACATCAAAGCCTCATCAATCCCCCCCACACACACACACTGATGTTAAGGAGGTGGGAGATGTGGGCGCTTGGCCAGGCTACTGTTTGGCTGAGGATGAGGATGGAACAAGCTGCCCAGGGAGGGTGTGGAGGCTTCTTTTCTGGAGGTTTCCAAACCCACCTGGACATGTTCCTGTGCCCCCCTGATTGAGGGGAACCTGCTTTAGCAGGGAGTTGGGCTGGATGAGCTCTGGAGCAGGAGCAGTGCAACAGGCTGCACAGAGGGATTGTAAAGGCTCCTTCCTTGGAGCTCTTCAAGACCCTCTTGGACATGTTCCTATGTCACCTGATGTAGGTGAACCTGCTTCTGCAGGGAGATTGGACTAGATGAGCTCTAAATGTTCCTTCCCACCCCTACCATTCTATGATTCCCATCCCCACCATTCTATGAGGAGCCAAGCTGTGTGTCAGGGAGCTGGGATGAGTTCCTATCACAGGAAGGGGATGGCACAATCCCCACGAGATTCCCCCAAGTCACCAAACCCATAAAGTCAACATTGTTGACGCTGCCACTGTGTTGATGCTGGGGAGAACAACCAGGATCACACAGAAGTAACCACATTGTATGGTGCAACACGTGTGTGATGACCCTCAGCATATATCTTGGTCTCACCCTGTGTGCTCTGTGCTGAGAGCTACGTATGTCCTTGATGATGCTCTGGGGCTACAAACCATTGACTCAAAAGCTCCAGAGACTGAGCAAGTGAGAAATAATATCCAAAAAGGACACATGGGGGTCATCAGTGGGGTAGCTGAGGGTGGGAGGTGCTCAGCAGCAGTCAGGATGATACCACCACCCACTCTGGCAGGTCTCTCCCACCCGACAGACTCTCCCCCTGCAGTCAGGGGAGCCAGTGAGGCCGGATACTGGCAAGGAGCTGACAACCAAATGAAAAACATCAGGTTGGAGACGCTCCAGGCTCCTTGACAAGGCGACTACTCACAGGCAACGATGCCAGATGAGCCCCGGCCAAGAGGCGAGGGCCAGCTCCCTGCGGGGACGCCGCTCTGCGCCGGCCTCGGCTGCAGCAGCGGGTGGGAAGGGGAGGGCAAGGAGGGGGTTGTACAAACACCTCTGTGCCTGGGATTTTTATAGCTTGCTTCCAAAAAGATTTAGATCCTCCAGGAGGAGGTCTGAGGGCAGGCAGCAGGATGCCGGCTCCATGTCCGTCACGATGTGGAGGTGAGGCAGGAAAGTGGCCCAAAAATGAACAATTTGGGATCAAGGGTGATGTCTGCTCCGGGTTGTAGGACATTATCCAAGCCCAAGATGCTGGTTGGGTCTCACCTTCCTCATCTTTCAGCAGTGGTTTCTAGACAAGGGCATTTGTCTGACTTGTTCCACCACCTTGAAGGTCCTCACACTGCCGTTGCCTTAGCCCAGCTCTCAGTGCTTGCATGGGATAAGGAGCATGATAAGGGCAAGTGAATAATCCCTGTCCTTGGCATCTTCATAGAATCATAGAATGGTAGGGGTTGGAAGGGACCTTCAGAGATCATCTAGTCCAACTCCCCTGCATCTTTGAGATCTTCAAGCTTTGGTCATCTCCAGCAGTCCAAGGTTAACCAAGAGTCCTCTGGGGTCCCTTCCAGCCAACATCATTGATGTCCCTGCAACCTCAGCTGAGCCCAATCCCACTGTGACACCCTGAAGATCCTCAACAAGAGCCCAGATTTGTCTCCTAGTTGTTCTGGAGCAACCAGAGGTCTTTTTCCTCCTTCTCCTACCCCACATTCACCTTCAAACCTTCAAAAAAGCTCTGGGCACATCCCTGCTCCTCAGAAACAGGCAGGGAAATCTGAACTCAGCTTCTCTCCTCCAGATTGTACCTGTTTAATTCCATGTCTGATGGCTTGGGGAGGGGGGAGGGTTTTTGTTTTGCTCTTGATTTATGACACCCAGGCCCTGGATCTGGGTACTTTCAAATTGATTCCAACCTGCTTTCTATTGATTTAGCTGAAGTCAGTCGACGAAGAGCTTTATGTTAAGCAGCCGTGAGGCGCTTTTAAATCAAGGCTCTTGGCCAAAGCAGAGCTGGCACTGGCAGCTTAATAGGGAGGTATTCCCATAAAGGGCCAGTCATCTGGAATCCAACGTCTCTGCACAGTTGTTGGGCTGGAAGCAAAGGTAATGGGGTTTTCTTGCAAGTTCAAGATGAAGGTGGGGGGTTGGAGGCAGGGTTTTGCAGGGAGGAAGAGGTCGTGGGAGCCTTCAGAATTGAAGGGAGTGAATGTGAGGATCCAGCCTAAGCTCTGGTGTTTTGGGGTGGGTAAGGAGGTGATCACTCTGTCCACATCATCATGGTCATGGCTGGGCTGAGAGGTCTCTCCACTGTATCCACCCTGCATGTGGAAGACTGTTCCCATTGGTAAACTGAGGCACAAGGACCCACCTCCCTCATGCTCAGCTGCAAACCTCTGCAAGGTGCCACTGAACATCTCTGGGAGGTGATTTGGATGGGTTACAACTCCATCCACGGGCCCTTGCTCCCCTCCCATGGGTGGCCACAGCACCCCAGGTCCTCAGTTCATCTCCTGTGACATCCCCTGACTCCCCCCACAGCTGGAAAAAAAAAAACCTCACGAAATCCTCTTCATTGTGTAGGTTTTATTGTGCTATAAAAAGGTGTGGGACCTTCCAGGCCAGCCTGGTGAAGGAGGGAGAAAAAGATAAATAACCCATCCCTGTAAATCACACCGAGATTAATGGAGAGAGCTGAAGATAAAGCAAATAGGAGCACGTGCAGGAGTGGCAGCAGCACAGCAGAACCAACGTGTCCTTCAGGGAAGGGTGGCTGAGGCCGTTGCTGAAGGGACACCAGTGGTGATGAGATGTTGTTGGTGATGGGATGCTGCAGGTGATGGGATGCTGCAAGTGATGGGATGATGTGGTGCTGAGATGCTGCAGGTGATGGGCTGCTGTTGGCTATGGGATGCTGCTGGTGATGGGTTGACACTGGTGATGGGATGCCATCCAGTGCTGCCTGACTGCTAACTGCTCTGTGCCTCAGTTTCCCTTCCCCAACTCTATCTGCATGAGATGCTCCTGCTTCCTCACGCCCTGCTGCCACACACCAGCCTCCCCATCTCCATCCCCAAGCTGGGGATCAGCACTTAGGTGCCCAGCTCTATCCCTGTGCATCCCTCAGTTAACAACCAGAGCTCAAAATCCCCTTTGGCTCCTTCAAAGCTCCAGCTCCAGAAGCAAAAACCCCACTAACCTGGATGCTCTGACCACTGAGCCACGCTCCCACATGCACTGAAAGATTTATCCCTTGGTAGTTGGCTGAGTTTCTAATGAGAGCCAAGACGGATGCTCCACTCACCAGTTAATAGGCTGGGTCTTGGATTAGTCACACTAACTGGCATCAATGCACTGATTTTCTTTTTATTGCACAGTATAACTCATGCCTGGGGAGGAGAGAGAGAGAGAGGAGTCTCGTGGCACCGGGAAGATACAGCTCCAGACAGTTGTTCAATGCTCACTGCTAAGGATTCACCACGGGTGGATGGCAGGAGGGCTCAGTGCCCCAAGCCCAGGACCCTCGTGACCAGCAGGAAGGGAAAGATGAGGACAAAGAGGGAGAGTGTGAGAGGTGGGGCTGAGTTTGAGCAGCATCTAGGGTGCTGTGCAGCAGCTTTGCCACCCTCTTCGCCTCCCAGGGAGGATGGACACGACCCCACGTCCCTGCCAATGGAGCCCCGGTTGCAGCTTCTCCTGCTCTGGGACAAATGCTGGGGTGGGAGAGAATCTTCCCTCAACCCCCATCCCCAGGGAGCAGCAGGATCCAGGTAGCCACAGCACCAAGATAAGCCTTGGACCACTAACCCGCGTTTCAATAGAGCTGGACGTGCTGGGATGAAGCTTGATGGGTGCCTATTGCATGGATGTGTGTGTGTGGGGTGGGGGGGAGTGTATCTGCAGCACCCATCCAACCTCCAGCTCAAGGCTGGAAATTCCAGCTCCGTGGGGCTGGAGGAGCTCCGGCAGCCAGGCAGGAGCAAGCAGCAGCTCCACACGCTCATGCAAAGCTGTTATCTCCCCATCTAGTGACCGCAGCACGCATAGCAAGCTGCACCACGCCGTCAATTATCTTTGGGATGCTCCCAAATGATTTCGGAGCCAAATAAACACCGGACGAAACAAAAGCTCCTGGAAAAAACACACCCACTAACCCCATCCCTCCTTTTCCCTAAAAATCAAACCCTTTCGAGTGGGTGCTTGATATTGCAATGCCAACCAAACCAAAGCGGAGGTTGGGAGTGGGGGAGCTGCTGCAGCTCTTTGTGTGTCCCCAAAAGCGAGGATTCAACGGAGCACCCTGAAGCATTTCCCCATCACCCCTCACCACCCCTGGGGATGCTTTGAGCATGAGGCAGCTTCAACCACAACCGCCGCAGGGGTTTTTTTTCCCCCCCTCTGTTTTTCCCACTCAGCAGCTCCGGCTGTGATTTATGGCTCTCGCCTAAACGCTGCCACGTGGCCGAGCTCCCGTGGGCGTCTGCCCCGAGACCCCGAAATCCCGGCGGAACCCGATGGGACGTGCAAAGGAGATTTGGGTTTAGCCTTTGGTTTGTTTGTTTTGGGTTGGTTTAGGGTGTTTTAAGGTTGTTTTTTTTTTTTGCACAGCTCAGAGGCTTTTTTTGGGGGGGTTTTATGAAAGAAATAATAATAATAATAATAAAGAGAGGAAAAAAGCCACCCAAGCAAGTAAAATGGTGCTTTGGTTGGGAGTCTGGGGCTGTTTAGTCTAGAAATTGGGGCTCTTGAGTCTGGAGAAGAGGAGACTGTGGGAGAATCTCAATGGTGGGTGTCAAGAGGTTGGGGTGTCACTTTATTTCTGTTGTATGCAGTGATAGGACAAGGGGTGATGAGAAGAAGCTGGAACACAAGAAGTTCTCTTTAAACATAAGAAGCTGTTTTACTGTTGAGGTGAGGGAATCCTGGCCCAGGCTGCCCAGGGAAGGTGTGGAGGTTCCTTCTCAGGAGGTTCCCAAACCCACTTGGACAGGTTCCTGTGCAACCTGATCTAGGTGGACTTGCTTTGGCAGAGGAGCTGGACTAGATCATCTACAAAGGTCCCTTCCAACCCCGACCATTCTATGGCTGTGGGTTTGCTGCTGTATCCAGAAGGCTGGGGATGCACCCGCTGGTGCTGGACACCCCAGACACCCAAAGGAACCCTGATTTTAGACTCTTTCACCCTTTTTTTCCCCCTCTTTAGGAAAATGTAGGGGTTGAAGGAACTGTTTTGCTCTGGGTTGATTCATTCCAATCCTCTACGGCAATGCTTGGGTCTGACTTCTCCATCCCCCTACCCATCCTCAAGGCCTCAGGACACCTATTGCCCCCTCCA
Organism: Urocolius indicus; assembly: GCA_013401255.1. Classification (NCBI taxonomy): domain Eukaryota; kingdom Metazoa; phylum Chordata; class Aves; order Coliiformes; family Coliidae; genus Urocolius; species Urocolius indicus. The sequence continues at coordinate 15,349 of WBNH01009941.1, read as the reverse complement.
AAAATACACCTTGACTCTCTTTCCAGACAAACCCCATCCCTTTCTGACCTCATGGGACATGTCAAGCTTCACATCTCGAGACACAAAGGCTTTGGCTCTCTCTGGCTGCGACGCTGCTGATTCACAAACCCATTTCCAGACACTTCCATAACTCTCCCAAGCTTTCCAGAAGCAAGAAAAAAAAACCCAACCCTCAGCTCCATAATTGTTTTCATGCAAATTAGAGCCAATTAAAACGAGATAGGGCTTACTGGTAGGCGAGACAAACTTTCTGCAGAGCAAAACCTGTTCGAGTTTCGTCACAGGGCCTTAATTGTAGGTTAACGCGGGGGGTGATTGCTCGGCCGTGGCTTGGGCACATGTTGGCCCCTGGCAGGTTGATTGTCATCCTTTCTAAAAGGTTTTTCTTCATATTCATGCCAAAAAAAAAAAAAAAAAAAGAAAGAGAAGAGAGCAAACGACAGAGCTTCTGCCTGCCCCATGCAAAGGTGGATGGAGGGAGGATGCTGGGAATAGGACAGGGAGGGAAACTCGGGGCTGCCTTTTGGCAGGAATGAAGAAAACTCACGAGGAGGGGAGGGGGGAGAAAGGGTGAAGGGGTAATTGCTTTGCAGCCTCGTGGAGCCCCAAAGGGAGGCAGAACCTCACCAACGCAGCTGTAAAATATGCAAGGAACAAGCCAGGACAGGCTGAGCCACCTCGGTTCCAGGCGCCTTGCTGCACCCGGCTCCGCTGGGGATGGAGCACGAGGAGAGACGTGTTCTCCCCACATCTCTCATTGGAATCTTTCCCTTTGGCATCCCCGTGCAATTCCTGCAAAGAAACACCCAGGGGAGCTCGTGGAGAGGTTGGGTGGAGAGGTGAGGCCTTTGCTTTGGCTTTGGTTTGGTTGTTGGGTGCTGCTGCAGCGCAAGAGGGAAGCCGAGGTGGGGAGGTTCTCCTGGTGCAAAAGTAAAACTAAGGTGGGGAGGGTCCCCTGATACAAGGGCAAAGCTGCAACGTGGATGCTCCTCACAAAACCAAGGCTGGGATGTTCCTCCAGCACTAAAAATCGTGGTGGGGCTGCTGCCCCCAAGAGTGGAGATGTTCTCCCCAAAAGCAGAGATGCTCCCTGCAAGAAAGGAGATGTTCCCCCCCATCTCCCCCCCAAGCAAAAGCAAAACCAAGACTGGGATGTTCCTCCCCCTACAAAAAAAAAACCAAGACCCAGAAGGGTTTTGCAGTAGCCCCATGGTCTCTCCTCACCCCAATCTCTACCCAAAACCCACCTGGCACCCGCCACCTCCCTGCCCTCAGCATTTCCACCCCAGATGCCCTCAATTCCTTTTTCCCCTCATCCCGACTGTGTTGGAAGATTTACAAAGGAGCCCAACCCGCCTCGGAGCCCAAAACGCCGCCGTAGCAACAAGCTGGGGCTGGTAGAGCCCAGACAGGAGGCGGCTGCCCAGAAAATGCACCCTGGAGAGGTAAAACCCTCCCGGATTATGCAAAACCTAAAAACACCGCCTTTCCCCCCCCACTCCACCCCGAACGCCCTTCCAAACCCTGCTCCCTCCTCGCCTGCAGCGAGTCCTTTGCCTTTTGATCAGCAAATAAAATAGAATTAGGCGGGTTTTGTCTTTTTTTCCCCCTTTACCATCAGCAGAAACCGATGGGGGGTGGGTTAAAGACCCCCCACATCCCCTCCCCCCTTCTCCTTTTTTCTCCATCCAAAAGGACTGTGCCCTGCACCCGTTGGTGATGCTCCCGTCCAAATAGCGGAGGATTGGGCAGGATTTGACCCTTTGGAGAGCGTTTGCAGGAGGATTTAACCGGGTTGCAAAGTACTGTCAGCTGGGATTGCCTCCCTGGGGCTGGCTGCCTCCAGCGTGGCTTCTCTAGTGGCTAATACAAGGGTTGTGCTCCAGCCCTCTGCGGAGGATACAGGTGTCTCGTCTCCCCTTTTCCCAGCTGCCTCATTCGGGATCGTTTCTCCCCGCGATTAGTGAGGCTGATAATTGGCCCAAATTGACCAAATCCGCTCCCATTTCAACAAGGGAAGAGCTGCCTGCAAGATGCTCGCTCCAACTATTAAGAAACGCTTTGAAATCAGAGCTGGGAAAGGGAAATAGGGGATCAGGAGCACCCCAAGGTGCTGAGTGCCGTGGGGTTAAGGGGGATGCTGATGGTTGTGAGATGCAGGGACGAGCAGGGACACGCGGAGCTGCGGATGCGCGGACATAACGCTCCCCCTGTCGAAAACGGGCTGGAAAACCGGGATCTCATCGTTTTGTTGCCGCAGAGCCAGAGCTGCCTCTCCCGGCCGAGAGATAAAAGCAGAGGGATTTATCCCCCAAACCTTATTGTCTCCATCGTGATGTGCTGGATCTTTTTTTTTTGCCCCCCTTTCAACATCCCTTCGGGGAAGGAAAAAGCTGAATTGCAAAGAAACGTTGCTCAGCTCCCGGGGGGGGGGGGGGGGGGAATTTTCAGGGCAAATTCAAGGTTTTCAGCGGTTTGACTCTGTCTCATCTCACAAATGTTTTGCCCCAAAGAAATAAAGCTCCAGGGAGAGGTTTGACTCCGGGGAAGCAGCTTCAGATGGAGCAAGTGGCCTGGGTTGGGAAGTGGGGGATGCCAGGCTGGAGAAAAAGAGGCATTCATTTGGCTGATATCCCCGTTTTGAGGTGTCTGGAAGGATGCAGGGCGATTTCTATACCCATTTGGACACCTCACATCCATATTCCTGTAGCCTCACAGGTGACATTCACCTCCTACTCCCTAATTTTCCCTTGACACAACCATTCCATTGCTTTTCTTTTTCACCAACCCTTGAGGAAAAGGGAGTTTGTGCCTCTGCCACTTCCACAATCCCCTTTCCCCATCACCACTAAAACCCCTGGAGGGAACGACCTTCCCCACGGGTGACGTTTATTTCACCACCTTCTTTCCAATCCAAAGCTTCTCTGCCCAGCGAATTCCATCTTCACCACGATGCCATCGCCCCACTGGAGAGGAGCGTCTCGTTTCCGACTTGAATTTATTTACCTGCAACTCTCCAGCCTGATGGAAGAGCCTCGGGCTGATGGTTCTTTTCTCCCCGTGCAGCTATTTATAGACGAGGATATTTATAAACAAGCCAGAAACGCTCCGAACGGATCGAATAACCCATAAAAAAGGCGCAGATTTGTAAGGTGGACACGAGCCCACCGAAGCTCTGCAGCATGGTGGAGCATCCCCTGGCTGTGGAGAAGGAGGGGATTGGGTGGGTTTTACTCCTTCCTTTGCTGTGGGATTGGGTTCTTCAGGCTGGAAAATGCTGCTTTGCCACCCAAAAATGCCCCCAGATGTGTCCATCACCAAACCCCTATTTTTTTTTTTGGTCCTCAAAAGGACAAGTTTCACCTCAAATGATGCCCCAGGATGCAGCGGTTGGAATCACACCAACAGGAGCTCAAAATGAGGCAAATCTCAGGGATTTGGGGTCAATCCAGAGCGGGGTGATGGGGAAAAGAGCCACTTTATCCATCCATTGCATCACCCACCCCCCAAAAGATTGGCTCTGAGCCACTCGGGGATGGTTTAATGCTTCAATTCACCCCCTTGCAATTCAACCAACTGCACAGAAAATCCCCTCCAAATCTCCATAAAACGGGGCAAAAACCTCAGGGATACAGGAGAGGGGGGAAAAAAAACCATCACGAGGGGAGCATTGCAGGCAGCCCAGAGCCAAGCAGCCCTCAGCAGCAGAGACAAGCAAGAGCCACACGAGGATTTAAGCCCAGAGACTAAAACAAACAAATAAAATCACCTTTTTCCCCCCTCCCCTCGACACCTCTTTTTTTTTTTTTTTTGCCCCCCACCCCCCCTTTGTAGTTTTAATAACCACCTTCT